>JAHLJT010004567.1:108434904-108464996 GCA_031308135.1 Acheta domesticus | reverse complement strand
TCTATTTATTGAAGGAAATTTGAATTCTTTTGTAGAATACATTTTAAAGTTTATTGAAGCGAGTTTTTAAAGTTCAAAGTGTGTTTTTTAGTACTCGCCTTTTGATCAATAGAACTTGTCCATCTACTTTATATTTTCTCTAAAATTATTTTTGTTTGGAAAGGGAAAACCTGTTGAAACCGGACTTGCATATGTATTTTAAAATGGTATTGCGTATCAAATTTTATGTTTGAATTATAATTTACCTTCATGAATTTATGATAACATTGTCACTTCACTATTCACAAAGTGATATTGTGTTCACATGATCTGGGTTGTCTGGGTGACACTGCATCGAAGGCTGAAGTGCCAAAGTTTTGACGAACATATCACGGTCTTTAGGGCTGTAGTGCACCAGGATGTTTTAACGCGATATCCTTGCTTTTTTAACGGCTTTGATGCAGCGTCACCTGGGCAGCCGAGATCATGACTGTGGCCATGGAAGTCTAAAGACATCAATTGTGTACATACTTCACAGTTGACAAGATCCAGGTGCCAGGAGGTTGCGGTTAGCTATTGTAGAGTAATCTGTACTTCAAGTATTCTTTTATACATAGCCTGTTTAGATAGATCAGATGTCATGATTTTGTTACAAGCAAAGAGTTTATTGCAAACTGCCAAATGAGAGAAAGATGCACATTTTTGAGACACTTAAAACAACAGTTAGCCACAGAATTTTGCCACTGTGCCTTGACCAGGCATATCACATCGGAGGGGGGATATCTCTCAAAGGCAATTCTTTGGACGGAGACATGTAACACAGGATAACCCTGAAAATGTGGATTTTCATAAATTACATCAATTTTATTGTAAGTATAGCTGGTTTGATGATTTGGTCTTTCTGGCAAAAACTTAATGATGAAACCTCAAGAGTAAAGTTTGTTGACCATGTAATTCAAAGTTACAATTCAGAATTTGATGTTTTGAATAGTCATGTAAAAATAAACCTATCCCTATATAAATAAAAGAGAATGTGCATGTGTATGTCGCGCATGGGTGCAAATTCTACTGGACTGATTTCGCTGAAATTTTCACACTGTTCTTACTAGTTATGGGAATATTTAAAGAGTGATTGGAATTAAATCAGAAATGTGGGGGTGTTGATGTTTATTCATTTATGATAACAAGTGCCCCTGTACAATACGCTATCCCCGCACATTGAAGGATTGAGTGTGTCTTCACTGCATTCATGTATTTTGCTCTGCGATTGTGAAATAGCAGCTGGAATTATTACTTAAATCTCAGACAATACAATGAAAGGGCACATGAGTTCGATAGATTGAGAAATCAAATTTGTTTTTCGTTCTAGAGAATGTTGGTCATAATGTCAACAAAATATAAAAACCAGTCTTACAGCAAGTAAAGAGCACTGACAATAAAGAGCAATGAAACGTAATACATGAAAAACTAGTATCATTACTATTCGTACACTTGAATAATTCACAATATATTCAACACAAAAACTGCTCTAATACTTTGTGGGATATCCCTTTGCTTTAATAACTGCTTGACATCTGCGTTGCATAGATCGAACAAGGCGACTGCATGTGTGCGAACTGCATTTCATCCCTGCCTCTGCTATTACCTATTTCAAATCCTCCTTGCTGGGTACGTTCGCTTTACAAACATTCCTCTTCAAAATTGCGCAGATATGTTCTATCGGGTTCAAGTCTGGCGATTGTGCTGTTGTTTTAAGTTGCTTTGGCGCATTCCATGTCAACCATTCCTTATTAATTCCTGCAGTATGCTTGCCATCGTTTTCTTGTTGGAACATGTAAGCTGCCGACATACCCAACTTTGCAGCACTTTGTTTCACATTTGTTCCGAGAATGTTATACACCTGCTTGTCCACAATACCTTCATGACTGACCAACTTCCGTACTTCACTGTGGGGAGTGTATTAATCATTGTCAGCATTTGCTTTTCTCCATACTCTGTGAATGCCATCTGAGCCGAATATTTATCTTCGTTTCATCCGACCAGAGGATGTTGTCCCAGAATTTTTCGTCCTCGACGTGTTCTTTTGCTGTAATCTCGCAGCCCTATTCTTTTACTAACATATGGCCTTTTCTTAGGAACTCGGTCGTGATACCCATGCTTGTACAACACTCTTCGAATAATAGATGTACTTACACTTTTACCAGTCATGTTTTCAACTCGAGATTGCAGGTGCGGCTCGCTTAAAGGGGGTGTTCGTGCAGTCTCCCTCACGATGATGCGGTCATCTCTCTTGTTCAGCTTATTTTTCTTCCATTTCTCTTTGCATTCTTGATAGAAGCTTTATACCTAAATTTGTTTACTGTATACTGAACAGTGGAGTGTGATCTGTTCACCACTTTTCCAATCTCCTTGGGGAATATCCTCTTAATGCCAAATTCACAATGACCTTCTTAAGATCCGCACTCAGTTCCATCATCTTCGCCATATTCACGTTTATCTATTTCACGATCTTGTCACGGATGTTGCGAACCTTTCCACGAGGACAACACTGCTCTACTGATAAAACTAATATGCTCTGACTGCATTTTGAACTGAAAGTCAGACTACGTGGTTCAAGTGTACGAATAAGAATGGTACAGAATTTCCTGCTGCCTACTAAGCTTTTAATTCCTAATTTTGCCTTACGCATTCTTTCCGGAAGTTCATAGTACTTACCATATTTTACAGAGGTTTCTCTCTACTATGGTGGGAATCGTTTATTTACCCGCATGCGACATAAAATAGGAGATTGCGTTTCAAACTTAACGTGTATGAATACCTTTGACACATACTGTATCAGAACAGTTATCTGACAGACAGAATCAAAGTAGAAGGTGTTTGTTTGCCTCTGCAGTAATATCGTTTATCGTTACGAAACGTGTCAAATTCGCGTTTCTTAACAGCTGCAGTGATGGAGGAGGAATTTTCAACTTCCTCCGGGGCATTTATTTCTGGACAGAGCACGATGTACTTCGGCACTCTCCGCCGCGTTTTGAATGCACAGCCCGTCTTTTCCAATTTTCGAAGTATAGCAATTTACCACCACTCTTGTCATAATTTTTCACTGTTGTTTCGGCAAATGTTGCTGCAGCCAACAACACAGCTCCCTCAATTGCTGTTGTGTGTTTGGCGAAAAAATTGTGGGCAGCCAAGGGTCCGATCTCTCCTTGTGGGACTGCTTCAAATCATGAAGTCCTCTTCCACAGATGCGGAAGTGGCTGTGTCATTGGGTGCTTTGAATAGGTTAATTAGAACCCCCGACCGTACTACGAAGTCATATGCTATTATACAAAATTTTTGGGCAAAGAGAGGGGGGGAAGTATATTTAAGCGGTCACCTGTAACCTTTACCACAACATCCATTGCTTAATGGGATAACTTAAAAATCCAGAACTCTGTCGTCCTGCATTGTTGCTATCATCAGTGATTTCTTTCTTTTGTAATCTACCCCCCCTTTTTTGAACTGCTGCTTTTCGGTGGTAGGACCGGTGAGGGGTTCTTATAACACACACACAACACAACATTTAAATTTAACAAGAACCATTTAATTATAAAAAAATATGATATGAATGATGATGAAATTTTTTTACAGAGATTTTACATGATTTATTACTGGCGGCTTAATTACTATTAGCTGGCAATTAGTGATTGCCATGTTCAAACAAATTACTTTACAAAAAACAATTAACATTTAATGCCGCTGGAAATTCCCATTTCACTTTTACGCTGAGGGCGTATTGACACTCTTCTCTTCTTGACGTATCAGTCTTTCCGCATTCTTGCGGTTATAACAACATTACCCTCGTTGATGTCTGGAGTGGCTGCCACACAGCTGGCCCCGGCCGCCAGGCAGGTAGGTGAAGCGGGCGCTCCCCCAGCTTTGTTCTGGAGTTGGCCGCCCCTCTCAGCTGCTCCGTGGCCACCGGCAGGTCAAGGCACCCAGCGATGATTGCATCCAGGCACCCGGGGAGAATGCTTTGTAGGGTGGCCGTGGCGCGTGCCGCCTCAGCTCGTAACTTCCGCCTCGCAATTGACTTAAGCGGATTCTGCAGACGCGTAGGGCGTACCGCTCCGACTATCATCGGACATCGCGTCGGTAACAGATCGCGATTAATAAGTCGCAGATAACTGACCGCTAGCTATGGCGAGTACTGGCCCTACATGCGACTCGGTCGACGAATGCGTTTCGCGAAGCTCGACGAGCGGTGTCGGCTCGCGGAGTTCACGCGGAAACGAACTTCCGTGGCGTGGCTTCGAAGTCTATCTCTCTCCGACGTTTCTCATCTAAGTAAAATCGACCTCCCTCTCCGATGTCTTTCGTCTAAGTTCAAGTCCCGTAGCTTTCCCGTCGTGACGAGAGCTCTCATGCCCCCATTACATTTCCAAGTCGCCCTGATTGCATGAAATTGAAATTTTGGCGGAGTGGCGGGGCGAACCTCCGACCAATGTCCGCACGCGTCGCGTACAAAAAATATCCGTTGGCTTTGGCGTCGGTTGGCCGGCAAGCGTCTTTTCTCGCGGCTCTGGAAAAATTCGTTGGCCTACTTTCTCCGCGGTCCGTGTGAAAAAATACGTTTGGTCATAAACGTGGAGTGGGTGGTCATTCGCTTTGACGCTCGCGCCGCCAAATAGACAAAGCGACCCTTCTTACTCCCCCGCTGCCTCTTGTCGGCGGCTCCGCACCCCTCGCCGCCGGACCGGATGAGCGTCGTAAAAAAAAACCAGCCCCTCTCAGCTCGCCCGTGGCCCCGATGCAGGTAGGCGCTCGCATCCGTCGTCGATTCTGCCTTGACTGACATTAAATTGGTAAAATTAATATTATTTTCATCGTCTCCCGTTCGCGTCGGGTCGTACCGTTACATTTGCAATCCCCCCCTTCCCAAGAAAATTCTAAGCGCAGTGAGGAATTTTCTGATGCGAAAAAGAAAACAAACGGATACGGGCCACGCGAACGCAAAACAAAAACAACACGACCTAATTCGACAAAAATTGAACTAAATCTAGGATAATGAGAACAATGAGGCTAATGAATGACGCATAAAATTTGCAAAAATTATAAAGAGAGCGGAGTGGCGACGAAGAATGCCGTGAACATTAATAATTATCCACTAGAGCACAATCGGCTGTTTGTCGTGGAAATGGCAGTGCCTACCGTCGTTCGACTCCTGTTACGTACTAGTTCTACAAAATTCAAAACACCTAAAATAACCTAGAAATTTAAGAATCCTATTCTAACAAAAACTTAAACTATTTTAACTAACTCGACAAACTCTGGTGCATAAATTTTATGCGTCGAGTGCGCGGCGCGTCAGGCAACAATTTTGTACTTCATTCATTAAAAGGGATCAGATTGTAGTGGTTGAACTTCCCCGCGGGATTTCCTCTCTCGTCTCGGAGCTCGCAGACATTTGGGTGAGGCTTGCCGACGACCTCATACGGTCCTGTAAATAGCGGAAAGAACTTGCTATACAGCGCGGCAGCTTGATCCGAAGGTCTCGGCGTCCTTACTAGCACCTTCTCCCCTATCTTGAAGTCATATGGGCGCTTTATGAGCCCTCTTCTTTTGTCGCTGCGGCGTTTAAATTGTCATAAACAATCCGGCAACGGTCTTCAAAATTTAAATTCACCTGCGTGGCAAGGCGGGACAACAATGGAAAATCTGGAGGTGGCTTCCTCCCGAAGTGGACTTCATATGGGGCCATTCCCGTCGAGTAATGTGGCACGTGGTTCAACCAATTATTGATGCGAGGAATCACTTCCGGCCATGCTTTATGCTGTGTCGATGCATACACCCGAACAGCCTCGACAATTCTCGCATTACGCGCTCCGAGATGTTCGATTGGGGGTGTCGAATCGATGAAAATATGGGCCGCACGCCTAGTGCCTCGAGCGCACTTCTCCACGCTCTGCCCGTGAATTGAGTCGCGTGATCACTCAACACCCGTTTGCATTGACCTGCAATATTAAAATAATCTCGCGTCAACCTCTTGAGACAGTTTTGAGCGTTTGGCCTCGTAACGGGATATACTTGGGTGAATTTCGAAAATGCATCAATAATCACTATCACATGCTTACAACCGTACCGGGCCGTAGGCAATGGTCCGTACAAGTCTAAACATGCCAATTCGTTCGGGGGCCGTCGGAATGATGTGCTTCATTTTCCCCTCATAATGACGATTCGGGAATTTGCATTTCTGGCACACGACACATTTTGAGATACAAGTTCTAACGTGCCGGGCCATATCGCGCCAATAAGCGAAAACTTGTAGTACTTTCAGAATCTTGCCTGCACCGAAGTGTCCGTATTTCTGGTGAATGTGAGTTATTAATTTTCCCGTAATGGCCGCTGGAATCCACACTTTGAATAACTCGGGATCTCGCCTCGTTCGAAATAGCACAAGATTGCTAGATGACTTGTATTGCGATGGGTCCCTCGCAAAACGGTCGAACAATGGATGCTGTTGTTCGAGCTCGCCCTTTATAAACTTTTTAGCAGCGCCGATGGTGGGATCTTGATCCTGCAGTACTCGAAGATTTGAAGGCCGCATTTCCGGAATGGGTTCGACTTCGAAGTTCAACGTATTCATCTGGAATACAGCTTCCCCGTTTTTTCTCGCTCTCTGATGGGCCTGGTAGGCGACTCAAATAGTCGGGAATAATATTCTTAGCTCCCTCGCAATGCCTTATCTCGAATCGAATTGCTGGAGCCAAATGACCCACCGGAGAAGCCTAGGATTTGTGCAATGACACCTATTCAGAAATATCAGCGACCGATGATCGGTTATGATGATGAATTTCCGATGCAGTAAATATCCACGCAGCTTCTGTAGTGCCCAGACAACACCCAAAGCCTCCTGCTCTGTCACCGAAAATCGTGCCTCACTGCCTCGTAAAACCCGACTCGCAACGCATACAATTTTCTCTTCTCCTTTCTGGAATAGCACGCATCCTAGCCCCGTGCCACTGCTATCCGTCTGGAGGTAAAATGTTTTGTCAAAATCTGGGTGGTGAATGAGGACAGCTTCCGTAAAGGCGCTTCTCAATCTCATGAACGCGGCTTCCCTTTCGCGTGTCCACTCCCACCTACTGCCTTTTTTCATTAATTCCACTAGGGGAGCGACGAGCGTAGCATACCCGGGAATAAACCGAGACTGATAGTTGCATATGCCGAGGAATCCTCTCAGCTGCTTTAGATTTCGAGGCGATTTGATTTTCGCAATTGATTCTGCCTTCTCTGGATCGATTCTTGTCCCTTGCTTATCGATGATATAACCCAAAAACTTGATCTCTTTTCTGCAAAACTGGGATTTTTCAAGATTCAAATGCATGTGTTTGCTAGCAGACACCTGAATAATTCTTCTAAATTTGCCAAATGTTGTTCGAAATTCTGGACGAAATCACTAGATCATCCACGTACGGCGTGAGAAATTTCTTAATAGACGGGGGCAATTTAGAATCTAGGCAGCGAATAAAATACGCGCCTGAGTTGCGAAGTCCGAACGGGCATCTCTTCCACACGTAACTTAGGCCTTCGTAAATAAATCCCGTGTACTTCTGATCATCAGGATGTATGGCAATTTGCCAAAACAATGCCGTAAAATCTATTGCTGAAAACAAACTAGTATTCCGGAACTTCCATAACGTTTCTTCAATGGCTATGGGAGCGTCGTAGTCGGGCACGGTAATTTCGTTTAATTTCCTGGCATCGAGACAGATTCTAACACCTCCATCTTTTTTTCTGACGATGACCAGTGGATTGATATAGGCGGTCGGTTTCTTCTCGATAATGCCGTCTCGAATCATGTCTGATATGACTTGGTCTACGTCTGCCTTAGTGCTTGTGGTACAGGGTAGCTTCTACATTTAAATGATTCGGGGGATGTAACCTGAATTCGGAATTGGAAATCTGGAATCGGATCATTCGGCCTTACAAAAACGTCCTTATAATTTTGAAGCAATTCCTGCAAACGGTAGAGCTCTTCCGGCTTGAGATCGCAATTTTCCTGCATCTTCTCGTTAATTAGTCCGTGAGCTTCTTCCCGCGTAATCGAAACATGGTGGCCTCTTATGGCTCATGAACGCCGGCTCATTCTCCTCAAATATTATTACTTTTCCTGGATTCAGTATCACTGTTCCCGTTTGAAATCTATTTTACCGCTATACTCTTTCAAAAAATCGACACCCAAGACTACGTCATACCCTAAATTCTTCACAATGAGACAAGTGGCATCAAATGGTCTAAATTTAACGATAATGTTAGAAGGACCTGCCTAGTGATTGGAGAACTCCTCTTCTTGCCCACTCCGACAACAAAACATTACTAATGGAAGCTCTGGTAAATTAATCAAATTCTTCTTTAATTTTAGATGAAACTCTTCAGATATGCCGAAACTTCGCTCCCCGTGTCTATTAATGCTCTCGCCTCGATTCCTTCGCACGTAAAATTGATAATAGGACATCTTCGTGCCTTGAGGAAATCATGTTCCTCGTCCTCTGCTTCATTAATGGCAAAGTTTACGCTCGCCGTCTCCCTTATGGTACCTGCACTGCCTGCACCAGCACTCGTTCGGATTTCTGGCACCCCGTGAAATCGAACGGTTTCAGTTGCCTGCATTTGATTTTGCCTTCCCTCTGGCGCTCGATCGCGCGGCGCGGCCGCTGGTGGACCCCGGTTCGTCGCCTGATGCGCCGGCGGGCCTCCGCGTCCCTGACTCTCATTCTGCCGGTTTTGATTGTTCGGTCGTCCCTCCTCCTGACCCTTGACCCATGCGTGTCCTATCGTATTTCGCAAGCAGTAGCTGCATCTTTTCTAAATCTAATGAGTCGACGCTATTCAACAAGTTCTGGATTTGATAGGGGAAGTGCGACGTAATCATCCAAATTAGCCTTGTGTCAGAAATCTGCGGATCGCATAATTTCAAGGCCGCGATTTATCTACCGCGTAATCTAAAAGTGATACGCCCGCTCGTTCCTCCCATCTACCTCCATGACGCGCCTCTCGAAGTCGTACCGAACCCTGCTCGCTCCAGTACCGTTCCAAAAAGCGATTTTTGAAGTCCGTGAAATTGCGCGGAAACGGGTTAATAGCGAGGAGCCAGCTCGCGGCGCTCCCTCGTAACAATTGCTGGACAAACTTCGTCTTTAAATGATTTGGAATCGCCTTCGTGAGCTCCATGTAGTCCTCGACTCGTCGAATGAACTCACACGGATTCTCGTTCAAATTTCCCGTAAAGTTTAAGTTTGACGGTGGCGTCCACGGCAGTGACGCCGTCTCCCGTCCCCCGTTACCCTGCTGCGGCATCTGCCCACAGATGTCGACTATTTCCTGCCTCATCTCCTCCCGCAAGACATTCACCGACTCCGCTAGTGCTTTTTTTATCTGTTCCTCACGGTCCTTTGAGTTACCTGGCGCGCCCGCCTTAATTTCTTGAATATCATTAGTCACGGCTTGCATGTCCGCAACTACTTTCGTTTCTAATTTTGCCAGACGCCGGCACACGGCCTCGCCCTTGCTTCCTATCTCCGTGATCGACACTTTCATAGACTCGTGAATGCTGTCCATTTTCCCTTCCTGACCACTTAATTTCGCGTTAATCGCGCCCTCGAATTCCGTATACCGAGCCGCCTGTCCCTTGATTTGTCCTTCGAGGTCTGTCTGCATCTCGACTAGCCTCGCGTTAGTTACGTCGATGTTTGCATCTAATTTTGCCGCGATGGTTTCAATTTGTTTTGCCAAAATTGCTGTCGATTCGTTGCAAGCCGCCACGTGCTTATCAAATCGAGATTCCAACCTCCGTAATTCGGCCGCGGATTTCGCCCCCTGTTCCTCAATTTGATTTGCTAACTCAGAGCATTTTTCAGCCACCTGCTCCATGCTCTCGTCTATTTTCGCGTGAATGCTCGCGTCACGTTCGCTTATCCTTTCTTCAAATGCCCCCAATTTATTGTCTAAATTTTCGTTAATTTCCTCTTTCTGCTCATCTAATTTGACCTTCTGCTCATCTAATTTTGCACTTTGTTCACTTAATCTACTGCTAATTTCGTCCCTTTCCTCATTTAATTTACTATTCATTCGTCAAATTTTTCCGCGATTATCGTCATGAATGCCGTGAGATCGACTTGTGGAACGGTAGGTGCCTGGCGTTGCACATCATCGCTGGGTCCCTCCCTGATTTTCTATGTTTCCCTCCATTTTTACTAAATCTGATTCTGTCACTTTCTGACTTAATCTTTTTCTGACGATCCCACACAGTACAACACACGCAAACACAAAAAACCCTAACACTAAGCTGAAAAAGATGACATCGAACACAGACCACAAGTTGTTATTAAAAACACATCTCCGATCCATTCACCATTAGCAGAGTTTAATAAATTTATTTTCACGGGTACGTAAGACTGGTGTCTTAATCGAGCCCCACGTTGCAAAGCGCCATTTTTGTAATCTACCCCCCCTTTTTTGAACTGCTGCTTCTCGGTGGTAGGACCGGTGAGGGGTTCTTATAACACACACAACACAACATTTAAATTTAACAAGAACCATTTAATTACAAAAAATATGAGATGAATGATGATGAAATTTTTTTACAGAGATTTTACATGATTTATTACTGGCGGCTTAATTGCTATTAGCTGGCAATTAGTGATTGCCATGTTCAAACAAATTACTTTACAAAAAACAATTAACATTTAATGCCGCTGGAAATTCCCTTTTCACTTTTACGCTGAGGGCGTATTGACACTCTTCTCTTCTTGACGTATCAGTCTTTCCGCATTATTGCGGTTATAACAACATTACCCTCGTTGATGTCTGGAGTGGCTGCCACACAGCTGGCCCCGGCCGCCAGGCAGGTAGGTGAAGCGGGCGCTCCCCCAGCTTTGTTCTGGAGTTGGCCGCCCCTCTCAGCTGCTCCGTGGCCACCGGCAGGTCAAGGCACCCAGCGATGATTGCATCCAGGCACCCGGGGAGAATGCTTTGTAGGGTGGCCGTGGCGCGTGCCGCCTCAGCTCGTAACTTCCGCCTCGCAATTGACTTAAGCGGATTCTGCAGACGCGTAGGGCGTACCGCTCCGACTATCATCGGACATCGCGTCGGTAACAGATCGCGATTAATAAGTCGCAGATAACTGACCGCTAGCTATGGCGAGTACTGGCCCTACATGCGACTCGGTCGACGAATGCGTTTCGCGAAGCTCGACGAGCGGTGTCGGCTCGCGGAGTTTCACGCGGAAACGAACTTCCGTGGCGTGGCTTCGAAGTCTATCTCTCTCCGACGTTTCTCATCTAAGTAAAATCGACCTCCCTCTCCGATGTCTTTCGTCTAAGTTCAAGTCCCGTAGCTTTCCCGTCGTGACGAGAGCTCTCATGCCCCCCCCCATTACATTTCCAAGCCGCCCTGATTGCATGAAATTGAAATTTTGGCGGAGTGGCGGGGCGAACCTCCGACCAATGTCCGCACGCGTCGCGTACAAAAAATATCCGTTGGCTTTGGCGTCGGTTGGCCGGCAAGCGTCTTTTCTCGCGGCTCTGGAAAAATTCGTTGGCCTACTTTCTCCGCGGTCCGTGTGAAAAAATACGTTTGGTCATAAACGTGGAGTGGGTGGTCATTCGCTTTGACGCTCACGCCGCCAAATAGACAAAGCGACCCTTCTAACTCCCCCGCTGCCTCTTGTCGGCGGCTCCGCAGCCCTCGCCGCCGGACCGGATGAGCGTCGTAAAAAAAAAACCAGCCCCTCTCAGCTCGCCCGTGGCCCCGATGCAGGTAGGCGCTCGCATCCGTCGTCGATTCTGCCTTGACTGACATTAAATTGGTAAAATTAATATTATTTTCATCGTCTCCCGTTCGCGTCGGGTCGTACCGTTACACTTTGCTTCGTCATTTTGTATTAAAAAATTGATGCCCGTATTCCATAGCAGTTTCTTCAAAATACTGTCTTCAATATCGACCTGAAATTTTTCAAGCTTTTCAGTTTGCTATGTCCTGATTGACTCTGCAGGGGTAGGCATATTTGCTATAAACCCATCAGTTTCTGCCAGGGCGCAGCAGAATACGTTGAAAAGAATGACTTGAAATTGCTCTAAACTAATACACTTATCCAAGAATCCTAGGCATTGCGTATAAAACTCTGTTTCTGTAGCTGGTCTGCTTCCACAAACGTCCATTTACTTGCTCAAGAAATAAAATGGGAAATATCAATTCTGATGAAACAGGGAGGCAGATAAGAGTTATCCTCTGTGAGAGCAAGGAAACAAGTTTCCTTGTATTGCTTGTAGCAGACACTTTTCTCAAAAGATTTAGAAAGTGCAGACAGCCATGCCTTAGACTTGTCACAGTTAACCTGAGGTGGGCTGCGCTGTTCAGTACTCTCCCATTCGTGAACATATGCTGTTAGCATCATGCTTTTCTGTCAATAGTTGAAATATTAGGAACTGAACTTTTCCCTTATTAATGACGGCTTCATATAAAAAAGTAACCACTTCGTCCACCTGGCGTTCTAATTTTCTAAACTAGTGACCCTGTAGCCTCCAAGGAAATGATTGTATAGTTTGCTCATCTGAACTCCCTATGAAAATCGACGTTGAGCAGGACAGTGATACGATACCATGAATTTAACTGCGACTAATTTATGAATGACACCGGCATATTGTTGCCGATACTTCATCCCACCAGAACAGAAATTGGATCAGTATCCTTAGGGATCTGTAATTGTTCGCTCCTTAGTTCTTGTTTTATTTTGCGAATGGTGCTATTAGTGGGCAAATTCAGTGGCTCCGATTCACCAAAACGCATGGTTTTGCAACTTCGGTCCGTCGGTAGGCAGAAGCTGCCATTTGTTTCCTGAGTTCTCTTGATGTGTTTTTTTTTATGTGAAGCGCCTCGTCTATCAACAGCTCGACAAATCATTACCGAACTCTTCCTTTTAATTGTGGTTCTGACGGCTGATGAATCACATTCTTTACAGTGAACATTAATTTTTAAGAAGTGGTTTACCGAATCTTCATCTTTTGTAATTTTAAATGGTAAGGACACGGAATCCGATGTTGAGTCCACAACAATTTCATTATCTTAGGCGTCCAACCACTTTGAAACTGAAGATATCTTCGTTGACGCCGTTTTGAGGATTTCAATTCCATCGTAATGAAGGACTGAGCTTCCTCCAATCTTCAGGGCTGATGGTGACTTCAAAATCTTTTTGAGTTTGAATGCTTTGCAGATCTGAAGCTGTAGAGATGGGAGAATCGCTTTCACTGACAAAAAATGTTAGGATCTGAAGTCCTATGAGTTCTTCCTTCTTAGAAATCGACTTAAAATGAGCAGGGATTTTTTCTTGAAAACCGTGCCTACCTAATAATATCATTATTAATTATTTAATTAATTAATACTTACTTATTATTCTTTAACTCTTCAATTATTTTCACATCATCCTCATCATCGGTAATTACTTGCTCTTTTCTCTCTTTTCTTGCTCTTCGCCTCCTTCTCCTCATCTATGTCTTCTAGATCTTTCTCTAAATTCCTTCTCACTTTCTCTCTCTTCCTCCTTTTCTTTTCCTCCTCATCAGACTCTTCTGAACCACTTCTACTCCTTTTCTTTTCTGTAACTCTCCGATGGTGACTACAAATTCACTTCCTTTCTTACCTTTATATGAAACGTAATAACCGTTTTTGAATTGAGGAAGATCTTCGTCATCAAGAGCAGAAAATGTTTTTGGTAACCACACCTATTAATATAAATATAATATTAATAAAAGTAATATATTTATATATAATACATTTTAAATATATATTAATTACATACCTTTCGATGAGATCCCTTTTCTCTGTATCAATCACCTCTGCTATCAACGCTCGCCCATATTTCGTCTCCGTGCTTTCAATTTTTTTTATCGGATATTTCTCAAACCTGTTAAATTACTCACTTTCAGCCGAAATGCACCTCTGCGCAATCTTTTTGAGAAGACTCATCTTATAAAGCGTTTGCACACTCTACATGTAAAGCATCTTCCCCCATCTTTTTTATGTATAGAATTCCCCCTCCACCATTTATTCATTATTACTTACACAAAAAACAGTCCATTCCAAAATTCATATTTATTTACTAAGGCTTCTACAATTTACTTGCACACTAACAGACTTACCCTTCTCATCCACCGCGTACGCCTTGTCAGGTTCCGCTGTCTGGAGATGTTCCCCGGCCTTTTGTCGCACCGATTCTTGAGAACAGCCGCCCCAGACTAGTTGCTCCTCTTCGATTTAGATGCAGTCAGTCTCGTCCAAAACCACTTCTTGGTCCAAAATCATCCCTCGTGCCATCCTGGATCCAAGAGTTCGCGTCCCAAACATTACATTTTTTTGTCTGCCAGCCACTCCTAAGCCTCATTCACCTTGCTAGGTGTCTCCACGCAATCCCTCCTCCGTAGAAAACCACTTAGAACGATCTTAGCATTGGGAATTTCTTCTTGGTCGCAGTGACCAATTCGTATATTCCTCTGGTTAATGCGTCCAAATTTCTGCTCTTCAGATCGTACCGACTTGCAGAATCACTGTACCTACTGCTCTTAAGCTGCTTCTCTCTACATACCTTTTCATTTTGTTCTATCCTTATCCCTGGCAACATTCTACTTGTACATTTTCACAATTACTGGCATGTCGCACGATCGAGTCGCCTAAAACAAGTACTTCACCCTTACTTTCAGATCTTCTACACTCTCCCCCGCAACAATGTTTTCCCCAATTGTTCCTGGATTTTCCTCGTCACACGTACTCTCGTGTCACTTGTTTCCTCCTCTATTTCCGAAACTTGATCACCAGTGCTCTTATCTTCTAGCTCCTTGTTCCTAAGTTGCAGTTCGCATATTTTCTTCTGCGCCTCCGCTAGTTCTGCCTCCAGCTTCTGAAACCGCCTCTCATTTCTTTCGCACTTATTGCCTCTTGTTGCATCTTCCATGCTAGGACCAGGATTTGCTTAGACTCCAATTAACAACGTGGCAAGAATTGCAGCACACAACAATACCTCTCCAAGCAACCAATATCACTTTTGCACACGCTATGCGTCTTTGCATGCAAGCGTGCCAGCCGCGCCCCCCAACTACTCCAACCCGCGCCCGGTAGAATAACCGTTAAATAGAGCCCATCGCACTTTCACTTTGTTTCTTTCCCCTCCACAGTACCCCTGAGGAGGCGGGAGTTTATTTTCTTTAAATCATTTACAGTAGGCTGCTGCCTAGCGGCTTAAGCAGCTGAGAGGGAGAGATCTTTGTTTAACTACTAAAATTAAGTAAAACTAACTTAATTTTAGCTTAAATCTAATTTTCTAATTACTAATGTAGCACTTTGGCATACCTAATTTAACATAAAATTTTATTATTTAATTTATCTTAATCCTAAGTAAAACTTTTAACTGAAATGTTCTTTTTTGTTTGTTTATTCCATTCACGCATCATTCATTCTGTTTCATTATATACATAACCATTCATTCTACTCATTCACACCCACTGCACAACACAACACTGCACCACACTATTCTTCTGTTCGCCACGGCACTGACTTGGCTCAAAGTGTCCGTGGCGCTCAGGCCCAATTGGAGGCGTGGCAGGTGCGGCGCGGCGCCGCGTTCCCCGCGCGTCCCACGGCCGAAGGCGATTCTTCCCCCCCGCGTTCGGCTGCCTCTGCTTGCTCACACAGGGTAGCAAGCGTGTCATGAGGCAGCGCGCGGAAGGTGAAGGCGACGTGCTTCGGCCCTTTCCGTAGATAGGACCGATGTGTGTCGCTGTTCGCCTCTCGGCCGGTTTCGCGCAGGATGCGCGGCGCCTTCGGACCCAGCGCCCTGGTAAGCGCCGTGGTTGCGCGCCTTTGGAGCTCCGGCAAGAATTGGTTTTTTACACCCAGAACTCCAAACACGTCGGCGTTTCTAGGGTATCTGTTGGGTGGAGGGGGAGGGAGGTGCGGGAGCGCCGCGAGACGCGCCGCACGGTTTTCCGCCGAGCGAATCGGACGGAGGGTGGAGAGTGGTGCCGCCGCGAACACCTCGCAGGCGTACGACCACATGGAGCGCACGCAAGCGGTGAATAGGCGGCGCTTGAGGACAGGGTGGAGTTCCGGAGCTCTTAAGAGCGGGCGTAGGAGAGTTGTTCGGGCAGTTATTTTTTGGCTAACGTACTTGGCGTGGGTGTGCCAGCGGAGGCCGCTATCGAGCATCACGCCAAGATACTTCGCCGACTTTTGCCAGGGTAGATTTGCGCCGGCCAAGCTCACGACTTCATCGGGGTCTGCCCTCTGTCGGGTGAAGTTGACGGCTGCGCACTTGTCAAGGTTGAGGGTGAGCTTTTTACGGCTCAGCCATTCGGGAAGCTCAGCGAGGCAATCGTTCAGATATCTCACCGATTTCCTTCTGTCCGCCGACTTCGCATAATAGGCGAAATCATCCGCAAACATTAGGAGCCCGCAATGTTGAATGCCGGTGTGTTGTTCAACTGAGAGCGGCGCGTCGTTGACGTACAGGCCGAATAGGGTCGGGGAGAGCACGCTTCCCTGTGGCACGCCTGCTACGGCTCGTCTTAAGGACGATTGTACGCCATTGACGCGAACCTTGAATAGCCTTTCTGCCAAGAAGCTTGCGATTAGTCTAACGTAGCAGTCGCTGATTCCGATGTCCGCAAGACACGCGAGAGCCCCCTCGTGCCATACAGAATCGAAAGCCGACCGCATGTCAAGAAAAACCACCGGCAAGTTCTGCCGTCTTTCGAGAGAGAGACCAATCTCGGTACATAGCCGCGTCAGTTGTTGCGCGGAACTGAAGCCAATTCGAAATCCGAATTGCTCATCTCTAAGAAGCTTAAGGCGCCGTATTTCCTGTTGCAGGCGCTCCAGGATCAGGCGCTCGAAAGATTTAGCAAGAAGCGAGAGGAGACTAATTGGTCTGTAACCGCTCGGAAGAAGTTGGTCCTTATTTGGTTTTGGTATCATGGATACCGTCGCGATTTTCCACGCTCTGGGGAAATATCCTAGCGCTAGGCACGCGTTTAAAAGCTCCCGCAGAAACTCCACTCCGTTGGCGCCAAGCGCGCGAAGCTGGGCGGCTGTTATACCGTCCGGCCCGCATGCCTTGCGCGTGTTGAGGTGTCGCAGCACGTCACGGAGCTCCCTTCCCGTCACACGTCGCGCAGAGGTGCTCGGTGCGGCAGTCAGGTACTCTCTCAGGCGTGCAACGGTGCTCTGGTCTCCGAACATGCCAGAGTCAAGTGGGCGGAATTGCCGTTCAAGCGTCTCTGCGAAGAGTTCGCTTTTGGCGGCGTCCTCCCACACGTATTCCGGCGGCTGAGCGGTATGGCCTGGCTGCTGTGCTGGCGAGGTGGTGCGGAGCGGGTGGTTAACTCCCGCCTTGCGGCCCAGCGCCTTTGATAATCCCCAGAGGTTTCTTTCACGAAGATTGCAGTCTTCGATCGTGCGCGACCATTTTGCGGTTCTCTCGTCTTGTAGAGATTTGCGGAATTCTCTGCTGAGAGCTCTCGCCCGCGCTCCGTCCGCGGGATCGCCGTAGCGACTGTGAAGTTTAGAATATCTGCGGAGCTCCCGCAGCGTCCTTCTCTGCTCATCTGTAAGCTCAGGACGTAATTCCGGTTCGCGAAGTAATTTTGGTGTTTAATTTGTAGGACGTACGAATCGCGGAGGTGATGTGGGTCACCGCGCTATCGATTTCGTCCTGTGAATTTAACGGTTTCCGCTCAAGCACTGTGCTTATGTGAGCTGTGAAACCGGCCCAGTTGGTGTTGTGAGATATTTTTAATTTGTTGCGGCGTGCTGCGGCGAGAGACGAAACCACGAATGTCACCGGCCTGTGATCGGAAACCAGATAGGAGATTGAGAGCGGGACTGCGCAATCGATTCCTTTCGCGATCGCAAGGTCGATAATTCCCGGATTTCCAGTCGACGGGTAGATCGTGGGTTCTTTCGGGGCGCATACGTATACGCCAACGGTCTCGTCGCAATGTAGTTGGCCTAAACGGGTGCCGTTTCGGTTTGCACCGAGGCAGCCGCACTGTCTGTTCCTTGCATTGTAGTCTCCTAGGATGAGAACTTTAGTATCTAACGCGAGTATCGCGTCGATACAGGCAGTGTCGAGTTGCTGGTTCGGGCAGTAGACGGACGCGACTGTAAGTCGGCCACCAATCGTCCAAACTTTTACCACGACCGCCTCTAGAGAACGCAAGGCGCCTGGTGGGATCGTTACTTCGAGCTGGGGATGTCGCGTCGGACCAAGAGCGCAACACCGCCCCCCCGTTTGACCTCGCGGTCTCTGCGATACACTGCGTATCCGTGAATACGGGCAGTGTGATGCTCGTGAAACCACGTTTCCTGCAGCGCCAAAATATCGAGTTGTCTCTCGATGGCAAAGTTTTGTATTACCTGGGTCTTTTCGCACGCACTTTGAACATTCCAGGTGCATGTTCGCAGCGGTGCTTCGCAGTGAGACGGAATAATTTGATTATTGCGCGCCATTGTTGGGCAGTAGTGATGTAAGCAAGTGGATCATTCCCCGAATCTGGTCTTCGGAGAGTGCACCCAGTTGGGTAGCGAGAGCGCGAGACCGCGTCTCTTGCACCTCTTTGTTTTGCGCATTGGGGGCTTGAGCGGGGCCCGAACCCGCCACCTTTGACCAGGTCGCCTCGCCGCTTGCTCTCTTGCCGAGGAGCCGCGCCCGATGGGGCGTCCGCGGCTTGTGGACCTCTCGGCAGGTTCTTGTTGAGTGCTTGATGAGCGCTGCAAACGGCTTGCATTTTCCGCATTTTGTATATGATTGCTGTGTGCTGCCCGCCGCAATTGCAGCATTTCGGGCGGGCCGAGTACCGCGTATGGGGCAGTCCTTCGTGCCGGGCTTGTCTGTCGGGTGGCCCCTCACCCGTACAAATCTTGCATCTTAAGGGATATTCGCAGTTTTTACGGGGTGTGTCCCCACCTGCAGCATCTCTCGCAGAAGCGAGGGCGCTTCCATTGTTCCCGAACAACTTGAACGTCGCACGAAGCAATGGTCCTAATTTAAAAGCTTTGCGCGACTCGTCCGCGCGGGAGGGTGACGCGAAAAGTCCCCGTGGGCACGGACCGAGTTTCGGTGGCTTCGCCACTTACGGCATCACTGCCCTCCGAAGTTCCGGCGGGTTCGGAGAGTTCGCGGCGAACATGTTGATGAACGCCCAACGGGTGGAGGCCTGCGCCTACAAGCTCCTCGCGCACCTCGTCAGCAGTGAAGCCGCGCGGAACCTGTTTAATGTACACGCGATGTGTACGTTCACTCTGGGAGGTGGGGGTGGGAGCCCAAACAAAAAGATGTTGTGAAGCTTGGCGTACCTCTCGGCTTCACGGTAAGCAGTTGGGGAGGAGGTTGACACCTGGTAGCCAATTTTGCCCTTTAGGGTTTTGACGCGGCCGATTGTGGCCAACTTCCCAGTGACATCTCCTATTCCTTTCGCGTGCTGCTTCACCGCGTCTGGATGTATGTTCAGCCGGAAGTAATAGGAACGTCTGGACGGTCGTGAAGCGACCGCCGGTTCAGGTTCCGCGGTCGGGGCCTGCGCGGAGGCGCCCGCCTCGCCATTCGTAGAGCGGGGCTGGCCGCACTGGCGCACGGAGTCGGTCTGCCAGGCGGCCGATTGCTCGCCGAGAGGAGGAATCTGTGTCGGGGAGTGGGGTGGGAGGCCGGCGCGCTTCAGAGCCCGTGGGCGCATTACCTTCCCTGCCGGATGGTCCCGTCCGCCGCCTCCTCCGCGGTGTCGGCTGCGGCGTTGCGGGGCGGCTGCGGCGTTGCGAGCGGCTGCTTCTGGGCAGCTAGACTCTTCTTCTTCTTCCCCCCTCTTTTTCTCTCGCTCGAGCGGGAGTTCGGAGGGGTTGGGGTCGTGCTGTGTCTCGTGGCCGCTAGGGGGCGTCGAGTCGGCTCTGGGAGGCGGCACACTGCCCTCACTGCAGAACCGCTTTTCCGGTGGTGAGCGCGTCAAGGGCGAGCCCACCCCCTCGGTCCCGGGTGCGGCCAGGTCATTTTGCTGGGTGGGAGGGGCAGGTTTCCTCCGTAAGCCGCTCGCAAGGTTGGGCGTCAAGTCCAGGCGTTGCGCCTGGCGGAGTGGCGGGGCCACGTTGCCGCTTTTGCGTCGGTGCCGGGGGCGGGTGTGCGCGCATTGATTTCGCGTGCCCTTTCCCGGACCGATGGGGAGTGGTTTGGCGGTGCCTGCGTCCTCCAAAATTGGAGGAGCTCCGCTTCCTTCGTACGGGCAAAGGCCAGGAGTACCTCGTGAGGCACCTCGCTGTAGCTGTTTCCGGAGTCGCCCGAGGGCTGCGCATCAGCCGCGAGTGGCGACACCATAGCGCTGCTCCAGGATTCTCCTTCTTCCCGCGCCAGGTGTAGCACGATGCTCCGCCGCCGCGGGGTTACAGGATCGTCTCCCTGTCGGGGTGCTAGCGGGGGTGCCGAGGTTGGCACGTTTTGCGGTGAATGCGACATGCTGTCGTCGTCCTCCGTATTGCTGTCACTAGCGGGCGAGCATGGCCCGCCCGGTCTCCCTGTAGACCGGCCCACGGGAGCGGAGCTCGACCGGGGCCGCAAAGCACTTGCCGCGCGGGCGGTGAGAGGCGGCGAAGGGTCGCCTGGCGGAGCAGGGAGAGACACGTCCGTACCCTTCGGCTGCCCGAGAGCGAATCGCCTTTCACTTCTACTTGCGGAGCCTCCCAGAACACGTCCGCACCCTTCGACGACCAAACACAGAATCACATTCTTTACAGTGAACATTAATTTTTAAAAAGTGGTTGACCGAATCTTCATCTTTTGCAATTTCAAGGTATGACACGGATCCCATTTCGAGTCCACAAGTTCATTATCTTAGACATCCAACCACTTTGAAACTGAAGATGATTTCTTCCTTGAAGCCGTTTTGATGATTTCCGTTCCATCGTAATGAAGGACAGAGCTCCCTCCAAGCTTCAGGGCTGATAGTGACTAGAAAATCTTTTTGAGGTTGAATGTTTTGCAGATCTGAAGCTGTAGAGATGGGAGAATCGCTTTCACTGACACAAAAAATGTTAGGATCTGAAGCTAACAATTCACGTTAACAATTCTGCACCATTACGTTAAATCACCATTATGTTAAATCACGTTAACAATTCTGCACCATTTTTAAAATCAGCTCTAAGAACATTTTGGTGCCTTGGGTTGGTGATTCTTTCCCAATGCAGCTATGTTGTTTGTTTTTTTCTCCTCCATCAAATAGCCTAACAGCATGTTGAACATTTCGTCTCTCAGTTGAAGAAGAATAAAGAACTTTCTGAGCAAAAGCAGGAGCTAATTTAACAATGTTGACCTCATTTCTGTAAGTATCTTGTAAATTTTATACTGAAGCATATTCTGCAACTTCATGATTATCAAAATTTGGAAAAATGAAAGTTGTTTCATTATGTATTTGATTGAGCCAGTTGTTTCGAATGGTTTTTCATTAATGAACAGAATCAAAGAGCAAGATGATTTCTTGATTTGGAACAACAGAATTTTCAACTTAAGTGCTTAAATAGTCTCCACCAAGGAATGTATACTGCTATGTGCTTGCCGGCGACTACCACCTCTTACCTCCGATTTCGGCTGCTCTTGGAGATGGGTCGTTGCTTTTCACACCTGAAATTCTGACGGGCCAACAGGGCGCATGCACGACGGAACTTTTGGTCTGTCGACCGGTAAAAGAGTTGCTGGATTTACATAACAATTATTATTTAGGCCAAGTTATTCATTATATTGAATTATTATATAATTATGGCATCAATATCTCCATAATGATTACCCAGCGACGACAGTCTATTAATAATTACGCCATCCGGCCGTCTCACCAATCTCTTGCGTGTTGCGCTGACGCTGAGGCGATGGCGTCCTTATTGATGTCGCACAGTCTGGCCCGACCATGCACGGGCGCACCAGTGGAGGCTCGGACAGACTTGTTATATGCGGTAGATGTTTTGTTTTTTGTAATTTGAATAGGAGAGATAGACAATGCAGCATCCGCCTGTGGCTTAACCGCAATATTGATTGCATTCAAACATGTTCGATATGTGATCGTATTTTTTTAGACTGTAAATAAAACGAATACACGCGTTTTGAGCTCTGTAACCGTGTGGCAAGTGCTAAGTTTAAATCGTTATACACAACGTCGCAGTAGTCGAAGTGCGGAAAGACGAGGGATTCTATTGCAATTTTTTTTATATTGACGGGTAAAATCTTTCCAACAATCCAAGAAACTAACTCGTAAATATAAAACTTTGTAACTTTATTTACATGAAAATCCCAATTGATGTTATTGTTAAGAATTACTCCCACGTTTTTGCTTGGGAACAATATGGTACGATGATTTTCTATAAGAATATTATGAACTTGTGATTGAACTTTGTTCTGAACGCATTAACATAGTCTGTGATTTAGCAAGATTCAAGGTAAGGCCGTTTAATTTTGTCCATTTCAGCAGGATTTCTAAGTCCTTATTGATTCTATCTACTAATGTGTCAGTGCAGGGGATCTTCCGCTAATATAAATTTGTAGATCGCCAGCATACATATGATGTTCAGAGAAACTAATGGAATTTGGCAAGTCATTAACGTATATTAGGAAAAACAATGGCCCGAGACTGGATCCCTGCGGGACACCCTTTGCCATTGTTTCTGTCAATGAGTAATCCGCTCGTGTTTGGGCAAAAGGGTATAAGTCCTGTTTCATAATTTTACGCAAGAGCAAAAAGAAATGCATTTAGAAATGCATGTAAATATTGTTAAACTAGCTGAACTACCCGGCGTTGCCCAGGCATTTATTACAGTAAATTTTTAGCCAGGAAGAGGAATTCCATTTATTCATGCCGTGCAGTGGGGCCTACTTCTCTCACATTGTGTATCTGCCCCATTAAGCTAGCCCTGTCATGTCTTTCCCCCCATTTGGAAAATTTCCGGTGTGCCTCGTTCACTTTCTTACTAAAGAAAGTTACAATTTTTCTAATTGGGAGTTTCTGCTCCCAAACATTCCTCACTTTATAAATAAAAACAATAAACAATCTAAACTGTTAATACAAAATACTCGTAAAATACTTGTACAAATTGTAGACTCTCATATATTCTTTTGTGGAGTTTTATATTCCGCCCTCGGTGGCTTATTGGTTAGCGTGCTCGCTTTCCACGAAACAACCCCGAGCTCGATTCCCGGCCGGGTTAAATTAGAACTGTGCGCTTTCCTTACAAACGTCTCAGTATCGATTGCTGTGCGACGCTGAGAAAGCTCATCCTAAGGTAAAGAAGAGCGGCGTGTACGGTAAAGAGATGTCCTCGTGCTACGTAACCACTCGAACACCCGTGGCCGAGAGGCTTTTGCATAATAATTATGTAAAGTATTACAAAGAAAAAATTCTTGTTTATAACTGATGTGGCCATTGTCGCAAAACTATGTTAAGAGATGCCAATGAAATTATTGCTTTACCTTAATATTAGAGGATACCAATGTCATGAAATGAAAATTTTTTTTTTTTTTTTTTTTTTTTTTTTTTTTTTTTTTTGTTAACTAACTATATTACGCCGTTTTTTTCTCGTCGGTATCGTGTATGAACTAGGTTGCGATGCTTCATGCAAGCCCGAATTTCATCATTCAAGCATGGTGCTGACGGAACGCGTAAACTCTGGATGTTTTTAGCGGAGCATGTTTAGAGAATAAATCACTTACGATATTATTTTAACACATGAACTTTGTCAATAGACGTCTGTGGTACACTAATTGCCACGGCGTACGGATGCTGCCGGAAAGAAAATTAACTGCATTGAAATATTTGTGGTCACGGTATGGAATAATTTTTGGCGTGTACTTAGGACAGTTCATTGAATACGACAAGTACAACAAATCATGCCTGGATATTCCAGGAACCGGAATCTGGCCGTAAACTATTGCCTTATCAGGCTCCGAAATAATGACATGATCAATCCAGCTTTCACTATTTGAGGAATAAGGAGTTGGATTTAATTTGAGAATATGCAAATTCAAGGATTCAGAAGTTTTCACGAAGTTACGTACAGTGCGGTTGTCTGTATTTACCAAATTGCAATTGAAGTCGTCCATGATGACGCTATCGTAATGACTTATAACAGCGGAAAGGTGTTTTTTCCAGCCCTTTTAATGTTTCCGGTTTTCGGCGGCCACATACTACTATAGCCATGCAACGTTTTACACTTATCCTAATTTCTACAAATAAAAATTCAATACCAGTCGACTCTGCATTGAATGAATGTTCAACTTTGTGTTTTAAATCATTCCGTATATACATGGCTACACCACCACCCGATTAGTAGTGCCTTTCTCTGTAAGAATATTACGATCTTGACGTACTATTGTATAACCTGGTATCGCGGACGATATTGGATAAAATAGATCGTTTCAACCACGATTCGCTAATCATTATTATATGAACATTATTTCCGAAAATATTGCAAGAATTTCTTCATGGTGTTTGCACACTGTGCATTTAAGTGCACTGTATTCAGACGACGAGGGAAAGCGGCCCCAAGTCTCTTTTCAATTTCTCAAGGGTTGTGGGATTTCCGCTAGCAGGTAGTACGGAGCTTAACTAGACATCAGGCCTGCGCGCTCATCCAAAATGTCGGCGACCGCAGGCGGATGAGGGAATAGGGTTGATCCCGCCTTGTTAGAAGGCGAGATTTGAACGGTTCGACATTGGGGCTGTCGCCCTCTACAATAAATTGGTCGTGTTATCAATTACATACTTACTGAATTAAATAATCTTATGACACTTCTTATGACAGTACACCTTCAAATAAATTAATTAAAAAATTGCATGATTCCGGATTTTATGATTCTTTATAATTAAGGTGTTATATTTGAATCCTATTTACAATTGTTGAGTCAGTAGGCGACACAAGAATTAACAAAAAAAATTCAACAGTTACACTGGTGATTTTTTCAAGAAATATTTATTTTCACTTATTTACAAAAATAACAGGTTTAAGCTTAGTGAAAAACTTCCTTCTGTCAAGAACTTGAGAATTTCTTAATTTTTTTCCTGTCACTCCTACTAGTCTTTTGAGTTTCACTACTCATTTTAGAATAATTATTTAAAATTAATCTTACAAATTATGGAACACACACATGAAAATAACCAGTATAATTATGATTGCAACGAGCAATGTCCATTTCACTTAAATCTTTTACTATCATGTTTACATATGGAGAACACAAATGCTGCAGAAGAGCAAGGTGGTTTGTACACTGGTACACTGTATAAACTCTTCATAGTAGTCTTTAACAATGCTTTCAAACACCTGCATGCAAACAGTTGTAATTTTTGACAGCATGCAATGTTGGCCTCTTAAGAGACCAACATTGAGAGATGTCTAGTAGGCTGTGGTTTAACATAACTAAGTGCTTGGAAATTTTCTCTTTTTGTAGCTAGTTAAGAAAGCTAAAACTTACTCAGTACTTTTCCTACTGTATTGAAAAATATTTAATAGAGGAATTTACTTAACAACTTATTATAAAAATCAAACAATGGTATTAAGTTAATTTAATTTGTGGCAGGTGACTTTTTACATAATTTCAAAAATCTGCATCACAGTTTATTCTAATTTTGGAATTGTTATCTTTAACTATTATTGTGCCATTTTGGGTCCATAACATTTTTAGACCAAACTTATCAATACATTTTCTTAAGAGTTCTCTTTTTTTTTAGTTAAACCTTCCCTTACAGTAATTTTAGTGTTAATTAAAAGTTTCTTTGCACGAAAGACCTCGGCACGTTTTCTGTAACTGATAAACTTCACAATTATTGACTTTTCTCGTCCTTCAATTTTTCTACCCACACAATGGCTCCTGTCAATGTCAACATAACTTAAATCCACTTTCAGTGTTTAAGCTACCTGAATGGCCATATCATCGGTGTTCTCGCGATCACTTTCTTTGTAACCGAAAATTCTCAGCGAGTTTCCTCCGTTGATATTGCTCGTGTTCGTCAGTCTTCGAGTCAATATGCTGCAATACGTGTATTAGATTGTTCTTCCGCTCGACTTTCTCCTTAAGGGTTTTAACTTCTTCCCTTAAACTCGAAATCATGGGCTCTAATGAACGATGGATTTCTTTTCGGATGGTATCAGTTATAAGGGGTTGCTTGAACTCGCACATCTTCATCAAATTCTTGTCTAACAAGGGGATGTCGGCGAAGGAACCGGACTTCGTGCGCGTCATCATGACGTTTGATATGCAAACAAATGAAATGGCAACATTATCCGAAACATGAGAAAACTATGATACACGCGAACTCTAACCTAAGAATATGGAATATTAAACTGTTAATGGCCGAAAATGGCAAAGAAACTACTGACAGCAAGCAAGTAACGAAGAAAAGAACACTCCAAAAATGTAATTTCGCACAGTTACCGTACTGCGTACTGCCACGGCCGACTCTAGTAGAAGGCCGGAATACGCAAACCGGCAACGCTGCAATATGTGGCAGCTTTCAGGCCTACTCGAGTTTCTCGACTACATCAGACAGGTTCAGAAACGCATTACTTTGGCATACAGGAAACAACCGTCCTATATTAAATTATTTTCGATTTTTTCCCAGTACAATCTCAAAATTCATTTGGAAGTATTGGTGATATCTGTACGAAAACATTACACTTGTAGTACTACACGTTAACTTTAGTATCACTATTGCACTTAAAAATTTGATTCAGAAAGTACAGCAGGTTTATTATAAAACTGTTTGATAAAATTGCTAAAAAACTATTAGGTTTTAAACTATATTTCACGGTAGTACACATCAATATAATAGATGTAACAATTAAATTTTGCTTATAGTAACTTACCAATTTTTTCTTCAGTCCTCCTGAATAATAAAAACTACACAAAAAGTTGGAGAAATAAAATATAAAATGAATCAATGTTATATTTGTTTTATTTATCAATTATTTTGTATAAGTTCTAACTTTCCTTTTTTTGGCAGAAGATACAGGGTCATTTTTCATTTTTTACATAATTGTTTAATAAAACATTGGAAAATACTGAAAGTAGTTTGTCACAAATATTTTCAAAATCTACTGCTGCAAACGCAAACATCGTTCATAAATATTTTCATTTCCGTTGAATTTTCTGTTATGTACTTTTTAGCAAGAGCCATCAAAATTTGTTTCTGTTGACCCCCAAGCAAAAACTGTTTCTCATATTTTTCTGAAACGAGAAAAGAAAGAATACCCAAAGGTACACTTTCCTATTTCCATGCAGATATCAGTTGGGAAAGATAATCCCCCACGATCTAACTCTTTCATGAAGACTTCACTGACATCTTTATCACTGGATTTGATCAACGATACACATACTGAACAAAAAGTTTTGATCCAACTTTGTACGCTGCATATCCACAAACATAAATTAATGAAGATTTATCAATTTCCACATCCGATATTGGTTCTTGCAATAGGCTATGGAAATGATTAAAGTATCAAATCATTTCACTTTTTGATAAGCACAGTTCACTATATCGAGCTGATTTTAAACCTAAAATCTTCTTCACTCTTAATTTCTTTTCACATTCTATAAGTTCTGTTACAGATAATTGATAATTTCCTCCACAAAAACTGTCTGTATAAACTGAATCTCTTTTCCAGGTTATCTGTTTGTAAGCGTCCAGGGAGTACATGATCAATGTTCAGATCTTTGATACTATGCTTTATAAAAAGTATCATGGCAGAAGTGCATTTATGTAGAGCAGAAAATGTTTCTCGGGTTAGGCAGCCCTGGCCAAGAGTATTGCAGTGCTCTAGCCAGCTGACAATTTTTCCAGAAATACCAGTCTTGGATCTGACAGAGTAAAAAAAGGCTTGCTTAATTCATTTCTGGAATTGGCTCCTTGGTATTTCGTTTTTACATTGACAATGCACCACCACTGCCAAATGAGTTTTAAAAACTCAATTGTGCCATTCCCCAAAACAACACCCGATTGCTTAGCGTTTTCTTCTTCCAAAGCACTGATTACAACATCACTAAATACATTGCACGCTAAACTGACTTTCTGTCGTTCTATGTTACTTGGATACACAGATTTATAATTTAGCTTGAAACCAGTTTTTAAAAGGGCATTTTTCTGTGTTTCATACAATCTTCTAACATCAGAAAATTTTGCATCTACATGAATGCTATGATCTTCAAATTTTGGAATCACAAAGGTTTTCTGGTCATCTTTTTTTGTTAATCCAGTTGCTGCGTATGCATTTAAGTACATGAACAGAGTCAAATGTTACAAATGTCAGATGAGATTGGAACACTGACACGTTGACACAGAAATTCGCATTTGGTTGTAGCAAATCAAACAATGACCTGTTCATTTTGTTATTATCCGATACAATAGCAATTACTTTTAAATTATTTTTTGTGACCAAACTAATGACCTTCCGAGTAATACCAAGTAATTCACTAGCATCGTAATTCTTAACAGGATGTAAACTTACTTCTTTGAAGTTCCCAAAAGCAGATGATATTAAAAATGTTTGAACTGTTTTGACTTGGATGCAGACATTATTTTCTGCAAAACCTGCAATTTCACCTCCTTTGAAATGTAAACGAGGTTGAACATAAATTTCATCAAGTTGTAAAATTACATACTGTTCATCCGGCTTTAGGTTTCGTAGAGATAATTTCAAGAAATTATTATTTGCACCCTCAGGAGAGACATTGAAAGCTGACTTAGGAAAACATTGTAAGTATTTTCTATGAGGCAAAATTATCCACCCAGTCTCTCTAATTGCAGAATAACAAGAAGGAGAATGAAGTAATAGCATGAAAGACCATATAATCATATCTGTTGAATACTTTCTAATTTTACTAAAAGTTAAATTAAATTGTTCAATAATGAACTTTAATCGTTTCTCAGTCTCTTCACAGGAGTCCTCTACCAAAGTCAGAAACTTCGAAAGAGCATCATGAATGTTCGACACTTGGTTTTCCAATGATTGGTTAGAAATTTATTCTTCTGTATTACACTCCCTATAATGCACAAGCATATTCTCTAACTGTGACCAATGAGTAAGTTTCAAAGAACAAGGTAAAATCCATTTCAACTGTTCTTTAGTTAACATTGCACCACCTAGGACAACCGAGCAAGTCAAGTCATTCATAATGGTGAAGCTAGAACTTACATATGGTACAATATTCATAAAATTCAGTTGGTAAAACACTATTTTATTTTCTGAAGAATGTACCATCCATTCTTTGAAGCACCGCCTCTTTGAGTTTATATCATCTTGAAATGACTGGAAATCACAAATTTTATCACTGTTAATCCACTCTGTCACTTTTCTATTGTGATCTTCTTTCATCTTCTCTCTCGCTTTTCAGGATCTGTACGTTTACTAGTAGTTGCCTTCGACAAATACTTAGGACAATTTGGGAACAGAGTAGGCACAGCACCTTGCACGAGTTCAACTTTGTGTTTGGGATGTTCTTTCCAAATACCAGCAATGTCTTTATATCTATCAACTTTGGAAATATCACTTTCACTAAAATGTTTTATGCATACTACAGAGTATTTTGATGGCTCCCAATTCTCTCTAGGTATATTACGAAGCCACTGATGTCTGATATCAGGATCTTTCGGAAACCTGAACACAGTTACATATTCAGATTCAGTAGAATAATTACTCCTACATCCAGGTACACAGCATTTATCTGGCATCTGTGAACAATAACAACACAAACCATGAAAATATATTTTTCATACAATGTTCATGCAGGTTAAATTCATTCAAAAATATTACTAACCTTCAAGTAGAAGTGATGTTAATCCGTGATGATAAACTCCTCCACTTAATGTTAGAACACACATACACACAAAAAACATCCACCCATTCCTACTTGCAGATTCACACCTGAGAAACAATAAACATAAGTTAGTTTTTTTCATAAAATTAATCTGCGAGTTTAATTCATTTAAAAAAGTACTAACCTTACTGGAAGCGATGGTATACCTTGAAGCACAAACCTTCGACGTAACGTTAAAACAATAACAGTAAGATAT
>JAHLJT010004567.1:108416877-108433904 GCA_031308135.1 Acheta domesticus | reverse complement strand
TTTTTAAAGTTTGCTCTCAATATTCTGACGTATTTTATTATCCGGGTTGCGACTTAACATTTACTAACGCAGTTAAGCACTGCATTCGGACTACCGACGAAGACCCAGTTTACCACAAAAACTACCGCTATTCTCTTCATCTAAAAGACATAATTAATGAAGAGGTAGAAAAAAATGTTAGAACGGAATAATAACACACAGCCCTACTGCAATCCAGTTTGGATTGTACCGAAAAAAAAACCCTCGACGCTTCAGGTCAGAAAAAATGGAGATTAGTAACTGACTTTAGACAATTAAAAAAAAAAACTATTGAGGATAAATATCCACTTCCCAATACAGCAGAAATTCTTGACAATCTAGACGATGTCAACATTTATCACAATGGATTAAGCGCAAGATAGAGATGGATCATAGATCGGTAGAAAAACATCATTTACGGTTGACAACTGGCATTTAATGTTTACAATGTTAGGGATTTTATATTTTGTTTACCAGGGGTTAGAATATTATTCTCTATTCCACCATGTCCAACTAGAGAGACAATGTACGTCACTCCTACCAAGTTGAGGCAGCTACTCAGCAATCGGTGAAACAACTATTTCAGTCGTTTCGCGGTATAGCTGCCAGAGGGAGAGGGGGCAAGGGCCCTCGCCAGGCTTCGAGCCGGCAAAAGTACCAATCAGCCAGGTCTGATCAACACCGGAAGACTGGTTGGCGCTTCTGTGAACGAAGCGATTTCCCGAGGACTGGATGCGAAGTTTTCATTTGATCCACGAGAGCATTCGAATCAAACGGTGCACTCGAATGCAGAAGATCCCATTTTTACTCTAAAAATGTCAGAATGAGTGTTGAATAAATGCAGTAATCAGGTTATTGTTAAATACGAAGTTCACCTAAAGAGCTTGAACAAAAATTATTCAAGAAAAACACTCGTTACCTTATGATTGTCATCCGAGAAAATCTTTACAAAGATCTGCAAACCCTCTCATTAAAAATTATAATCCCTTCAAATAAATATGCAGTGTATTTCGATGATGTAACTAGCGATATTCCTTTTATCAGATGCTGCCAGAAATTATTCACATCAGAATTGTTAATCATTACGTCGCCCAAATTTCTAGAAGATGTAGAAGACTGAAAAACAAAAACAATTGATTTTACAATACCACTCCATTTACAATAACAGAATTACTGAGACTATTGAACATTTACAAACCAAGTATTACTGGCCACATTTAAGAGAACAAATTAGAAATATCATAAATCAATGTAATATTTGCCAACGAAATAAATATGAAAGACACCCAAATTAAGTTGAAAATCAAGGCTCGATTACAGCAGATCACCGTTCACCCAATTTATATAGACACTTTTCATTTTGAACAAAATATAATATTAACTTTTCTCGATGTATTCTCAAAATACGGACAAGCCTACATTCTACAGAATGGTACAGCACTAGCTGTTTTAAACTGTTTCAGACGTATTTTTCATACCACGGTCTCCCTAAAAGAATTACCCAGATCAAGGTGGTGAATTCGAAAATAATCTAATTAAAGAATATAGATTATCATTCATTACTCCTTTGAACTCATCTAATTCACCTGTACAGAGATTCAATTCAACTATTCTAGAAAAACTCCGAATCATAGGAGATAAAGAACTCTCCATTGTCTCAATTAATAACAAATGCAGTTACTAAGTACAATTCCTCAATACATTCCACGACAAAGAAACCACCATTCAATATTCTTTACGGGCTCCACTATGATGCTTTGGAACACATTTTCTCTCCTTCTCAAATTAATTCAAAAGAAACACAGAATACGACGGCAATGGCAACAATACAGAAGCCCAGATTTAAAGAAAGTGCTAAATAAACTAACACGCCAAGTAAAAAACAGCACTAGATGAACACAGAATACAATAATATAAAAATCACATTAAAAAAATAAACCCTAAAGACAACGTATGGCAGGTTACAAACAAATATTGAAAGAACCAACAATTATACCAGAGTTAAAGAAATTAGATAAAAAAGCTACAACAAAAGAAAAGTGTGAAATATTAGCGGAACATTTTCAAGAAACTTTGCTCTAAATCGAACTTCAAATAATAACAACACAATTCAAATTATTAATATGAATAATAACAGTTCCACATCCAGTAAAATATATCTCCAAATGAAACATACCAAACAATTAAACGCCTGCCTAGGAAAAAATCAGTTGGAATAGACCAAATTCCAACCATAATTTTACAAAAACTAAATAAGAAAACTATAGGCTACTTAACTGCAATATCAATTCAATGTTAAGAATAGGGTACTATCCAATGGAAACATTCTACACTACTGTTTGTGGAAATTGCAACACCGCGAAGGAGCGACATTGAACGCATCGCATTTCGTGGATAAGTTTGTGACATTGAGATCGCCAGGTGATTACATTTACAACGCCGCCAGTCACGTGGTTGCGACGTAGGGACGGCTTATCGCACCATGTTCGGGTATAAATAGAGGCGCCTTGGAGAGGCTACAAACAGGACAGGTCGACCCTTGGCTCGCACAAGTTGTCTGTAAGTCACACCATGCCTCAGCACCGACAGCGAGTGCAGTACGAACACATGACGGACTTCGACCGGGCAGGATCGTTGGGATGCGAGAAGCTGGGTTGTCCTACCGCCAGATTGCCACACGTCTGGGACGAGCCGCCAGTACCATCACGCGAACATGGCGTCAGTGGTCTGCGGAAGGTCGTACCCAACGCCAGCGAGGGACAGGGCCTCGCTATCACACTACGGCGAGGGAAGATCGACACCTCTACCGTATGGCCATCACCGATCGCACAGCGAAATCCACCACGTTAGCGCAGCAGTGGAATACAGTGACAAGTCACAGCATGTCCGCCAGCGGTGTTCGGTGCCGTCTTGTGCAAAGGGCTTGATTGCTCGCCGCCCCTTGTTGCGCCTTCCACTGACTCTCGACAACAGACGCCTCCGACATCTTTGGGGCGTCGAACATCGACATTGGCGGGCTGAGTGGCAGCAAGTCATCTTTTCCGACGAGTCCCGCTTCAATTTGTCCAATAACGACGGTCGTATACGTGTTCGACGACATCGCGGTGAACGCAATCTGGAGGGATGCATTCGCCAGCGTCATACCGGCCCAACACCCGGTGTAATGGTATGGGGTGCCATTGGCTACCACTCACGGACCCGCCTACTCCGCATTGAGGGAAATCTCAACGCCCTCCGGTACATCGAGGAAGTCGTGAGGGCGGAGGTCGTGCCCTTCGTACAACGCTCAACTGGAGCGATATTCCAGCAAGACAATGCGCGACCCCATATCGCTCGCATCGTGCAACGTGTTCAATGAACACCAGATACAGCTCCTTCCGTGGCCGGCTCGTTCACCTGACATGTCGCCAATTGAACATGTGTGGAGCATGCTTTCCCAGAGGCTGGTCCGCCAGGCACCTCCGCCAGCTTCCACCGCCGAACACTGGACGCGGCTCTAAGGAGCATGGCAGGACCTGCCACAAGAAGCGATACAGACTCTTATTAGCTCAATGCCGCGCCGTGTACAAGCTCTTGTGGATGCGCGTGGTGGCTTCACACTTACTGACTTGGCATGTATCCATGTATTTGATGGTACTGCAAATGAAATAAAGTAGTGCCTTTGGCATGGGTGCACAGTACATTGAATATCATTTCCCTAGATTCATTCGTTCTTGGTGTTGCAATTTCCAAACAGTAGTGTATAATAATTCCAATACCAAAACCTGGTAAAAACCCAGCATTTACAGAAAACTATAGACCTAATCCCTATAATAGCCAAAGTAATGGAAAAATTAATTCTAAAACGACTTCTGAAATACATAAATGAAATATCATTCATACCACTTTTCCAATTTGGATTTAAAGAAAAACACTCAACGGCACACCAACGCCTGAGGTCACGCAGGAAGTTCTCTCAAAAGTGAGATCAACCTCTTAAGAGCTGATCGCCCCACAGGCGATCGCATCGCGCCTGCCGGCGGCTCGTGACAGTCACCCGCCAGGCAGCGGGAATAAAAAATGAGGTGTCCGTGCACTATGGGCACATTAGTTGTAGCTGTAACTTGTAACCAGACTCTGCACTCTTCATTTTGGAATAAACGGCTGCCAACGGAGTTGGTGTCTCTCTTCTACCCCGAGCCAGTTGCAGCAAAGCTGTGCGAACTTGGACCGCACTCTGTTCTCTTACACCAGAGAACGAAAAACAACTCGACAAATATACCGATAAAGAACGTATAATTTGAAAATAATTTCATGAAATTTCTGATATGGAGTCAGATTTCAAAGTTTATGTTTTACCAGTTTCAATGTTGACGGTGTACATCCGATTTACATTGCAAATATTAGATCTTCAAAATGATACAGATTTGAAAGACAAATTCCAGCACACAGAAGATGAACGTCATTTTTACCGAATCATTTCACAGTCAGTTTCCTAATTTCCACAAGCATGCTGCCCACATTTTATATATGTGTGTGGATTTACACATGTTTGTGACAAAATTTTTTCTAGTATGAAATTTGTACATCGAGACTGAGAAGCTCTCTCACAGATCAGAATGAACAATGTCTTGATGTTAAGTTGCACTAAATCATTTGGGCCAAATATCGAAAGCATAGTGCGAGAAAAAATTTAAAAATGTAGAAAGAATTACTATAAAGATCTCTTAAGAGTAATACTAGTTACTTTTTGGTAGTTTGATGGCATTACAACGCTTAAATAAAAAAAATGATGTGACAATTCAACATTCAGTAATTATTACTGTCGCAAACTTTCTCATGGGTACTTGCTGGTAAATTATTCCTTTGCCCGAATTATTTTGTTAATTTTTGTTATCTTACGTTAGTGGAGGTGACAATAACTATCCGAGGATAATGGTAATGGCTGTTGGTATTTTCGCTTGTAGACGGAACACGGGTGTCTATGGACAAAACCACGAGAGTGTGAAGCGCTAAGCACCACCGTCAAGCACCACTTGACTTTCTCGTAGTGCTCCCCACTGGGCCCCTGCCGCCCGCTGAGAGCCGGGAGCAAATGGCCGTGGGTCTACGGAGCGAAAACGTAATGAGCCCTGGCCTACACTATGCAGAAAGTTGTACCCACAATAAGTAAGCTTTTGCCAGTGTTGAAGGAAAAAATTAATTGGAGATGAGGCCAAACTTCCCTGAGTGGGAAAACATCTACCACCAGCAACTATCCGAATATCACAAGACGAAACCACATCATTAACCCACTAATGCCCACTGAGATGGGCCCAAATTCCGTAAGTCGTAGCATGGTTAAGTGTGGAAAAAAGTACAAAATAAAATTTATGTTATTAGAGCGTGCCGATATTGTCGATTGGAGATCTCAGCATCTCGTTAAAATTAAACACTTCAGAAAAGGAAGAGAATAGTTTTATTTACATGAAACATGGATAGGCAATAATTTGACTACTGATAAGTGCTGGCAAAAAGAAAAAGATGAATCCTTGGTGTTACTGCATGGGAAAGTACCTCCTCATTGTTGCCAGTGTGGGTTCCCGGAATGGATCAATTAGAGGCGAATTTATTCTTTCAAGCCAATTCCACACAACGAGATTACCACGGTCAAATGAACTCCGACAATTCTGAAAGGTGATTTCGAACTCAGATTCTTCCTAATCTTTCTCTTGCATCCATTATTGTAATGGACAACGCCCGTATCACTGCAGACAAATTTACTAAGTACCAAACAGGTATGACACAAAAAGGATCAATGATAAGCTAGTTGACAAAAAATAGGGTAATCCGTGCATAATGGATGCAAGGAAAACTGAAATTTACATAATTAATAATAGCTTTAATAGCGGCTAATAAAACGCAAAACAAAAACATACGCAAATCGGCATGTTGGCCTCAGAGAACTGACCACACAGTCGTTCGACCTCCACCGTATAATTGTGACGTCAATGCTATAGAACTAGCATGGGCGAAAATAAAAAGAACATTCCGGGATCACAATATTACGGGTGATATGTCTGCTGAACACCTTCGCGAGCTTATGGACTTCTCATTTTCATCTGTGAGTGCATCAGATTGGAGTGGTTAGTGCCGACATCTCTAGAAACTCGTAAGAGTATTGGAAAAAAGATGGGATAATGGAGATATCCATTGATGAAATTTTGATTAATACTGGAGACACAGAAGATGAGAGCGATGATGATTCTAATTCTTCGCAGAACTCTGAATCAGATGAGAATGAATATCTGCGCTGTGGAGTATCAAGAAAAAGTGCGACTAGTATCTCTACTGCTCGCTTCAGCAATCACCAGAAGGAAATAAAATTGCTTGAAAGAATCCGAGACCGTCTTCAACGAGATATCGTAGATCTCTGAAACTACTTTTTACTAAAGAAGCGTTGCCTTTAGGTTGATCGGAAGTTAGTGGTGTCCTGGTGTCTGTGGTTCCTTGACGTCTTCGTTGGCTCATGGCGGGTGTCACAGTTCGACGAAATTGTGGCACCATAGCATCAGTCCTTCGTTGGCTCATGGCGATGTCACAGTTCGACGAAATTGGTGCCACCATAGCATCAAGTTCTACAGGCGAAGAAAAAGTGTTTATCCTTCTGGCTCTACAACAATTAGCGAAACTTCTGCTGAAGTAAACCTACAAGAGTCTTCTCAACCACACTTGCAACCGGCTGATAGCATTACAAGAAAATATATTTGCAAGTGCCCTGGCGGAAACAAGTGACGTGTTTAGAAATGGTGTACAAGTGAAGATGTGACGGGACACAGTCAATATAAACATACCTTCTGAAGTGATAGCGCGAAAGATTCTGATCTCTTTATGTTTTCCACTTGTGCCTGTTCAACTTACATACCAGGAAGAAGTCATTGAGAAACGCACCATCTGGCAAAATCCAAGAACATCATCCACAGATTTTGCAGACCCATTAAATTCGAATTTGTCAAGGAGACACCGTAAAAGACAAATGTAGAAATTGCTCGCTTAGAAGAAAAAATTAAGAAACTTCAAGCAACAAAACTTAATATTGAGGGTGCTGATACCATCTGTAAATCACAAATTGTTGAAAACTAAGGTGGATAGAAAAGTGTGTAATTCACATACGTTGCAAGCCTTCTCTCAAAAGTGCTAATTTGTAATGCATCTCCGAAGCAAATGAACAATTTAAAACAAATTTTAAAAAAGACCTTGCCGTAAATAAGGCTTTTTATTTTGGCCTCTACTTCACGCTCAGATTCGTTTCTTCGAGTGCCTTCTTCACATTTCTTACAGACCTACAATTTAAAAAAAAATGGCGGGTTCACGGATCTGAAGAAAAGATACAGTATAACCCCAGGAAAAAAAGCAAATCACTGACAACTTTCGAAAGGAAATGGGTCTGCCTGTGGCCATCCCAAAGCAAGGAAGTGGCACAACAAACGACGAGATCACTGCTCGTCGAGTTTTCCAAAATCCTCAGCAGTCAGCTAACATAACTGGAACAGATGAAAGTCTCATTCGCCGCTTCTCCATTGTTTTACAAGCATTGAGGAGCGGATATGATGTGAATGCGGAGGCTTTTAGAAATGACGCACTTTGCAACGGCAAAATTGTACATCAGTTTATCAGGATGGTATTTTACGCAACAGTGCATAATTCATGGCGCTGATATCATTAATGAAATGATAGTCCCAATTGGACAACTGTCCGAAGACGCGCAGGAACCCCGACACAAGCGTTCAAGTCATGCCGAGAAAGGAAATCAAACAATTTCTTGGTCTAGCCGAGTACTACCGGAAATTCATTAAAGATTTCGCCAAAGTTGCTCAACCAATTACTCGCTGTTTAAGAAAGGGTTCAAATATTGATGTAGAGAATCAAGAATACAAACACGCGTTTCAAACGCTCAAAACTTTTAATTAATGCACCAGTATTAGCCTACCCCAATTTTGATGAACAATTTATTCTCACGACCGGACAGTTCAAATTTCGCTATTGGAAGTGTTTTGTCACAAAAGGGACACCCAGTAGCCTATTATTCTCGAACTCTCAATCCAGCTGAGAAAAAAAAATCTACGGTTGAACGGGAGCTGCTTTCAGTCGTTGAAAGTTGCAGACATTTTAAACCTTATCTATGGGGACGAAAATTTAAAGTAGAGTGCGACCCACAAGCCATTACAGTGGCTTTTCTCCCTGAAAGATCCCAGCTCGCGACTTTATCGGTGGAAAATCAAAATTGAGAAATTCAATTTCGACATTCAGTACATAAAAGGTAAAACAAACTATGTAGCTGATGCCCCTCTCTAGAATCGAATTAAATATTAATGATGAAACTAATTCTAATTTAGCTGTTGTCGATAATGACGAATATCAAAAGGAACTTGATTACCAAACTACACTCCAACCAGGAAGACCCCATCTTTACCCTAAAAATGTCCTGAAAGAAATTTAAATCAAAATCGGAATCAAATTATTGCTACAGTTGGCGCCTCGCCAAAGATTATAGAACAGAAATATTCAAAAAAGTTACCCGACACACGATGGTAGTTACCGAGGAAAACCTACATAAAGATCTATCAGACCTCCTAAAATTAATTGAGCCTTCAAATAAATATGCAGTGCACTTTGTTGACCCCGACATCGAGATCCCATTCATAAGATGTCAAAAAATTGTTTATGGCTGAATTAATATAATTAGAACCCAGAAATTTTTAGAAGATGTCTCGGACCATGAAAAAACAAAAACATAAAAATAATTGATTCTGCAATATCATGTCAATAATCATAATAGTATTTCTGAAAACTATTGAGCATCTGCAAAACCAAATACTATTGGCCCCATCTGAGGGAACAAGTAAGGACTTTAATTAATCAATGCAACCGTTGTCAAAGGAACAAGTATGAGAGACGCCCAAATAATGTAGAAAATCAAGGACCATACTATGACACGCTAGACCATATATTTTCCCATCTCCACAAGTTAACGAATACATACAAAGACAAAATGACTAATTTCAAATTCTACGCGGCAACTGCCCCGAACCCAACACCTCAACCTTTAAACACTCCTATAAAATCGGAGAAAGAGTATATTTGCTTCACCCTTTCACACGAAACAAAAAATATAAAAACTTATACAATGAAGGAACCATAACCAAAATTCAGGGAAACAAAATTTTCTGCAAAATGAAAAATGGGAAATACATGCCAGAAACTTCCGTGATGTCAAACCTAAGAGAAAAAACTCATTCTCTTGCCGATTCGTCTCTGGACATGCCTTGATTAATCACCAGCAGATAGAAACACCTGGTTTCTACGCCGATCCACTCGGACCAGCTGTTATAATAAATAATTATCATAAGTATATGTTACATTTTAATCTTACTCAGTTACTTCATATGATAGCATTCAAAATGCCACCACGTCACTTCTTTTGCAATCCAACAGAACTATACCATTTCTATTTTACGAATTAAATAGGGAACTGAAAGAAACCAAAAACAATTTAAATAAATTATTGCCATCGCAACCTAGAAATAAAAGAGGTCTAATTGACGGCATTGGAAAAATCATTAAATTCATTTCAGACAACCTTGACCAAGATAATATTCAAAATCTAATAGATCTTTTACGAAAAAGCCATGTTCAAGAAATACAACACATTAATAAATTTATATCATTTAGTAATTCCATTACGGAAAAATTCGCTACTGAAATGAACCATATGAATGTAAATGTGTATAATCCAGAGTATGATACAAAGGCAGATTTTCGATTACAAACATTGGAACATTTTCAATATATCGTGATGAGCCTGCAACGGCTAAACAAAATTATTAGTATTCTACAAGCTACCATTAGTTGGTCATTTAATGATATAACAAACGTAGAACTGTTTTTCTAAAGAAGATTTGAACAAAATTGTAGAACATTTATATTCAATGTATCCAAAGAAATTTGTAATTCATTCAGACCCTTATCACCTCTATGAAAATCTTAAATTTACGAAAACTCGAGTAATTATGCTAGATAGAGAAATAATTGTCATTCTCTCTGTACCTACAACTGACTCAAATATATATCAATTGTATCTAACCTACCCTGTCCCCATCTCTGACAAGGTGATACTGATTCCATCTGAAAGGTATTTGCTCTAAGGTTCAATCCCCAGGTGGTCAATGAACCATGCATTAAAGGCACAGAGTATTATGTATGTAACCACTACAATATTCGCATGACCTCATGTAACGTAACCAATACCATTGGATGTAATTTTGCTCATGTAAAGAATAATGTACAACTGTTTCAACCATTGAAAAATGCACATGTTCTATTTTTCAGTGAAACTACAGAAACAATAATGCAAACGTGTCCTAATTCGCAGAGTGTCATAAGAATTTCAGGACCTAATATTGTAAACGTGAATTAATCTCGTCTTGTATCTGCTATAGGAATTACCGTGGAATCTAAACCCACGCACTACTTCCAGAAGCCATTTCTTCCAATTATCCATAGTGAACCTCTGGTGGCCCACGAGATTCACTGCCAACACTCTCATATTGACGTTAATAAATTAAAATTGGACCTACAACCTCTCTCTCCTCAATATACTGTATTGAAGCAATTTACATCTCTAAATTTAATTTTAATATTAATAATTGTATGTATTATACTATTATTATTCAGAAAACAATTGTACGAATTGTGTGTAGTTTATTGTAAAAAACAGAAAGTAAAAGCTCCCGAGGACAGGAGCACAGGACTTGATGGGGAGGAGTCATGTGTACTGACAACTCCAGAATCAATTGAGAATACAAAAGAATCTCCATCTCCTGTAATGAAATTGTTCAAATTCTAGGAGTGTAAAATTAAATGTATCGCCGCCAGCTTGGCGCAAGGAAACTTTCCTTTTACTCGAAAGTTTCCATCCGAAGATATCTTGAGCAAAGTATGCCCGTCACCCGGAAAACTTCCAGTGCGGCGGCAGAAATTGGTAAACACCCCATCCCACTTCCGACCTCTGAAATGTAAATGTGGATGTATGTGAAAGTGCCTCCGAGTGACAATCACTTTTGTGTAAACTCATAAATACCGGCTGCAGCAGCCTATGCGCCAGTTCACATGTAGCATGTAGTAAGAACTAGAAACGTCTGTACATTTCGTCTTTAATAAACTTCTGTTGGAAAAGAACTTCGTATCTTCATTTCTATAGCAGTACAGCAGCAATTTGAACCTGAGTCGGAGGAAAGCAACTGACTTTCGACTTCTTTAACTGTCACTTTGTGCGTCTTGCTGCACGTATTTTTTCTGCCTTCCTGGATTATTTGATTTCTGGCTTTATTTTTCGTACGATCTGCGGGTTTTCAGTTCATTATATTTTGGAAAATATATTTAATTATGATGTACCCGGCTATGTTAACGGAGAAACAGTAACTTGATGCATTAACCCACAGTGACATTGAAGATTTTTTAGAATCGGATTCCGATGCTGCTTCTGCGAGTGACAGAGGGAAACTACTTCGCTACCTTCTACATCAAAAGGTACTTCGCATGCGGCAGCAACTCCAATGCGAATGGTAATTCCTAGTTCTTCTGAATCGGAGGATACTGACGAAAAAGAACCAGGCGCGAAGAAGACCAAACTTCTGATCCTGGCATTACGTGGTCTGAGAACGAGTTTCGCCCTTTCATTCATGCTTTTGACGCATCGAATGCAGGCACTAAATGTACTTTGAATAAGAAAGCAGTGTATTGGATTTTTTTCTCTTCTTTTTCACGGAATCGCTAGTGACTTATTTGTGATAAGAGCAACAAATTTTACCAATATTCGCTCAGTCACACTCGAGAATCGACGCTCTCGCGCACGAAAAAGTGGAAAGACACTTCTTCCAAGGAACTGTATTGCTTCATAGCAATTTGTCTGCTGATGCCTCGCATCAAAAAACTGTCCATTCAAGAATATTGGTCCAAGGACGTTTTATTGTTGACTCCAGCATTTAGAGATATGTCACATGACAGATTCTTGTTGTTGCGCAGAATGCTTCACTTTTGTGATAACAACACACCTCATCAGGGCGATCGGTTATTCAAAATTAGGAAGATCGTAGACAGTATTCGGCTTTCATTCAAGGAAATGTTTTCTCCTTATGGAAAGCCGTGTATTGATGAAAGCCTGTTACTGTTCAACGGTCGACTCTTCTTCAAACAATACATCCCGTACAAGCGCAGTCGCTTTGGTATAAAATTATTTTTACTCTGCGATTGCGAAACCGGATATGTTCTCGATTTCATAGTTTATATGGGAGCAAATGCGGATACAGAGACTTACGATCTGGGGAAATCGGGGGATATTGTGGCCACATTATTCAAAGATTATATAAATGGGTCACACCCTTTACGTCGATAATTGGTATTCCAGCCCCGCATTGTTTACGTGGCTACATGAAAGGAATACGAATGCTTGCGGGACTATGCGTAAGACAAGAAAAGATATGCCCAAACTACAAAAAAATTGAAGAAGGGGGAAACAAACTCAGTCTTCTGATATACTGATCGCCCTAAAATGGTGTGACAAGCATGAAGTTTGGATGCTATCTACATGCCACACGTCGGAGATGGAAGGCAGCTCGAAAACGGATCACCAGACGGGGGAGAAAAAAAGTGAAACCGAAGTGCGTTCTGGACTACAATGAAAATATGGGAGCTGTGGACAGAACGGAATGATTTGAAGTTCAGTGGAATCTGTCCGAAAAACATCAAAGTGGTATAAGAAACTTTTTTCACTTATTAGACATGGCAGTGTTAAATTCACATGTTCTATACAAAAATGTAACCGGTAACAAAGCATCCATGTCAAAATTCCACCTGCAACTCATTCGGCAAATGCTGGAAAAGTATTGTACGGAACGAAGGACATCCGATGTTGGGAGAACATCCACAGAAGATCGCCCACTGAGGTAAACTGGCCGTCACTTTCCAAAAGATGTTCCGGCAGAGGGGCTCGCCGCGGCGACGCTGTGTCGTGTGTTCAAAGAAGAAAGAACGACGTGAAACACGATACATGTGCAAGGAATGTGAAGTCGGGTTGTGTGTCGCGCCATGCTTTGAAATATATCATAAAATAAAAATACATAAATATACATAAAATTAAAAAATCAAGACAGTGGGTCATTCCATGCAAAAAAGTAGGAAATCTGACACTACATCTCAGAATTTAAAAATATTTTGCCACCTTACTTATCATGATACCTGCATGAACCAGGTACGATATTTTTGTCTCATCAGCCATTGTTTAGCAACAATGGGCACTTGAAATATTAGATTAGCAGTCTGTAGACATTCCTTTATGATTTTTTTTCCGATGATACGCAAACAAGCAAAAAATATTAAAGTGACACAATTTGTAGAAGAAATATAAAGGATAATTTGACACTAAAAATATTTTTTTATCTTGAGTCTTTAACAATTAGGAAGTAAACAAATTCTAAAAAATGCAATAAATGGAAAAACAATATTTTTAAATTCTTGAATTTTGGAAGAAAAACTGCTGAAACTACTTTCAAGCTACTCTGTAAATTTCATCATGGAATCTTGAATGGTTTTTAAAGTTATGAATAAAAATATCTTACCGGCGCTCCGTAAACTAACTCGTCTCAGCTGCTACAGCCGCCGCGCCCAGCCCTCTTCGTCAGCACTCGGCGTTACTTTTTTCCTCCACGGCGCGATGGTGGATTTCGCAAAACTACTTCTCTAGGATCTTCTGGTGAATTAGAGTACGTCCTCACAGCAATTTTGTTTTCTGAAACTGGAATCACAGCGTGGATACTCCGTGTTCCCGGCACTATTTTCAGACCTACGAATCTCCCAGTATTTAAAAATTCGGCCTCTACTTCATGTTCCTCTTTGCTGGTAAAAATAAAATAAATTCCTTCCACATTACTGTTCGCCCAATCAAAAAGTTCCCTAGGGGTAGTAATACAAGTTCCTTGAAGGCTTGCATAAGCTGCAAGTCTCTTGATGGTTTCCTCCTATACCGTCACAGGGACCTTTTCCGTGACTCGTGGCAAAAAAGTGCCATTCGGCTGGGACTTGGAAATCCTCCTTGTGATACGTGACATTGCAGAAGTTCTTTCTGTTTTTATATTGACCAGCCGCGCCGTCACTAAAGTAATAAATTTTACTAATTTCAGAAAATTTCTGTAAAAGACAGTAGAGTAGTTTCTTCTGAAATAAGTGCACTGCAGCAGAATCATGTACTAAATAATCAGAAATTATTGACACACACAGATGTTGCAATGAATTATCTTCAAAATTTCTGTAATAAATAATAAATGGTTGTATTGTTGCTTGAGATTTGTTCCAGTGGCAACCTTGAATCGCATCCTGAATAACGAAACTATAATTTTCGGAGTAATCACCAATGACAATTAATTCTCCTGGTTGAACGGAGTTTTTCAATTGTTTTAAATATGATGATTGAGCTCTCGCTATAAAGTTATGAGCTTTGAATTTTTTAAGGTAGGTGATAAAATTACTGACGAAATTTTCAGCATTTGCTTTAACAGTAATAATTTCGGCTCTGTCAGTTGTTGTCCACTTTTTGTAAATCATTTCTTCAACAAGGTTGTTTTTAAGGCTGAAATTTAATAACTCAGAAAGAGTTTCTGATTCTGGGCACTCACTGCATTTATTGAGAAAGCAATTAGGAGAAGGGCTTTCACAAACCAGCTTTTTAATGAAACAATCAATTGTGTTCCTTTGTGCATCATCTTGATGAATATGTTCCAAGCTCATACACATCAATTTCGTGTTTTCGCATATTGTGCACACGCAAACATTGTGAGTGCCTGGTGATCCAGCTAAGACACATTGCTTTGGCCGCATACCAGCAAAACTCGAGAACCCGATTTTATAATTTGGGTGTCTTTTTTTAAATTCTCTGTACAGCTCTTTTAAATTCCCTAAAAGTAGCCGTTTTTGCTTTTTTACTTTCTTACCCTTTTCTTTGACAGATTTTGTATCCTTCATGCCAGCCATAATCCTACTTATATCATCCTCTTGATAAAAACCTTCTACAAGATCTTTTACATCACAAGGAAGATTGCGCTGATATTTTCTGTCAGGGTAAGTCATGACACCCTTCTGATTTTGTGTTAATTTTGCCGTACGAGCTACATGAAGAGATACGCTAAATTCGACCATTATTTTTTGTTCACTCCAACTTTTTGGCAAACACGTTAAAATCATATATTTCTCATTAGCTGTTTTCACATTTGAAAATTTTTCTTTGAATTGTGTTAACATTTCTTCTCCATCATTGCTTTCTGTACTCACATGAAATAATTCAGAAACTGCTTTATTTACGGCACTCACCTTTCTCCTTGCGTACGATTTCTCTCGGGTTTGCTTTCGCAATGACAATGGTGATTGACCCAGAGGAATCAAAATGTTGTTTACATTACTGATCGTGGCTTCCTCTGCAACTCCTGGGGCTACGTACTCCTCTTCACTTGATTTTTCACTTCACTGTCTGTTTCAGTTGAGTCACTAAGATCTGTATTGGGTATTTTAGATATTTTGAGACGACACAGATCGCATATTGCTTCACCTACCACTAAACTCGATATTTTCTTCCGCATCGCCTCTGTTATCTTTCTCTTACCCACCCGACTTTTGTGCTTCTCAAGTCCGAATGGATTGCAGCACCAAAGCGTGTTAAACGTATTCACAATCTTCGGCATTTTCTATCACGATGTATCACTGAACAGTAACACTCGAAAACTAAGCCTGTAAAGTGGTGTCAGGATCCCTTCGAAAGCATCGATGGATATCCCTAGGGAATGAACTTGGCGGTGCCTGCCTACGACCTAGCCTCACCCCTCGCTCGGCAAGGGCACGCGACTTTCAACCTTAAGAGCAAAATGCGCGTATACTTTTTACTTAATAACTTACGTATTTTTTAAGATTCCATCGCGACACTTTGCAGAATGGTTATTTATGGGTTCTTCTTGCAGTGTGTAAAATATGAAAGAAAAGAAAATGTTGTTTTTGAAGAAAAATGTATTTGTTTAATTTATTAGCATTTTTTATTATAAACAAATGTCTCAATCCTTAATATATTATCAACTGCTTTAAAATATGATCATTTATCTTCAAAATAGTGTGCCCGTTTTTGAAGTTTTATTCATTTTTTGAACGTCATAATTATTTTCATTATAGAGTACATTGTGTCATCGTCCATGTTTAACCCGCAATTGTTGCTAAACTACCAAAGATATTAATTCCATACATTGTCTTTTAACTGTCCATTATTAGTAGATTAACATAATAAAAATATGAAAAAAATCTGAGACTCACTGTCAGAAAACTTGAAATTTTGCATGGAATGACCCAGTCTATTTACGTGAAGACATTTACGTCAAGACAAAGTCCTCGTGTCATGACCGTCGAGGTGTAAGGACGTATTGGTGTGGCTGGATGAAGCAGGTAGTTGCAGGTATAAGCGCAGGTCAGAAGAGAAGGGATCCGTTCGTTTTCGCGCTGTCCACAGCAGTACCACGGCCAACTTAAGTTCAGGCCGGAATGTAGAAATTTGGCAACGTGACTTCTCAGACCTACGGGATCCCACGTGCGCCTCTGTGACCGCCATTCGTGTGTTGTTTGGTGTTGTTAGTGGTGGATGTGTGCGATAGTGCGAGCTGATTGAGCCGAATTCTGTTACTGTTAATCATTGTTGTTATTTTCGTTTATTGTTATTGTTTTAGTTATTGTTATATCATACTGTTGATTAGTTTTAACGTTACGTCGCAAGGTTTGTGCTTCAAGGTATACCATCGCTTCCAGTAAGGTTAGTACTTTTTTTAAATGAATTAAACTCGCAGATTAATTTTATTGAAAAAAACTAACTTAGTTTATTGTTCTCAGGTGTGAATCTGCAAGTAGGATGGGTGGATGTTTTTTGTGTGGTATGTGTTCTAACATTAATGAGGAGTTTATCATCACGG
>JAHLJT010004567.1:108366597-108415877 GCA_031308135.1 Acheta domesticus | reverse complement strand
GTCTGAATGAATTACAAATTTCTTTGGATACATTGAATTAGAAATGTTCTACAATTTTGTTCAAATCTTCCTTAGAAAACAGTTCTACGTTGTATATCATTAAAGAGACAGAGCTAATGGTAGCTTGTAGAAGTATTAATAATTTTGTTTAGCCGTTGCAGGGAGCTCATCACGATATATTGAAAATGTTCCAATGTTGTATAATCGAAAAATCCAGCCTTTTGTATCATACTCTGGATTATACCACATTGACATTCATATGTGTCTATTTCAGTAGCGAATTTTCCGTAATGGAATACTAAAGTGAATAATTTTTATAATGGTGCTGTTATTTCTGTGAAAATGTGCTTTTTCGTAAAAGATCTATTAGAGAGTTCCAGGAAAGAGGCTCAGAAATGTAGCGTGGCGTACTCAGTACGCCGCGCGCCCACTTTAGGGTTAATGATTTTTCCAATGCCGTCAATTAGACCTCTTTATTTCTAGGTTGCGATGGCAATAATTATTTAAATGTTTTTGGTTTCTTTCAGTTCCCTATTTAATTCGTAAAATAGAAATGGTATAGTTCTGTTGGATTGCAAAAGAAGTGACGTGGTGGCATTTTGAATGCTATCATATGAAGTAACTGAGTAAGATTAAAATGTAACATATACTTATGATATTTATTATAACAGCTGGTCCGAGTGGATCGGCGTAGAAACCAGGTGTTTCTATCTGCTGGTGATTAATCAAGGCATGTCCAGAGACGAATCTGCAAGAGAATGAGTTTTTCTCTTAGGTTTGACATCACGGAAGTTTCTGGCATGTATTTTCCCATTTTTCATTTTGCAGAAAATTTTGTTTCCCTGAATTTTGGTTATGGTTCCTTCATTGTATAAGTTTTTATATTTTTTGTTTCGTGTGAAAGGGTGAAGCAAATATACTCTTTCTCCGATTTTATAGGAGTGTTTAAAGGTTGAGGTGTTGGGTTCGGGGCAGTTGCCGCGTAGAATTTGAAATTAGTCATTTTGTCTTTGTATGTATTCGTTAACTTGTGGAGATGGGAAATATATGGTCTAGCGTGTCATAGTATGGTCCTTGATTTTCTACATTATTTGGGCGTCTCTCATACTTGTTCCTTTGACAACGGTTGCATTGATTAATTAAAGTCCTTACTTGTTCCCTCAGATGGGGCCAATAGTATTTGGTTTGCAGATGCTCAATAGTTTCAGAAATACTATTATGATTATTGACATGATATTGCAGAATCAATATTTTTATGTTTTTGTTTTCATGGTCCGAGACATCTTCTAAAAATTTCTGGGTTCTAATTATTATTAATTCAGCCATAAACAATTTTTGACATCTTATGAATGGGATCTCGATGTCAGGGTCAACAAAGTGCACTGCATATTTATTTGAAGGCTCAATTAATTTTAGGTCTGATAGATCTTTATGTAGGTTTTCCTCGGTAACTACCATCGTGTGTCGGGTAACTTTTTGAATATTTCTGTTCTATAATCTTTGGCGAGGCGCCAACTGTAGCAATAATTTGATTCCGATTTTGATTTAAATTTCTTTCAGACATTTTTAGGGTAAAGATGGGGTCTTCCTGGTTGGAGTGTAGTTTGGTAATCAAGTTCCTTTTGATATTCGTCATTATCGACAACAGCTAAATTAGAATTAGTTTCATCATTAATATTTAATTCGATTCTAGAGAGGGCGTCAGCTACATAGTTTGTTTTACCTTTTATGTACTGAATGTCGAAATTGAATTTCTCAATTTTGATTTTCCACCGATAAAGTCGCGAACTGGGATCTTTCAGGGAGAAAAGCCACTGTAATGGCTTGTGGGTCGCACTCTACTTTAAATTTTCGTCCCCATAGATAAGGTTTAAAATGTCTGCAACTTTCAACGACTGAAAGCAGCTCCCGTTCAACCGTAGATTTTTTTTCTCAGCTGGATTGAGAGTTCGAGAATAATAGGCTACTGGGTGTCCCTTTTGTGACAAAACACTTCCAATAGCGAAATTTGATTTGTCGGTCGTGAGAATAAATTGTTCATCAAAATTGGGGTAGGCTAATACTGGTGCATTAATTAAAAGTTTTGAGCGTTTGAAACGCGTGTTTGTATTCTTGATTCTCTACATCAATTTTGAACCCTTTCTTAAACAGCGAGTAATTGGTTGAGCAACTTTGGCGAAATCTTTAATGAATTTCCGGTAGTACTCGGCTAGACCAAGAAATTGTTTGATTTCTTTCTCGGCATGACTTGAACGCTTTGTGTCGGGGTTCCTGCGCGTCTTCGGATAGTGTCCATTGGGACAATCATTTCATTAATGATATCAGCGCCATGAATTATGCACTGTTGCGTAAAATACCATCCTGATAAACTGATGTACAATTTTGCCGTTGCAAAGTGCGTCATTTCTAAAAGCCTCCGCATTCACATCATATCCGCTCCTCAATGCTTGTAAAACAATGGAGAAGCGGCGAATGAGACTTTCATGCTGTTTCAGTTATGTTTAGCTGACTGCTGAGGATTTTGGAAACTCGACGAGCAGTGATCTCGTCGTTTGTTGTGCCACTTCCTTGCTTTGGTGATGGCCAACAGGGCAGACCCATTTCCCTTTCGAAAGTTGTCAGTGATTTGCTTTTTCTTTCCTGGCGGTTATACTGTATCTTTTCTTCAGATCCGTGAACCCGCCAGTTTTTTTTAAATTGTAGTCTGTAAGGAAATTGTGAAGGAAGGCACTCGAAGAAACGAATCTGAGCGTGAAGTAGAGGCCAAATAAAAAAGCTTATTTACGGCAAGGTCTTTTTAAAATTTGTTTTAAATTGTTCATTGCTTCGGAGATGCCATTACAAATATAGCACTTTTGAGGAGAAGGTCTTGCAACGTATGTGAATTACCCACTTTTCTATCCACCTTAGTTGTCAACAATTTGTGATTTACAGAGCGGTATCAGCACCCTCAATATTAAGTTTTGTTGCTTGAAGTTTCTTAATTTTTTCTTCTAAGCGAGCAATTTCTACATTTGTCTTTTACGGTGTCTCATTGACAAATTCGAATTTAATGGGTCTGCAAAATCTTTTGGATGATGTTCTGGATTTTGCCAGATGGTGCGTTTCTTCAATGACTTCTTCCCCCTGGTATGTAAGTGAACATGCAACAAGTGAAAACATAAAGAGATCAGAAATCTTTCGCGCCTATCACTTCAGAAAGGTATGTTTATATTGTACTCGTGTCCCGTCACATACTTCACTTGTACACCATTTCTCAAACACGTCACTTGTTTTCCGCCAGGGCAACTTGCAAATATATTTTCTTGTAATGCTATCAGGACGGTGCAAGTTGTGGTTGAGTAAGATCTTGTAGTTTACTTCAGCAGAAGTTTTCGCTAATTGTTGTAGAGCCAGAGAAGGATAACCCTTTTTCTTCGCCTGTAGAACTTGATGCTAATGGTGTGCACAATTTCGTCGAACTGTGGACATCGGCCAACATGAGCCAACGAAGACTGATGCTATGGTGCCACAGATTTCGTCGAACTGTGACACCGCCATGAGCCAACGAAGACGTCAAGGAACCACAGACACCAGGACACCACTAACTTCCGATCAACCTAAAGGCAACGCTTCTTTAGTAAAAAGTAGTTTCAGAGATCTACGATATCTCGTTGAAGACGGTCTCGGATTCTTTCAAGCAATTTTATTTCCTTCTGGTGATTGCGAAGCGAGCAGTAGAGATACTAGTCGCACTTTTTCTTGATACTCCACAGCGCAGATATTCATTCTCATCTGATTCAGAGTTCTGCGAAGAATTAGAATCATCATCGCTCTCATCTTCTGTGTCTCCAGTATTAATCAAAATTTCATCAATGGATATCTCCATTATCCCATCTTTTTTCCAATACTCTTACGAGTTTCTAGAGATGTCGGCACTAACCACTCCAATCTGATGCACTCACAGATGAAAATGAGAAGTCCATAAGCTCGCGAAGGTGTTCAGCAGACATATCACCCGTAATATTGTGATCCCGGAATGTTCTTTTTATTTTCGCCCATGCTAGTTCTATAGCATTGACGTCACAATTATACGGTGGGAGTCGAACGACTGTGTGGTCATTCTTCTCTGAGGCCAACATGCCGATTGCGTATGTTTTGTTTTGCGTTTTATTAGCCGCTATTAAAGCTATTATTAATTATGTAAATTTCAGTTTCCTTGCATCCATTATGCACGGATTACCCTATTTTTGTAACTAGCTTATCATTGATCCTTTTGTGTCATACCTGTTGGTACTTAGTAAATTTGTCTGCAGTGATACGGGGCGTTGTCCATTACAATAATGGATGCAAGAGAAAGATTAGGAAGAATCTGAGTTCGAAATCACCTTTCAGAATTGTCGGAGTTCATTTGACCGTGGTAATCTCGTTTGTGTGGAATTGGCTTGAAAGATAATTTCGCCTCTAATTGATCCATTCCGGGAACCCACACTGGCAACAATGAGGAGGTACTTTCCCATGCAGTAACACCAAGGATATCTTTTTCTTTTTGCCAGCACTTATCAGTAGTCAAAGTATTGCCTATCCATGTTTCATGTAAATAAAACTATTCTCTTCCTTTTCTGAAGTGTTTAATTTAACGAGATGCTGAGATCTCCAATCGACAATATCGGCACGCTCTAATAACATAAATTTTATTTTGTACTTTTTTCCACACTTAACCCATGCTACGACTTACGGAATTTGGGCCCATCTCAGTGGGCATTAGTGGGTTAATGATGTGGTTTCGTCTTGTGATATTCGGATAGTTGCTGGTGGTAGATGTTTTCCCACTCAGGGAAGTTTGGGCCTCATCTCCAATTAATTTTTTCCTTCAACACTGGCAAAAGCTTACTTATTGTGGGTACAACTTTCTGCATAGTGTAGGCCAGGCTCATTACGTTTTCGCTCCGTAGACCCACGGCCATTTGCTCCCGCTCTCAGCGGGCGGCAGGGGCCCAGTGGGGAGCACTACGCGAAAGTCAAGTGGTGCTTGACGGTGGTGCTTAGCGCTTCACACTCGTGGTTTTGTCCATAGACAACCCGTGTTCCGTCTACAAGCGAAAATACCAACAGCCATTAACCATTATCCTCGGATAGTTATTGTCACATTCCACGAACGTAAGATAACAAAAATTAACAAAATAATTCGGCAAAGGAATAATTTACCAGCAAGTACCCATGAGAAAGGTTGCGACAGTAATAATTACTGAATGTTGAATTGACACATCATTTTTTGTATTTAAGGTTGTAATGCCATCAAACTACAAAAAAGTAACTAGTATTACTCTTAAGAGATCTTTATAGTAATTCTTTCTACATTTTAAATTTTTTTCTCGCACTATGTTTTCGATATTTGGCCCAAATGATTTAGTGCAACTTAACATCAAGACATTGTTCATTCTGATCTGTGAGAGAGCTTCTCAGTCTCGATGTACAAATTTTCCTACTAGAAAAAATTTTGTCACAAACATGTGTAAATCCACACACATATATAAAATGTGTGCAGCATGCTTGTGGAAATTAGGAAACTGACTGTGAAATGTTTCGGTAAAAATGACGTTCATCTTCTGTGTGCTGGAATTTGTCTTTTAAAATCTGTATCATTTTGAAGATCTAATATTTGCAATTGTAAATCGGATGTACACCGTCAACATTGAAACTGGTAAAACATAAACTTTGAAATCTGACTCCATATCAGAAATTTCATGAAATTATTTTCAAATTATACGTTCTTTATCGGTATATTTGTCGAGTTGTTTTTCGTTCTCTGGTGTGAGAGAACAGAGTTGCGGTCCAAGTTCGCACAGCTTTGCTGCAACTGGCTCGGGGTAGAAGAGAGACACCAACTCCGGTGGCAGCCGTTTATTCCAAAATGAAGAGTGCAGAGTCTGGTTACAAGTTACAGCTTACAACTAATGTGCCCATAGTGCACGGACACCTCATTTTTTATTCCCGCTGCTGGCGGGTGACTGTCACGAGCCGCCGGCAGGCGCGATGCGATCGCTGTGGGGCGATCAGCTCTTAAGCAGTTGATCCACTTTGAGAGAACTTCCTGCGGGACCTCAGGCGTTGGTGTGTCGTTGGGTGTTTTTCTTTAAATCCAAATTGGAAAGTGGTATGAATGATATTTCATTTATGTATTTCAGAAGTCGTTTTAGAATTAATTTTTCCATTACTTTGGCTATTGTTAGGATTAGGTCTATAGTTTTCTGTAAATGCTGGTTTATTACCAGGTTTGGTATAATGGAATTATTATACACTACTGTTTGTGGAAATGCAACACCAAGAACGAATGAATCTAGGGAAATGATATCCAATATACTGTGCACCCATGCCACAGGCACTACTTTATTTCATTTACAGTACCATCAAATACATGGATACATGCCAAGTCAGTAAGTTGTGAAGCCACCACGCGCATCCACAAGAGCCTGTACATGGCGCGGCATTGAGCTAATAAGAGTCTGTATCGCTTCTTGTGGCAGGTCCTGCCATGCTCCTTAGAGCCGCGTCCAGTGTTCGGCGGTGGAAGCTGGCGGAGGTGCCTGGCGGACCAGCCTCTGGGAAAGCATGCTCCACACATGTTCAATTGGCGACATGTCAGGTGAACGAGCCGGCCACGGAAGGAGCTGTATCTGGTGTTCATTGAACACGTTGCACGATGCGAGCGATATGGGGTCGCGCATTGTCTTGCTGGAATATCGCTCCAGTTGAGCGTTGTACGAAGGGCACGACCTCCGCCCTCACGACTTCCTCGATGTACCGGAGGGCGTTGAGATTTCCCTCAATGCGGAGTAGGCGGGTCCGTGAGTGGTAGCCAATGGCACCCCATACCATTACACCGGGTGTTGGGCCGGTATGACGCTGGCGAATGCATCCCTCCAGATTGCGTTCACCGCGATGTCGTTCGAACACGTATACGACCGTCGTTATTGGACAAATTGAAGCGGGACTCGTCGGAAAAGATGACTTGCTGCCACTCAGCCCGCCAATGTCGATGTTCGACGCCCCAAAGATGTCGGAGGCGTCTGTTGTCGAGAGTCAGTGGAAGGCGCAACAAGGGGCGGCGAGCAATCAAGCCCCTTGCACAAGACGGCACCGAACACCGCTGGCGGACATGCTGTGACTTGTCACTGTATTCCACTGCTGCGCTAACGTGGTGGATTTCGCTGTGCGATCGGTGATGGCCATACGGTAGAGGTGTCGATCTTCCCTTGCCGTAGTGTGATAGCGAGGCCCTGTCCCTCGCTGGCGTTGGGTACGACCTTCCGCAGACCACTGACGCCATGTTCGCGTGATGGTACTGGCGGCTCGTCCCAGACGTGTGGCAATCTGGCGGTAGGACAACCCAGCTTCTCGCATCCCAACGATCCTGCCCCGGTCGAAGTCCGTCATGTGTTCGTACTGCACTCGCTGTCGGTGCTGAGGCATGGTGTGACTTACAGACAACTTGTGCGAGCCAAGGGTCGACCTGTCACTGTTTGTAGCCTCTCCAAGGCGCCTCTATTTATACCCGAACATGGTGCGATAAGCCGTCCCTACGTCGCAACCACGTGACTGGCGGCGTTGTAAATGTAATCACCTGGCGATCTCAATGTCACAAACTTATCCACGAAATGCGTGCGTTCAATGTCGCTCCTTCGCGGTGTTGCAATTTCCACAAACAGTAGTGTAGAATGTTTCCATTGGATAGTACCCTATTCTTAACATTGAATTGAATATTGCAGTTAAGTAGCCTATAGTTTTCTTATTTAGTTTTTGTAAAATTATGGTTGGAATTTGGTCTATTCCAACTGATTTTTTTCCTAGGCAGGCGTTTAATTGTTTGGTATGTTTCATTGGAGATATATTTTACTGGATGTGGAACTGTTATTATTTCATTATTAATAATTTGAATTGTGTTGTTATTATTTGAAGTTCGATTTAGAGCAAAAGTTTCTTGAAAATGTTCCGCTAATATTTCACACTTTTCTTTTGTTGTAGCTTTTTTATCTAATTTCTTTAACTCTGGTATAATTGTTGGTTCTTTCAATATTTGTTTGTAACCTGCCATACGTTGTCTTTAGGGTTTATTTTTTTAATGTGATTTTTATATTATTGTATTCTGTGTTCATCTAGTGCTGTTTTTACTTGGCGTGTTAGTTTATTTAGCACTTTCTTTAAATCTGGGCTTCTGTATTGTTGCCATTGCCGTCGTATTCTGTGTTTCTTTTGAATTAATTTGAGAAGGAGAGAAAATGTGTTCCAAAGCATCATAGTGGAGCCCGTAAAGAATATTGAATGGTGGTTTCTTTGTCGTGGAATGTATTGAGGAATTGTACTTAGTAACTGCATTTGTTATTAATTGAGACAATGGAGAGTTCTTTATCTCCTATGATTCGGAGTTTTTCTAGAATAGTTGAATTGAATCTCTGTACAGGTGAATTAGATGAGTTCAAAGGAGTAATTGAATGATAATCTATATTCTTTAATTAGATTATTTTCGAATTCACCACCTTGATCTGGGTAATTCTTTTAGGGAGACCGTGGTATGAAAAATACGTCTGAAACAGTTTAAAACAGCTAGTGCTGTACCATTCTGTAGAATGTAGGCTTGTCCGTATTTTGAGAATACATCGAGAAAAGTTAATATTATATTTTGTTCAAAATGAAAAGTGTCTATATAAATTTGGGTGAACGGTGATCTGCTGTAATCGAGCCTTGATTTTCAACTTAATTTGGGTGTCTTTCATATTTATTTCGTTGGCAAATATTACATTGATTTATGATATTTCTAATTTGTTCTCTTAAATGTGGCCAGTAATACTTGGTTTGTAAATGTTCAATAGTCTCAGTAATTCTGTTATTGTAAATGGAGTGGTATTGTAAAATCAATTGTTTTTGTTTTTCAGTCTTCTACATCTTCTAGAAATTTGGGCGACGTAATGATTAACAATTCTGATGTGAATAATTTCTGGCAGCATCTGATAAAAGGAATATCGCTAGTTACATCATCGAAATACACTGCATATTTATTTGAAGGGATTATAATTTTTAATGAGAGGGTTTGCAGATCTTTGTAAAGATTTTCTCGGATGACAATCATAAGGTAACGAGTGTTTTTCTTGAATAATTTTTGTTCAAGCTCTTTAGGTGAACTTCGTATTTAACAATAACCTGATTACTGCATTTATTCAACACTCATTCTGACATTTTTAGAGTAAAAATGGGATCTTCTGCATTCGAGTGCACCGTTTGATTCGAATGCTCTCGTGGATCAAATGAAAACTTCGCATCCAGTCCTCGGGAAATCGCTTCGTTCACAGAAGCGCCAACCAGTCTTCCGGTGTTGATCAGACCTGGCTGATTGGTACTTTTGCCGGCTCGAAGCCTGGCGAGGGCCCTTGCCCCCTCTCCCTCTGGCAGCTATACCGCGAAACGACTGAAATAGTTGTTTCACCGATTGCTGAGTAGCTGCCTCAACTTGGTAGGAGTGACGTACATTGTCTCTCTAGTTGGACATGGTGGAATAGAGAATAATATTCTAACCCCTGGTAAACAAAATATTAAAATCCCTAACATTGTAAACATTAAATGCCAGTTGTCAACCGTAAATGATGTTTTTCTACCGATCTATGATCCATCTCTATCTTGCGCTTAATCCATTGTGATAAAATGTTGACATCGTCCTAGATTGTCAAGAATTTCTGCTGTATTGGGAAGTGGATATTTATCCTCAATAGTTTTTTTTGTTTAATTGTCTAAAGTCAGTTACTAATCTCCATTTTTTCTGACCTGAAGCGTCGAGGGTTTTTTTTTCGGTACAATCCAAACTGGATTGCAGTAGGGCTGTGTGTTATTATTCCGTTCTAACATTTTTTTCTACCTCTTCATTAATTATGTCTTTTAGATGAAGAGAATAGCGGTAGTTTTTGTGGTAAACTGGGTCTTCGTCGGTAGTCCGAATGCAGTGCTTAACTGCGTTAGTAAATGTTAAGTCGCAACCCGGATAATAAAATACGTCAGAATATTGAGAGCAAACTTTAAAAATTGCTTTTCGCTCTAAATCATTCGTGTGCTGAGTGCGGAGGTATTCTCGAATGTCATTGTCTGTGATAGAATTTATTTCGAGATGTTGAATATTCACGTTTTCGATCGGTTCTACTAAAAGAGGTTGGTCAGAATTCAAATTTAATAGTGTTTCAGTCGGATACATTACTTGGTAATTTTCTGCGTGCAAAATTGTATCAGAGAAGTAAAGTCCGTCATGTTCAAAGTCAGAAATGTATACATCACCTTGCTTAATTTTCACAGGGAGATACAATGTGGAAGGTTTTTTGTTTGTAAGGAGAGTGAAGATGGAAGGGTATGTCTCTGTTTCCTAAAGAGATGGTATTTCTATTTTGGCATCTAATTTTACAAAATCTGCTGCACCGATTAGTGCATCAAAGTAATCATGCCATTGCATAATTCTAAAATTCACAGGAAAGTTAATGTTGCACTCTGAAAAGATGCAATACTGAACATTGTCATTTCCTAGTTTTAGCGAGAACAGATTGCACGCAAAATGGTTCGTTAAATTTAAAATCGGGGAAAAAAGGCGAGTAAGCTAACGAAGGATTCATTATAGAATTGCAAGCACCTCTGTCAATCAATATTTTAAAACCAAGTAAAGTAATAAAGGGTAATTGAGGAGCATTGCCAATATTAAGTTTTCGATCGTGATGACGGGTCCAAGTGAAAAATCCTGATAGGTTTCTTCCTTTTCTACATCTGTTTCTGAAGGATATTCAAATAAAATATTTTCGTTCATTTCTAAGTGGGAATTTACATTATTTCTTATTGTTGACACGCCTGACATGGGGCGAGGGGTGTTATTTTGATTTTGGGAAGTAAAACGTCTTCCTATATTACCTGAATTCGGATATGGGCGATTTGTTACAGCGGGTGGTGGTCTTGAAGAATTCATATTTTGTTGCATAAGAGGTTTAGAGATGTGTTGGTGTTGAATTAGGCCAGAACAAGTTAGTTCGATTATTGGATGTGCTCTGTGGATTCTGCATTGGAAGTTGCTAAGAATGCGGTATTTGTGGTCTGTTAGCATGCGAGGAGTTAGAAAACGCAAACGGGTTAGGGAGAGAGCCTCTGAAATCGTAAACAGGTGGTTTAACAGGCGGATTAACATGCTTGTGCACATGTTGAGACTGCTTATGTACTCCCCTTAACTGATCCATATAGTTTTCATATGCTCTATCATTATCATAGGATCGACAAATCCTAAGGGCGTGACTGAGTTCTGTGATCTGAGCATAACGCAAGTATAAACGGTATGGTTCTAAAATACCAGCTTTGAATGTATTTAATCTTTATTCATCTATTTCTCTTAATTTTAACTCCAAAACCTTATATTGATAATTAATTTTGCAAAGGCTTTTGTAACGGAGGACCGGCAAACCTAATGTTCCTAGTAATTGGAATATGATTCATTGTGTTTCTGGAAACAATTAGAAATGTATTCAACCAAAATCCGTTCGTCCTTGACATCGCCATATTTTCTTACAAGTTCCTCTTTAAATCTTTCATTACCAATGTTAGCATCAATATCCAAAATACTGCGTGCTTCTCCTTTCAATTTTGACTTAACTACATTGAATAAAAAATCATTAATTAAATCAGCACAAGGAACTACTGATGTTCTCTTGAAATTATTAAGAAAAGAGTCACATCTAGCAATAAAATAATCTAAGCTACATGAAGAAGTGCCATCAAATTCGGGCAACAATTGAATATGAGCATATTCGAATTTTTGATAGCACTGCGTCGTCAACCATTTTAAAATTATATCGACAACAGCAACAACAAAAACTAAAACTATGATAAAATTAACCAGACTATCTGAACGTGGGTGCACAAAGTTTTAGAAGTGAGAATAGGCAGAAAATCTTATTTAAAGACCACTGAAGCACTATTTCACTCAAAACAGTTTGTCAAAAACTCGCTCACAGACTGGAAAGGATGAGCAGAAATGGCAGCAGCATCTTACTCGCTGTGGAGAGTAGTCGGATGTTTCGTCCTCGGTGAACAGGTGTCTCGTCCTCGATGAGCAGAATGCAGCAAACATCAGATAGGCAGTAGGCAAATCGGCAGGCAGGCAGGCAGAAGGCTTCTTAATTTGTGAAGACGTTGCCGCTTGCTCCCGGCAGCGTGAAGTCAATCTGGCAAAAGTTGACAGCTTGTCTATCCCGGCTGAACCCCCAGTTGTGTTTCTTGTTCTCTCTCTGGTGTGAGAGAACTAGAGTGCGTTTTGACGGCATGCAATTGAACACGTGTATTTTTTTTCCTTGATCGCACTACCGTGGCAATGAAATGACGATATTCGAATTTTGATAGCAATGCGTGTTTTTTTATTTCAGGGGTAACAATATTCAATGTACTTAAAATCAGCTTAATATTTTCATGATATCTACGAAGGTAAACGTGTAGTTTCCTGCATGGTGCGAAGAAGCTATGCTCTCAAAGCGTCAAATCTGACCGGTTAATAGGCATATTTGGGAACTACTCATATACACTGAATGAGCTTCTCTGAGTCAGTGATTATGTAACTTCTGGATTTGCTCTTTCTTAACTCTTTTGTCCGAACGGTCACCTAATCCTTCGTATGAGGAGCCTTATCTGAAATAGAAAGCTGTAAACGTCCTCTATACCTGAATTTACACGGCGAATGCTCTTTAAAGTTACGTTGAAATTCCATGAGCAACTGCAAGTTCAAGAACTACTTTTTTGGACTTCTAGATAGGCAAGCTGATACATTTAATGACCTTTAGCGTTGTTGGACATTGGTAGGGACTTTTAGTATTGATGTAAACAGGTTCATCAATATTACCTTCAATTCATCTCCATTTTGTGATTAATGTTTTCCTTCCCTCTTATGGTACGTTTACGCGAGACACTTTATTGCCGACATTTGGCACTGGAGTGTCGAACACAAATGTCACTGATGTTCACAATAGCACAAAAATTGGAATGAAATAAATTGCAGGCACCTTGTGGGCCACAATTGTTTGGGAAAGGTGTCCGGAGAGGGTCCGGACCGTTCGCACGTAGACACATGATACAGGATACTTGTCGAGCGTGCGTAGGTTGATCATGTATCTTTATTAAGTTGCCGTAGCAGCGATTGCTATTGCAATTATTTCCAAAGAAGGAAAAAGGCATTCAATGTCAAAAGAATGGATATATCGACGTGAACAACTCGGGCTTATTCTTGACTGAATGAACATATAACAATTTTTCCTCATCCTGCAATTTAAAGATGGTCATCTGGATACTTCTTCTAGCTCTCGTTTTTTGCATCTTCAGATTTAAAATGTCTTATTTCACTAGCAATAAATCGTCCAAATATTTTCCACACATTCAATTACTGCTCTACTTAAAATATTTGCTTTCATCAGGAAATCATCCTTTGCTGTCCTACTTCTCTTTTTCGAAGCTCTTGGTTCTGTAGGGGTTTCCACATTAGAAGGGATAACCACCTATGCCAATTTTGTCATTGCTGGCATCCTACAAATTAATAGAAGTACGTCAGTGGATACCACAAAAATCTATAACTATTATCATTTGTATACAATAAAATGTATTATGTTTATGTTTATTAGTATAATTATTTTAATAATGTTACAAATTAATAAAATATACTTATTACTTGTAAATAAAATATTATTTAATGTAATATTTTATAATAATATTTAGCAATGGAATTCATGAATGAATTTTTCAGTTACCACAGAATCTGGTACATCTACGGGTATATTCTCTTTCGCTGGTCTGAATGTTCTGGACTTAAAAATTTCAATGAAGTATAATTCAATTTCGATGCAGAAGTTTGCATTGACCCTTGACCAGACTTTTTTGCCACTTTTCTTCTCTCATTGAAAAATTGCGTTCTCAGGTTGTGGAGTTCACGCCACACTTGAGAAATTTCAATGAAAAACGACCCCCCCCCCAAAAAAACGAAAAAAAGCGAAGAATTTTCTATGAGAGCGTCTTTTCGAAAACTCTCACGTGCGAACGAGGCCACTTACAGCAATATCGCCTGAATGGACGTGTTTCGATCTCTTCCGAGAAACGTTTGCTGACAGAGGTGCCACTCGTGGGATTAAGGATGGCGCTGACTCACTGGAGCGTGTGCGAGTGGCACAGAGTGACCGAAAAAATTGTCATTGCCAGAAACGTGACAAAAATAAAAAAATAAAACTTTTCCATCTACAAAAGTATTCGTACACTGCACATATTTAAATAATAACTTGATAAAATTAATACCTAATATTTTGTGTGGTTTCCTTCGGTATCAATTACTGTCTGAAGTCTTCTAGGCATGGACTCTACCAAATATGCAGTAAAGTAAGGTCAAATCATCTTCCATTTAACTTCCTATACTGTCTCTTACACTTCTAAGTTCGTTCACACTTCTGAAATCTCTCTTTTTCATATAGATAACTCCACAAATGTTCTGTTGGATTAATTTCCGGATTGTTGGATTGCGATGGCGTAATAATTGTGTGGGCGTGTTGTATAAGAGCCAAAGTTTTGCATTAAGGGCTGTGTGATTGAGGTCATTGTCTTGCTGGAAAATATAATTCCATCCCAGGCCCAATTTATCAACAATTGGTTGTAATTTTTTTCTTCAAAATGTTTATATAAACAAACTTGTCCATAACCCCTTCGATAATCTGCAAGTTCCCCTCACCAGAAGCTCTCATGGAACCCCCACACCATCACTGATCCTCCCGCATGTTTAACTGTAGGGATCAAGTTGCGCGGATTGAGTTCCTCATTCGCTCTACGCGTTGAATTCCTTCACGCCCAAAAGCGCGCGCTATCTTGATGTGCGCTATCCTTTACTCAAATGCATGGTTTCGATCACTTGTCGTTTTGCTTGTTCACTTTCAGGAGTACTGATTAACTTTGCACCTAACTGAATTTCTATTGTAGGATCATTGAACACTTCTTGAATAATTCTGTTTCTTTTGCAGGTAAGGGTACTAAATTATGTAATGTCATTAAATTTATATAAATTAAGCTTCTTTCTTCTCCAGTTAGGATGAAAAAGGCTTCTCTTAATTAAATTCTCAAATTCTTCTCCCTGAATGTTTGGTTCTAGATGCAACATTATACCTTGCAATTCCGAGTCTATGTCAGAAATTTTTATTCTTGTGCTGCTACCGGTGACGGGTTGTAAGGGCATGGCGTCTTCTGACGGATCATTTACAAACTTGAAGTGTTTTCTCCATCCCGGTTCATTGTCATCAGGACAGGATTTCTGCTAAGGGCGTCGGCATTTTCATTGTTTTCCTTTTTTGTATCTTATTTCATATTCATACTCTTCAAGAGCTATTCTCCATCTCATAGATCTAGAAGAGGGATTCTCAGGTTCATTAACCATTTCAGTGGCTGGTGGTCCGTATAAATTATAAATTTCCTTCCATATAAATACGGTCTGCAGTGTTTTACACACCAAACCACTCCAAGAAGTTCTTTCTCGGTCGTAGTACAAGGTTTTTCAGCATCATTTAAGGTTCTGCTAGCATAGGAGACTGGCGTCACTTTCTTCTTGGCATCCTCTTCTAATATCCCTCCTATTGCTTCATGTGACGCGTCGGTTGTAAGGATAAATTCTTTGGAAAAATCTGGATAATGTAACACACAAGCAGTGCACAAATCTTTCAATTGATTGAATGCTTCTTTTTTCTCAAACCTAAAGACGGCATCTTTTTTCAATAGATCATTCAATGGTTTTGCTTTCTTGCTAAAGTCTGTAATATATCTTCTGTAGTAACCGGCAAGACCCAAAAACTGTTTGATTAGTTTAGGGGACTTTGACACTGAGAAATTATACGTAGCTTTCAATTTATCAGGATTGGGTTTTACACCTTCGTGCGTAATAATGTCCTAGGTAAGGTAATTCTGGCTTCAAATACTCGCATTTGTCAGGTTGTAAAAGGAGTCCTTTTTCGCGCAATCTATCACATAAATATTTCTATTCTTTTCACATGGTCTTCAAAATTTTGGGAGAAAACTATAATATCGTCTAAATACACAAAACATACCGTATTTGGTTGACTAACCCAGTTTAGGCATGATCCATCATTCTTTGAAATGTGGACGGGGCATTGCGTAAACCGAAAGGCATCCTAATAAATTCGTAGTTCCCTCCTGGTGTACTAAAGGCGGTTTTCTTGCAATGTTTCTTTTCCATAGGAATTTCGTAGAACCCACTAGCCAAATCAAATGCCGAAAAATATCTTGCCTTGCCTAATTGATCCAGAATTTCCTCAATGTGAGTCCAAGAATATGCGTCTAAAGGAGTCTTTGTTTAATTCTCTATAATCGACGACTAATCTCTTCTTGACGGAAGCGTCTGTCATCTTTGGTACGACCCACAGTGGCGAATTGACGTAATTATTACTATGAAATGTGGCGAAATGACTATGACGATTGTCATAGTCAATTACTCAAGTTTCGCATTGAAATATCTCATGTTGAAACGATCATGTAACACCGGTCGGAAGCATGAAGGGCGTGGTGGGGACGGCGCAGGCCGGAGGGTGCGGTGGGGGCGGCGCAGCCGGAGGGGCGCGGCAGGTTGGCGGCCGGCGGAGGCGTCAGGAGCCGACGGGTAGGCGAAGGGGGGGAGAGTTATGGGTGTACAGATTGGGCTAATTTTAGTAGAAGTGACGACAGTTCAGGGATATGTTGGTTGAGACTTTTTTAAATTTTTTTTATACAGGGTGCGCCAGAGAAACTTACTTATTTGAAAGGTCAATAAAAACAAAAGTACTTCAGTTATTGTTTTAATTTTTTTTTATTTAAGAATACAATATCCCAATTTTTTTCATGCAGTCTTGAAAATGACATCGGATAAATGGCGACCTCCATTGCGCATACACTGATGAAGTCGATTTTTGAAATTCGTATCCACTCTTTGCAGCATATCAATCGGTATGTTGGCAATGGCGTCGCGAATGTTGTTCTTGAGGTGTGCTATGGTCCGTGGTCGATCGACATAACCAGGGATTTCAAATAACCCCATAAAAGAAATAGCATGGAGTCAAATCTGGAGAGCGTGCCGGCCATTGGAGATCGCCTCTGAGAGAGATGAGGCGGTCGGGGAAATGTCGCAACAAATTCATTGTGTCTCGTGCTGTGTGTGCTGTGGCTCCATCTTGCTGAAACCACACGTTCCTAAAGTTCATTTCTTCGAGTCTTGGAAGAAAAAATTCCTCGATCATGTTCCTGTAACGAGCTCCATTCACGGTAACTGCGCGTTCGTTTTCTTCAAAAAAATAAGGATCAATTATTCCCATTACCGACATCGCACACCAGACAGTAACTCGCTCACAATTAAGTGGCTTCTGGTGAAGCTCACGCGGATTTACACCACACCAATAACGCATGTTTTGCTTGTTGACGCAGCCGGAAATGTGGAAGTGAGCCTCGTCACTGAAAAAAGCGACCGCGTCTTCAGGCAGGTTGTCAATCAGCATTTCGACATGCATTTTGACGGGCAACAAAATCGCGTTCAGTTAATTCTTGCACAACAGCCAGTTTGTAGGGATGAAATTGAAGGTCTTCATGCAGAATTCGTCGAACAGTGGTGTCAGAAATTCCCATAGCAGCTGCGTGTTTGCGAGCCGAACGTCGGGGAGAACGCACAACTGACTGCCTCACTCTTTCGATATTTTCCGGGGTTCTGATGGTCCGTTGAAGTCCATTTCTGGGTTTAGCGACACTTCCACACTCCCGAAATGAGTTAACCCACGACAGAATCGAATTACGGCCAGGAACGAGTCTGTGAGGAGGAATTTCAAAGCGAGCGCGGAAGGCACGTTGCGTAGCAACAAGTGAGCGACCGTTAGAAAAGAAGCTCTCGACTGCGAAGGCCCGCTGCTCTAGTCCACAGCATGATGGCAACTGACTGGAAGGAGAAAAAAACTTGGGAACTTCCCCCTCCAGATACGCCCCCTCTCGCCCCTCTTAACCGCCCAACTCACCGCGCGGGAATTTTTTCAAATAAGTAGTTTCTCTGGCGCACCCTGTATGAATGGATTCTAATTTTATTCTGAGCCAGTACCTATTTTCTATTTCTAAATTATGGAAATTAGTGTGTTGATTCAGATTTAGGTGATCAGCTAAGTGCGAGATTGTGTAGTGTTGTTTTTCCAAGCTTGCTCGTGTTCTTTTATCCTCTTGAATTTCCGGCCGGTTTGTCCTATGTATATGGCATTGCAGTTGTTGCAAGTGAGAGCATAGACCCTGCAGCAGGAGGTGGGTGGGATTGGGTCTTTAGTGTTGACTAGTATTTGTTGTAATGTCTTTCATTCATTATTGAAAAGGGCATATACATCACCAACAGTTATACTAATCGTAAGACCATGTTACCTATTTGTGGGTACTCCTTTTTCACCAAGATCCAGAATTCAATGAGTGGTGATGAATTTAATGTTGATGGGATTTCTGTACTGAAGGGCTCTTTAATACAATTGTGGTTAACAGCCTCTTCTTGTGAAAGCAAGCAATCACTTCCCTTAAATTATTCACAAACTTGGACTTCATTTATTCACTCAACTACATGGAGGAATCTCACCAAATTCCATTCCTAATAGCATCAGAAATGTTTTGCAAAGGTTTTTCTGGAAGAACCCTAGCCAACGCTTTGCATCGTACTCTGGTGGCTCCGTAAAGAGGCAAGGATTTTGAAGTTTGCATGCAAAGAATCTAAATGGCTGTCATCAACAAGCGAAATTTCTCGCACTCGGAGTATATATAAGAACAATTATCTGACTGACAGACTCAAAGGAGCAGGTGTTTGTTTACCTCTGCAGTAATATCGTTTATCATTACGAAACTTGTCTCCCGTTTTTTTAACAGCTGCAGTGATGGAGGAGGAATTTTCAACTTTTCAACTTCCTCCGTGGCATTTATTTCTGGACGGAGCACGATGTACTTCGGCACTCCGTCGCGTTTTTGAGGCACAGCCCGTCCTTTCCAATTTTCAAAGTATTGCAATTCTTCACCACTCTTGTCATAAATTTTCACTGTTGTTTCGGCAAATGTTGCTGCAGCCAACAACACAGCTCCCTCAATTGCTGTTATGTGTTTAGCGACAAATTTGTGGGCAGCCAAGGTCCATCATCTTGTGGGATTGCTTCAAATCATGAAGTCCTCTTCCACAGATGCGGAAGTGGCGTGTCATTGGGTGCTTTGAATAGGTTAATTAGAACCCCCGACCGTACTACGAAGTCGTGTGCTATTATTCGAAATTTTTGGGCAAAGAAGGGGGGGTAATTATATTTAAGCCGGTCACCTGTAGTCTTTGCCACAACGTCATGATAACTCAATGAAATAACTTAAAAATCCAGACCTCTGTGGTCCTGCATTGTTGCTACCATCAATTATTTATTTGCTTCGTTTCTATTAAAAAAATTGATGCCCTTATTCCATAGCAGTTTCTTCAAAATACTGTCTTCAATACCGACATGAAATTTTTCAAGCTATTCAATTAGCTGTGTCCTGATTGACTCTGCAGGGGTAGGCATATTTGCTAACATTAACCCATCAGTTTCTGCCAGGGGCAGCAGAACACATTGGAAAGAATGACTTGAAATTGTTCTAAACTAATACACTTAACTAAGAGTCCTAGACATTGCGTATAAAACTCTGTTTCTTTGGCTGGTCTGCTTCCACAAAGTCCATTTGCTTGCTAAAGAAATAAAATGGGATGGCAGATCTGATGAAACAGGGAGGCAGATAAGAGTTATCCTCTGTGAGAGCAAGGAAACAAGTTTCCTTGTATTGGTAGGAAATGGTGTGTTTACGATGCTTCTATCATCGATATCAATACGAGGTGTTGGCTCTCCATAGCAACTATTTATTCTTGCATAAAGCTTTTCCTTGTATTGCTTGTAGCAGACACTTTCCCCAGTGATTTAGAAAGTGCAGACAACCATGCCTTAGACTTGTCACAGACAACCTGAGGTGGGACTGCACTGTTCAATTCTCTCCCATTCGCGAACATATGCTGTTAGCATCATGCTTTTCTGTCAATAGTTGAAATATTAGGAACTGAACTTTTCCCTTATTAATGACTTTTCCCTTATTAATGAATTATTAATTATTATAAAAAAGTAACCACTTCGTCCACCTGGCGTTCTAATTTTCTGAACTAGTGACCCTGTAGCCTCCAAGGAAATGATTGTATAGTTTGCTCATCTGAACTCCCTATGAAATCGACGTTGAGCAGGACAGTGATACGATACCATGAATTTATCTGCGACTAATTTATGAATGACACCGGCATATTGTTGCCGATACTTCATCCCCACCAGAACAGAGATTGGATCAGTATCCTTAGGGATCTATAATTGTTCGCTCCTTAGTTCTTGTTTTATTTTGCGAATGGTGCTATTAGTGGGCAAATTCAGTGGCTCCGATTCACCAAAACGCATGGTTTTTGCAACTTCGGTCCGTCGGTAGGCAGAAGCTGCCCATTTGTTTCCCTGAGTTCTCTTGATGTGTTTTTTATGTGAAGCGCCTCGTCTATCAACAGCTCGACAAATCATTACCGAACTCTCCCTTTTTAATTGGTTCTGACGGCTGATGAATCACATTCTTTACAGTGAACATTAATTTTTAAGAAGTGGTTTACCGAATCTTCATCTTTTGTAATTTTAAATGTGTAAGGACACGGAATCCGATGTTGAGTCCACAACAATTTCATTATCTTAGGCGTCCAACCACTTTGAAACTGAAGATATCTTCGTTGACGCCGTTTTGAGGATTTCAATTCCATCGTAATGAAGGACTGAGCTCCCTCCAATCTTCAGGGCTGATGTTGACTTCAAAATCTTTTTGAGTTTGAATGCTTTGCAGATCTGAAGCTGTAGAGATGGGAGAATCGCTTTCACTGCCAAAAAATGTTAGGATCTGAAGTCCTATGAGTTCTTCCTTCTTAGAAATCGACTTAAAATGAGCAGGGATTTTTTCTTGAAAACCGTGCCTACCTAATAATATCATTATTAATTATTTAATTAATTAATACTTACTTATTATTCTTTAACTCTTCAATTATTTTCACATCATCCTCATCATCGGTAATTACTTCTCTTTTCTCTCTTTTCTTGCTCTTCGCCTCCTTCTCCTCATCTGTGTCTTCTAGATCTTTCTCTAAATTCCTTCTCACTTTCTCTCTCTTCCTCCTTTTCTTTTCCTCCTCATCAGACTCTTCTGAACCACTTCTACTCCTTTTCTTTTTCTGTAACTCTCCGATGGTGACTACAAATTCACTTCCTTTCTTACCTTTATATGAAACGTAATAACCGTTTTTGAATTGAGGAAGATCTTCGTCATCAAGAGCAGAAAATGTTTTTGGTAACCACACCTATTAATATAAATATAATATTAATAAAATATAATATTAATAAAGTAATATATTTATATATAATACATTTTAAATATATATTAATTACATACCTTTCGATGAGATCCCTTTTTCTCTGTATCAATCACCTCTGCTATCAACGCTCGCCCATATTTCGTCTCCGTGCTTTCAACTTTTTTTATCGGATATTTCTCAAACTCTGTTAATTACTCACTTTCAGCCGAAATGCACCTCTGCGCAATCTTTTTGAGAAGACTCATCTTATAAAGCGTTTGCACACTCTACATGTAAAAGCATCTTCCCCCATCTTTGTTTATGTATAGAATTCCCCTTCCACCATTTATTCATTATACTTACACAAAAAACAGTCCATTCCAAAATTCATATTTATTTACTAAGGTTCTACAATTTACTTGCAACACTAACAGACTTACCCTTCTCATCCACCGCTACGCCTTGTCAGGTTCCGCTGTCTGGAGATGTTCCCCGGCCTTTTGTCGCACCGATTCTTGAGAACAGCCGCCCAAGACTAGTTGCTCCTCTTCGATTTAGATGCAGTCAGTCTCGTCCAAAACCACTTCTTGGTCCAAAATCATCCCTCGTGCCATCCCGGATCCAAGAGTTCGCGTCCCCAAACATTACATTTTTTTGTTCTGCCAGCCACTCCTAAGCCTCATTCACCTTGCTAGTGTGTCTCCACGCAATATCCCTCCTCCGTAGAAAACCACTTAGAACGATCTTAGCATTTGGGAATTTCTTCTTGGTCGCAGTGACCAATTCGTATATTCCTCTGGTTAATGCGTCCAAATTTCTGCTCTTCAGATCGTTCGTACCGACTTGCAGAATCACTGTACCTTCTGCTCTTAAGCTGCTTCTCTCTACATACCTTTTCATTTGTTCTATCCTTATCCCTGGCAAACATTCTACTTGTACATTTTCACAATTACTGGCATGTCGCACGATCGAGTCGCCTAAAACAAGTACTTCACCCTTACTTTTCAGATCTTCTACACTCTCCCCCGCAACAATGTTTTCCCCAATTGTTCCTGGATTTTCCTCGTCACACGTACTACTCGTGTCACTTGTTTCCTCCTCTATTTCCGAAACTTGATCACCAGTGCTCTTATCTTCTAGCTCCTTGTTCCTAAGTTGCAGTCGCATATTTTCTTCTGCGCCTCCGCTAGTTCTGCCTCCAGCTTCTGAAACCGCCTCTCATTTCTTTCGCACTTATTGCCCTTGTTGCCATCTTCCATGCTAGGACCAGGATTTGCTTAGACTCCAATTAACAACGTGGCAAGAATTGCAGCACACAACAATACCTCTCCAAGACAACCAATATCACTTTTGCACACGCTATGCGTCTTTGCATGCAAGCGTGCCAGCCGCGCCCCCCAACTCCCAACCCGCGCCCGGTATACCGTTAAATAGCAGCCCATCGCCTTTCACTTCTACTTGCGGAGCCTCCCAGAACACGTCCGCACCCTTCGACGACCAAACACAGAATCACATTCTTTACAGTGAACATTAATTTTTAAAAAGTGGTTGACCGAATCTTCATCTTTTGCAATTTCAAAGGTATGACACGGATCCCATTTCGAGTCCACAAGTTCATTATCTTAGACATCCAACCACTTTGAAACTGAAGATGATTTCTTCCTTGAGGCCGTTTTGATGATTTCCGTTCCATCGTAATGAAGGACTGAGCTCCCTCCAATCTTCAGGGCTGATGGTGACTTCAAAATCTTTTTGAGTTTGAATGCTTTGCAGATCTGAAGCTGTAGAGATGGGAGAATCGCTTTCACTGACAAAAAATTTTAGGATCTGAAGTCCTATGAGTTCTTCCTTCTTAGAAATCGACTTAAAATGAGCAAGGATTTTTTCTTGAAAACCGTGCCTACCTAATAATATCATTATTAATTATTTAATTAATTAATACTTACTTATTATTCTTTAACTCTTCAATTATTTTCACATCATCCTCATCATCGGTAATTACTTCTCTATTCTCTCTTTTCTTGCTCTTCGCCTCCTTCTCCTCATCTGTATCTTCTTGATCTTTCTCTAGATTCCTTCTCACTTTCTCTCTCTTCCTCCTTTTCTTTTCCTCCTCATCAGACTCTTCTGAACCACTTCTACTCCTTTTCTTTTTCTGTAACTCTCCGATGGTGACTATAAATTCACTTCCTTTCTTACCTTTATATGAAACGTAATAACCGTTTTTGAATTGAGGAAGATCTTCGTCATCAAGAGCAGAAAATGTTTTTGGTAACCACACCTATTAATATAAATATAATATTAATAAAAGTAATATATTTATATATAATACATTTTAAATATATATTAATTACATACCTTTCGATGAGATCCCTTTTTCTCTGTATCAATCACCTCTGCTATCAACGCTCGCCCATATTTCGTCTCCGTGCTTTCAACTTTTTTTATCGGATATTTCTCAAACTCTGTTAAATTACTCACTTTCAGCTGAAATGCACCTCTGCGCAATCTTTTTGAGAAGACTCATAAAGCGTTTGCACACTCTACATGTAAAAGCATCTTCCCCCATCTTTTTATATGTATAGAATTCCCCCTCCACCATTTATTCATTATACTTACACAAAAAACAGTCCACACAAAAAGCGGTTCCATCCGAGAATTGACTTCCTCTTTAAAAAAATCTAGTAAAATTAGTGAGTTCAATCCCCTTGTATTGTGTGAGTTCATTCGTCCTATAAAACAGCTAAACATAAACATGTTATTATCTAAAATATTCATAACACGATAAACGCTAACTCATTACACGGAAACATATGTGTCAGTTCATTCATTACATGTTTATCTTCCTACTAAAAGTTTTCATAACACGCCAGATGACGAGGCGCATTATGTTTGATTATTTCTTCAGAGCTCACGTGGCGGATGTGAAGGTTGTGGGAGGGGAGGTGGAGTGGTCAAGCAACCGAACTGCTTTTTAGCGGTTTATCCTTCAGAGCGCACGTGGCGGATGTTTTTAATGAATCCGGGTGTGAAGGTTGTGGGAGGGGAGGTGGAGTGATCACGCAACCGCTTTTTGCCAGTTTTTTTCCTTGTTTACTTCCGTCTACAGATTATCTAGGTCAGAGGTTATCGAGGTCAAATGTTATCTGGGGAGGGGCGGGGAGGGGTTATCAAAGGTCAGATTGGCCGAGCTCTCTCTTTGCTTCCCTACTAACATTTTTTTTGGACATTTTTGAAAATGTTTAGCCTTCGTTATAAAATGCCCCCAAGATGAAAACATCGTTTCGAATTCAAGGGGCCTCGAGTTCATTGAAATCGACCCGAGATTATCAGTTTTGGAGAAAAATGTCTAACGATTTGGGCGCCAGCGGAGACCACAGGTGATGGACACACAGACAATCGATTTTTGGATCCAAAATGCATGGATTCTGACTACACAATTTTCTATATGCTATATTTAATATCATACACTTCCCACTTAAAGTCGTGGTAACTAAGTAATTCCTAGGCATTTTAGGATCCCCTGGGTTCCCTAGACTTCCCCACAGGACCAAGTCGTTCATTTTCTGCATTTACTACCAGCAATGCTAAATTGCTCCATCATAGTTCACAAATTGCGTGTAGAGCTTAATAGAGCTTCTGAGAGCAATTAACGAGATAGTCAGTAGATAGCCTCGAGACGTGATCCCCAACGACTTGAGGGCACTGAATGGATCTTGGCATAACCCCTGAGGTACCAACCACCACTGGCAGGATTCTGGCGTTGGGCACTCCTTGAAGTTGGGCTGCCAGGGGAATGACTGGTTGGTATTTTACCACCTTTTCCTCTGCTGTTTTTAGAAGGCTAGACCCATCCTCGTGGCGGACAGTCACATCGACCACGTGGACTCCTTCCCGACTTTTTATTACCAGGTCAGGTTTAAGTCTAACCCCTTCGGCAACAGTGAAAGTGGCTTCCGTGGACACCACAGTGTCCGATTTAAAGAGCATCTTCCCCTTTATAAAATTTTTGATCTCGTCATTGCGCTTTATTCTTGCTGGCTTCGTAAAAATGCACTGACCGAAGATGTGATTCATGGAAGTAATCTACTAGGAACAAGATTAATCCACTTTTTGTTTACCAGTGCCCGGTAATACGAACCTTTTGCCGAAATTCTCCGTTTTCGGGCATTCGTAAAAAACACTGAAAACACGTTTCCTGAAATACGCAAGATGAACTCTTACCTTGAGGTGAACTGCCTCCACTGTCGTCCTCGTTGGCGCGGACGTCCGCCGGCGGCATTGGCGGAGGAGTTGCCTGGGGCTCGTTGTTTTCCCCTGCTTTCCGTTGGGAAGACTCCTGGCTCTTGGGCTCACTAAAGATGCAAACGAACACGCGGTAATACGAACCTTTGCCGAAATTCGCCGTTTTCGGGCGCTCGTAAAAAACACTGAAAACACGTTTCTTGAAATACGCAAGATGAACTCTTACCTTGAGGTGAACTGCCTCCACTGTCGTCCTCGTTGGCGCGGACGTCCGCCGGCGGCATTGGCGGAGGAGTTGCCTGGGGCTCGTTGTTTTCCCCTGCTTTCCGTTGGGAAGACTCCTGGCTCTTGGGCTCACTAAAGACGCAAACGAACACGCGAATTACCATCAACACAGGCGCTCTGAGAATAAATTTTACGAACTTCTGTGGCGCGTAGGGTGCTCGAACATGATTACCATTTTGCCAATGAGCGTGTGGTGGAAAATAAATAAATAAATAAAAGGGAATGTGTTTATGTATGTTGCTGATAGACGCAAAAACAACAGGACCGATTTCGCTGAAATGTTCAAACGTGGTTCTTCTTAGTATCTGGAGTATTTAAAAAGTGTTTTAATTAAATAGGACATGTTATGGTGTTGTTTTTGCAAAGTTAATCGACGAGCTGGTCTCTACGTCATTTCCAGAGGACTTTGCTTGAAGTGCGATGTATTGATATCTTTCTCAACTACGATCTACACTTTGAGATCTAGAAACCAGGAAATATGAACAAAATGATGATGGTGTATGTTATTAAATTCATTTTTAAAATGTAATGTAAGATAGTAAAATGTATTTCATATTTATCGACAAACATTATTTCCAACTTGAATTATATTGATTATAAACACTGCAACTGCAGAGCATTGCCGGGTCCGCTAGTCTCAAGCAAAGAAGTGACATTTGTGACAATTGCCCCTGGCTTGTAGGCAATTAAATGTGCAGTGGTGTTTGACTGGTTCCTTTTCTCACGGAGAGAGATTTTGTGTGTGTCAAACACAAGTGCAAGGTCCTACCGGGGGCAAACGTTAAGTGAGTTCTCCCACCAGATGTTCATTGGCAAAGTGATCTGCACCGCCCCCACAAGGTCTGGCAGACTGTGAAATTTATTCTGAGGCACTGAGCATAGATTATGTATAAGTTAAATGTGTCACTTTCAAATGAAGAATTATTTTCTTACCGTCTGTCTGTCCGCTGATTCCTCATTGAAGCGTCGTTAGTTGTTACAGTGAACTGCTGGAGGTACTTTGCAGCTGCCGGAAGTTCTATTTATCTTCTTCGATAACGAGAGGTCTTGTGATGTAATGGAAACTTGTGATGAATTTCTTTCTTGCTTCGATTTACATTTTCGTTTTTTCGCCACAATCGCTTCTTGATTTTCTTTTGTCAGAGAATCTGCACGAGACACATTCGGGTTTTTTCTTGGTTTCCATTAGTCTTAGAAATGGTCATTTCTAGACTTCAATGTTTGTTTGTTTTTAACCGAGGCTTTCAGGGTACTTTTGGCCGTGGTTGAATTTCCATTGTTTAATCCACAAACATTTCCTTGTAATTTTGGATCATTTTTAAGGATGCATAAACATAACATCTTTTCCTTAGCCTTCATTTTGGCGACCAAACAGTGGAATTTATTTATGTGTTTGAAAATTTTTACAGCTTTTTGGTAGCATTTTGACGGAGAATGTTCCGTTTCTTTTCGTGACGGAAGTCTCCTATTTTTGTCATGTTTGGAATGATGTGACTTACGTCTGTGCAAGCTCCGTTTTATTTTCTTTGTCACGAAATGCTCTTTAAGAAACGTTTCTTGTAATGCATTTCTTTCTCGGTTCGATTAACATATTCGTTTCTTTTTCACAATGGCTTTTTGATTATCTGCTGGCAAAAGGAATGCATGTGACAAATTCTCTTCTTAGTTTCCATTGGTTTTAGAAATTGCCACGGCATTGTGCTTTGTAGACAATGCTTTTATTGTGGAGGCCTTAAACATAAGGTCTCTTGTTTAATTCACAAACATTTCCTTGCAATTTTGGATCTTTTTTGAAGATATTTTTTTCTTGGACTTAATTTTGGTGGTGGAGGAAGAAGTACTACGCTTATGTTTAGGCAATTTTACAGCATCTTGGTAGCGATCGGACTCTAAATGTTTTATTTCTCTTTCATGAAATTTGATACTTTCAAAAATTTTTAAACGTTCGGATATGTTTATTTCTCATCTGAATAAACGCTCGCATGGATGCAATTCTTTATCGTGTGTCGAAAGCAAATGCAGTTCATTAGATATGTTTTCAGTTTCCTCACGTCGTTTTTTACAATTTTCTTTTACTTCTTGAAACTTGCCTTTTTCGTTTAATTTTTCTTTTAATTCTTTAAAATTCACTTCCTTCGACAATTTTTTTCTGTTCTGAATCACTGGTTGTATAACACGAAGAGTTGTGTATCTTCTCCCGCGTATTTTGTTCTGACGCATATTTGTTGTGAGAAGACATCCTCATGGAATCGCTTAGATGAAGTGATGGTTTGTGTCGTTTCTCATTTCTGTCTTTGGTAGCACCAAGAAGAGAAGTTTGTGAGATGTTGCCTGCATTGTCAAGAGTGTAAACAACTACATCATGCAACTCTTTTCGCTTTCTCGACTCTGACAAGCGATTGACGAATCCTTCAGCGGCACTGATTTTGCTTCGCGAGCTTTGCGAGTTCCTCTTTGGAAGTGGCCTTCTAGAAACTCCTACTTTTTCCTTATTCGTTTGTGATATTTTTTTCTTGATTTATAGAATTATTTGATTCTTTGTTAGCGGGACTAGCCATGTCTTCCGGCAAGGAATCGAAATTGAGATCATCTCGAGAAAATTGTCTTGAAGTGTCATCAGAAAGTTTAAAATTTCCGCGAATGTGAGAAAGGAGAGCCATGTTATTTCCCTGACATCGGTGATTTTGTGTGCTGGGTTCTTATTATTTATTCGTCTCACAGATACAGATCGCAAGAAGCCTCGCCTAAGTTTACTTTATTAGTGGGAGCTAGTTGTTCAATATTTGCCTCAACATTCGAATTTAAAACTAGTTTTTCTTTCGTCTTTTGAATTCGAGATAGCGTTGCTGATGGAGTGAGTTCCGTATAAATAACTACTTTGTTCATGATATTTGTTTCCTTTGGATGGCCTATTGTGTGACGTATGTTCTTGATCTGTTTCCTTTCCACTGCAAAACTGAGGCAAGGAAGAATTATTTTTGCAACCACAGTGTTGAGATAATATTACAATTACTTGAACATCATCCTTTTCGCCCATTCTCGTGTCTTTGGGAACAGTACGCATTTCCTGTATTTTTGAAAATGGTCCACAAGGCGTCGCACCCTCTGACAGAGTGCTTTTAGTTTCCTTGGAAACTTATTTCTGCATAAGTCGCCTTTTTTTGCTTCTGTCGTTCCTTGATGGTGTGTTGTCCACAGACAGCGATGTTCTGCTTACTTCGTCTTCATGAAGTTCTAGAAAAGATGATGATCGCATGGGGCCTTGACCATGAATACGTGTGCTAGTATTTACCTGTGCAAAAAATCAGTATTATTTAATAAAAACAGTCTATCAAATCACCTTTTAACTCGAAATACGTACTATACTACCTCAAGAATAATATACAACAAGAATAGTGTGGTGGTAGTGTATTTTGTGATAAAGTGGCGTATCGGACCTATGAACATAAAGACTATCCTTAACTACTTTGTTTACTATATACCCGTAGTCACCAACTAAATATAAATAATAAGTGCAACAAACTTGCAATATTCTGGCATCGGCCAGAGTTCAATTGTCATTCAAATGAACATCTTCCATCAAAAATACATAGTAACTTCAATGTCAACTTCTCCATAGCTGTAAAAATTATACTAAACTCTGAATGCTTTAATATACAGGATGAGTCACGTAACTTTAGCACCTCCTGTAACTTTTGAACGGTTGAAGTTATTGCAGTGAAGTTTTCACAGACGTGCATGAGGGAATGGGGCTAATTGATACGTGAATTCACTTGTTTTATCACTTGTACTTTACGAGATATTTGAGGTAACTTTGTTTTTTCAAATAGAACTATACATATTTTTTCAGTCTGTCATGACGAGCGTAAAAAGACAAATCCAATGATGTAATATTGTCATATGTTAGATAAGCATTCTTTTGATTAATTTTGATTTTTGCGACTGGTGTTTAACGGACATTTTGAATAGTCCGCCACACAAGGTCACGCAGCGCTCGACTAGCACACGCGCGCCGGGGATGAGAAGGGAAGGGGAGGGTTCTTATTTGAAGATACGAAACATAATATTCCAAATATTCACAAAACCATTGCAGTTTTTTTCTGAACTGTGCTTTCCATCCTTCCGCATTTTCAGATTTTCGTCTTTCTTTGATTGAAGGAATTAAAGGATGGAAAATAAGGATTTGTCATAAGTTTGTATTGTAATAAAATTGTTTATAACTTCAACTCCATTTAATGGGGTTTCATAAGATACGTATTAATGGGATGTTGAAACAAAGGAAAATAAGAATAAATAATTAAGACTGTACAAAAAATATTGCATAATTTGAGCAAACAATTTCAATGTTAATAAGAATAATAATAACTTAGGGATAGAAACAATCTTATTTCATTACATACTTCTTAAGACAGATCCGTATTTTCAATCCCTAAGAAACACAATATATCTGAAAATGGGTCAGGACAGAAAGAAGAGTTCAGGGGAAAATGCAACAGTTTCGTGAATATTTTTCGTATCCTCGAGTACTAAAATCCCTTCCCTTCCCCGACCCCGCGTTTGCTGGGGAAGCGCTGCATGACCTTGTGTGGCTGACAGTTACAATGAAAATATCCGTCAAACACTAGTCGCAAAAAAATCACATTTACTCAAAAAAATGCTTATCTAACATATGACAATATTTATATCTTTGGATTCGTCTTTTAACGCTTGTAATGATAGACTGAAAAAATATGTATAGTTCCATTTGAAAAAACAAAGTTACCTCAAATATCTCGTAAAATACAAGTGATAAAAGAGACATCAATACACATGTCAATTAGCCCCATTCCCTCATTCACTTCTGTGAAAACTGCATTGCAATATCTTCGACGGTTCAAAAGTTACAGGAAGTGCTAAAGTTACGTGACTCACCTGTATATGTAGCATATAGGCCTCCTAAATATAAATTCCCATTAATTTCTTATTAACAATTTTTTTTAAATTCTGTAAATAATACTAATACAAAAATACTCCTACAGCAAAAATCACATTTGGGGATGCAATACTACATCACCTCAAGGAATCAAATTACATTCGTTTATTCAAACAAATAATCTCAAAATAATATCGCCAAATGAACCTACATACTATTCATACAATGACATTATTCCTGATATTCTAGATATTTGTATTACGACAAAAAATATAATTATACCAATATCACAAAATGTACTTCCAGACTTACTCAGATCATTGTCCTATAATTCTTACACTTCATATTATCATAAATAACAATTCTCCTCAGTCACACACCCCAATTGTATATAAAATTAACTTGATTAAGTTTCAACAAACTGTTCAAGAAAACATATATCCCACTCATATCAATAATACTACAATATTAGATGATAAATTAACAGAATTTACAACTACTATCAAAAATGCATTACAACAACCTGCCTCTACTATTAATAACTCGTACACTTATCCACACACACCAACCCCGTATAGAATTCTAGAAAAGAAATCTTAGACGATTTTGGCAGAACACAAGAAGACCTGATATTAAAACAAAAGTTAATAAATTATCAAAAATTATTAAATCTAAACTAGAAAGTAGGCGGTCAACATTTTATTAATAGAATTCACCCTAATAGTAGAAATTTAGGCTCAAGAATAAAACGATTGTGTAAAAAAACAACCAAATATTCCCATTTTAAAAAATGAACAAGTACAATGCTACTACAGATCAAGAAAAAGCAGACCTACTTGCAAAAACCTTTCAAACTTTTTACACCAAATTCTCCAACAAACATTGAATTTAATTCAGCTATATCTACAGAAATGAATTTACCCCATTATCATGTTCCTCAAAGAACAAAATTTATCTCCCCGTCACAAATTAAATCAATAATCAAACAGTTGAAACTCGAAAATCCCCTGGAGTAGATAACATTACTAACAAGGCAATTAAAATGTTTGGTAATAAAGCTATTGCGGCCCTCACATCCATTTATAACTCTGCACTCAGACTCGGATATTTTCCAAAGGAAAGGAAAATAGCAATAATTCTGGCATTTAACAAACCACATAAAGATCCCCGTCTCCCTTCAAACTACAGACCAATTAGTTTACTTTCTTCCCTCAAAATTTTTTGAAAAACTAATACTCACTAGATTAAACAAATTCCTTTCCTCAAATAACATTATCCCCAACACCTAATTCGGTTTCAAACCTAACCATGCCACGACACATCAGTTACTTCGAATCACCGAACATATTGCAAACGCCTTTCATCACAAACAGCACACTTTATTTTTCTTGACATCGAAAAAGCATTTGACAAAGTATGGCATCTGGGCCTACTATATAAATTACGTAAAATAGGACTTCCCTTATATCTTTTCAACATTATACAAAGTTTTCTGAATAACAGGTACTTTATGGTTAAAATTAATACAACTTTCTCCCAAAAATTTCCTTCTTATGCAGGAGTGCCTCAGGGATCCTGCCTCTCTCCTGTTCTTTTTAATATCTATCTTTCAGACATTCCAACGTTATCTTCTTCCGACATTGCACTATACGCTGATGATACTTCTCTCTTCACTTCACATACAAGTTGCAGCCATATATGAGAAAATGGCGTTTGAGCTTTTCTGAAAATGCCGAAATTAGAGCTACTTTTCACAGAAAACGGTTGTGTTTTCGAGAAACTTTACTTGACATTATTTCAAGTATGTAAACTCGTAAATATAATAACGTGAAAAAATCGCCGATAATGTAAATATTAACGACGTGAGAGAGAAGTAAAAACATTTACATTTTTGTAATTTTTGAAAAAACCAACCTATAGTGCGACCTCCTCCGTCTTCGGGATAAGGGAGAGGGAGATTTTTAATAATCTCCCTAGGATGTTTGGTAGCTCAGTCGGGATGACGGTGGGCCACAAAAAAAACTGAAAATCGTGGGATCAAGGACGTGGGTTCTCTACACTACGGTCTCGCGAATCATTCAGATTAAAACACACAGATTTCTTAAAAACCTTACTATAATATTGAGATGAAAAATTTTGTGGCATAGAAATCTCATACACTTGACACTCATAAATACATAGAAAAACACAAAATACGCTGTCAGTCGCTGAAAATAGAATACACAAGAAAATTCTGAATTCTATACACCCTTCTCTTCGCTACTTTACTAATTTACACTGTCTTTCTCATCAAATCAAAATTTTACTAGGCCTTCACACATTCTTTGGTGCCATTTATATTCTCTTTCATGTAACACAAAAATTAAGTTTTTACTGTTTCTATTTTTACAAAGAATAAGGATAAAGAAAGATTGATTCTGTAAGTTATAAAAAAAATTACTCTTTTCTAACTAGCTGAACATTAAATATTTTTCTCAGTTTACACAGAATTACACTTATCTGCTTCGTTAAACGAGTTCTGGGCACTAGAACATTTGTAAAAGGAACTTTCTTACTTTGAAATCCTTTTCAATACGGGGTTTCGTTCGCCGTCTTCTGAAACTCAAACAGTGGCGACTTCGGTGACCTTGATGCTGGGTGTTTCCCTTTCGCTGCTCGCTCCGCTGGTCGGGTACCGTTACTAAAGCTCCCTTGCAGTAAGAACTCCCTCTGGTCCAACGGTGTGGTTAAATATTCGTCTTTTGCCAACGTAAATGTTTTAACCATATGCCGCTAGTATTTTCCAATTATATCCAGTAGAATTCAATTCAATATAATAAGCGAAGAGCATATAAAGAGAATAAAGAATAAAAAAGAAAAGCTGAAAAAGAAGAATATAAAAACCACGTGTTAGATTTTAATCAATTAAAGTAACAGGGCTCCTTCCCCTCTTCCCACTGTTCTTAAAACATCTAGTTAATTAATCCTGAAACAGTTATTCTCTTCGCACTAATTCAAAGAATTAATTACCTCTTCCTTTTGTCTTTGAAGAGCTCTGATGCCTTTTCTTCGTCTGAATTGATGGCGTCCACGTTGACACGGTACGTCCGTTCAACCTCGCTGCTTGCCGACACGCTTCGAAAAGGAACGGGATGTGCTGTATGTGTCGCTGTTACCCTAGTCAAGCGATTCTTGTGAATTCTTGTGATAACTATGGGAACTAATCAGTAGCTCTCTTCTGTCTGTGCGGCACGCGCCATGAGTACCGATGCTCTTCGTGCGGGCGATAAATGTGCCACGTTTTCCTGAGCTTTCGGAGAGGGAAAACGGATGGTCACAATAGAGCAAAATGGCTTTTGTGTCATCTGATAGCGTACATTTACCACTGTCCCTACCAAAAGTTTAAAGAAAATTTTGGAGCCGTTTTTGAGAAAATCTTGCTTTTGTAATTTTTAAAAATTGCACATATTGCTTGCAATATTGCGCGAAAAATACTAAAATTTTCAACAACAAAAAATGTACATGACCTTATGGTCAGACGGAAGAGCAGGCCTCATGGCCCGATGGTGTAAAATAAGGCAGTTCAATTCAATTTTACCAAATAATTTTATTTTCGGCATCTTTAAACTTTCGAAATCACGAACACACCAAAGAAAGACCATCACGAAAACGAAACCAATAACGAAAACAAATGCAACAAAGCAACAAGGACGCACCACACTCAACGAAAGTATTAACCTAAACCGTGTAATTTGTTGTTTTCCCGGCGTTTTGAGTAAGATATTATTCTGTTTACATAGACTACCAACCGTTGAAACCAAAATACCAAAGTAAGTGTATTGTTACGGAGAATAAATTAGGAATAATAGAATAGAATTTTGCCAGTCGAAGAGGCGTGACAGCTTGTTCTGTGTATACAAACACACTCATAATCGGCATAAATTTCATTATAACCTACACAAAATATATATTGGCGTGATCCACAAACTTATCAGTATGGTTAAAATGAGCTTGAATTTCTCAAAATTTGCATTATTCATAAATTGAAACAAAAATATTAAACGTAACGCGTGAATATTTCTCCGCTCGTTTCGTTATGTTCCGTGGACATTATTTATTCCTACATTTTATTAATTATATAAAATGGATAAGTAAAACATAATTCTTTATTTAAATGAATGAACTCTGTGTTTCAGCTTAATCATGAGAAAACAGTTGAAGATGGGAATTGTAACTGTAAATTGCTCTGTGAGCTTATAGCTTGACGTGCTAGCAATTTCCATCTGTTTTGGGTAACATGGTTGGTTGATTGGTTGATTCCATTGGTTAACACGTTAAAAGGCTATTTCTAACCCAGATGTTGATTTGGACAGATATATCAACAATTCTCGAGCATTTTAACAGCTTTTGTATTTCTGATTTTCCAACTTTTGGTAGGGTGTTTTTGATATTTCGTAGCTCATAAGAGAGACTAAAAATAATTTGTAATAAATAAACATTGCACAGTTTTTCGTAGGTCTCCCAGAGTAAAAAAAACATTCCACTGCGCATGCCCGAACGTGGCCTCCTCCTCCAAAGCTGCAAATATTACCCTGTCTGCCGCCTGCTCTCTTTGTCTCAACATAGCTCCCTCTCTTGTCTTTCCCTCGTGGGTTGCGCGGTAATTCAACACTGCGGGTCTGGCGATAACAAACTGATCCATCTCTCTGGGTTGTCCAAACGATCAACAGAAAATAAGCCGTGCCTTGAAAAAGGGTTTCAATAATAGGATAATGTAATGGACCAACACATTGGTTAATTAGTCATTTCTTTGGACACTTCTGGCAGTGTGAGTTTGTTCTTCTGACGATAAGAGTAGTGATGACGAGTGACGGCCAGTGCGATCGCTGCGTCTCACAGTCGCCTCTTCTTGTCGCCTCCGTGCTTCCATATCGCCAAGAGGGGAAATCTCAGTTGCTGCAGGGTGGGGGAAGCCTCTGAGGCTTTACCAAAGGTACGTCCGCCATGATGATTTTTTGGCGAGCAGTACAGCTATAGAAATATAAAGTTAATGATGGACAAGTTCTGTGAATTCTTCTACGTATAATTGTTGTGCTCTACAAACGAACGTAGGTATCTAGTGTAAGATTCAACATTAAAATCAAGAAGTGTAGCATTTACATTTTTCGTTTTATTTAAATATATAGTGATTTCTGAATACTTTGATGTATAATTAATGGTGTAACAGACAACATATGCTTTTATTTGTATTTATTTATGTTTCTATGTCGCAAAATGGCTGTGGAATTGACACACAAAATTTCAAAGGAACATAACTTTGAAATTAATTCATGTTGAAGGATGTGGTTTTGTTTAGATTTGTTATTGTAGATATTGCGTGCACTTCAGTACTCTTTTTTGTTATTTTCGCGTGTTTTGTCGAGTATGTATGCCCCGTGGTCGCTTTTTGAACATTTGTACGACTTGAAAGCTTGTTTTCGAAAACCTACATTTGTTTGGATTAAGGTTTCTTAATTGGATCCTACTCAAAATTATTCTAAAATGAATGCAGAAGGTCGCAATACAAACAGTAAAAGAGCAAAATCACTGTGGTCGATTTATTAATGCGATGTACAAATTAAGTTGTATCAAGACAGATTTTTGTATTTCATTTTTGGCACGCATTATACTTGTATTATAATTATGAATTAATATTATATAGATATGACTGCAAATATTAAAAATCTGCTACAGTTTATGTAGCTACTATTAGTTCATGTAAAACGTGCTGGTTTTTATCAGTATCTCATGAAAGTACATAGATTACGTTTTGAGAAAAAGGAACATAAATATAGTCTACTTAACATTGACATTTTGGGGCCTATTGATTCCCCTTACGAAGAATGCGAGTGAGAAGTGATTTGGTCATAAAAGCAAGTTCTGAGGCACCTTGCCTTCTAAATTTACTCATATCCAATTGTATCTTCTAAAAAACTACATAGCAGTAAAAAAGAACGTAGTAGGGTGGAGTAGGGAAAATGTGTACTCATTTTGTAAAAAAAGTAATATATCTAGAGCTGCCTACTGATTGTAAATTGTACTAATACGAAGAAGAAATATTGGAACCCAAAAATATATTGAATGCCATCCCCCCTCCCCAAAAAAATATTTAAAAATTCCTATACGGTTTTGTTCGGCTATTTTCAATTAATTTGCCCCAACAGTAAAACAACTATATCTTTCAGGAATCCCAACCACAGAATACATTTGCCCCAGACTGTGAAGCAAATGTGTTCTTGGAAGGGTTGCTTCAAAAAAACTTTGATAAAATCATGAAAAATTAATTTTTTATTTAGACGTCCAGCAGGTGGTGTAGCAGCAATCTAGAATAAGAGTCCTAAATAATAAAATAAAAAGTTATAATTGTTTGTTAATGTTCACGCACCAGAAACCGACTAAGTTGTATTTTGCTGAAAATGGCAATTACCCCCACTCTATCCTATGGTTTTACCGAACTCATTATATAACATTAAAATGATCCAAGAATTAAGTATTATTTGCCGTTCTGGCGTATTGACAGAAATGTTTACCTATTTTGTTATAATTTTGTTACGGATTTAAATGTGACTCACTTTGCAATAGTACATTTGTCTCATTAAATAAAAGTTTATTAATGGAATTGTAGTGCAAATCTTCTCAATTTGTTCAGAGCCATTTCTGTAATTTGGGCCTGAGTTCATATTATATTTTTAAGAAAACAAGCATAGATGAGTGGTATGAGGAATGATAGTTTTGTGGTATGAAAACGTTTTTAACCAATAAGTGTGTCCATAATATGGTGATATAAATGTAATGAAAGTAATTTATATTCGCATTTTTGATGTACAATATTGATTGTAATTCATTCTACCATATTTTATTCATTTATTTGAAAAGTGACAATAAAATTCATATTGTTGAAATGTAAAATTGTTATTTTTTTACACGAAGAAACCTTTTTACGGAAAGAAAGTGAATGTACAAATCAAAGTCTCTTTGTAACCTTTAAGAATTAAAATCGATTTACATTAATCATGACAACGCTGTCAGCTTTTCTTACTTCGAACAAATGTTGAAACTCAGCAGCCTAGCTTACACGTTCATTTTTCTTGTTTACGAAATTTTGGTGAAACTGATGTTTAACGCGCTTTGTTATGTTTCAGTACGACCGTTTGCTACTGTTGTAAATGTTTCAATTCACTCGTTGCTTCTGGGAACTAGTTCCTCATCCATTCGTCGTAAGTGCATCAAAGACATCAAAATTTCCATATTCTGTAAGCCGAGAATGCCTCTTCGAACCACATTTAACAATTTGTACCATCTGTTTTCCCTAATAAAGTTGAATTATTATTATTATTAAATGCCCGTCGTATGCCACATAAATGAGATTTAAAATACATACTGTGATCTACCAAAATGGGAACCATTTACATTACGGGAAAATGTATTTCAGAAGTGGAATATACCCGAGTCAAGAGACAATCGCAGCGCGGTCGCTTTGGGAGCAGAGTAAATAGTCATTAGGGTCCATTTGGGTAACGAAAAAAGATACACATGGAAATCAATAACCGAGGCGGAAGAACATTCTTTTGTTGGAAACAATAGAGGGGTAGGTTTCTTGAAGTTTGAAGATGACGGGGACATTCACTCTTGCTCACGACACGGAAGCGATCAGATCAAAAGACTTAACTGTGGGTGATATTAATTTAAAATTTATATTCGCAACATTATAACAGTATAAGACGCCGTTTAGGAAATAGACGGGGAATTTTTTTATTGTGGAACAGTACGCGTGTAGGAGTCCGCCATAGGGTAGTTACGCAAGCATAGGGTAGTTAACGTGATTAATATTATAATGTAATGGACGGTACAATTGGATATTGAACAAACGGATATTTGTTAAGTGAAGAAAGAAGTCATCGCGGGACAGCTGAGAAGATTCTGCGAGGCGCCGTCGAAGGGGAACTGAAGACTGCGCGCGAAGAATTATATGGTGCACAGGTCTTTGTTGATTTGAACTATTAGAAATACAAAACCGGTCATGACCAAAAAGAATTCCAAGTTGGTATAATAGCTATTGTGTCTAAAGTTAACGTTAATTGAAAAAATGACTTTTTTTGTAATGAATCATTGTTGATATTTTTGAAAGAAACCCGATTATTATTTTACAAGACGTGCAATCCAGAATTAGGCGTTCTTATAATAGAATTTTCAGATTCCTCGCCACTCCGTATGGATGGCATTTTGAATAAGTGATTGCAGAACGGGTAAGCAATACTTATAAATTAGAATCCGACCGACTGAGCAAGTACGGCGTAGTGAAGCGTGATAAAATTAATCTGCAGACAAGAACGAATAATCCCTTTCGTAATTATTTCCTGGCTCCCAGATTCCCATAAACACAATTAAAAATATTCGGAAGTAGTTACGAGCTCTAGTGAGATTTGATGTTAGATGTTTCAATACGAGGAAAGATATTTGTCGCGGATCTGTCCGCGCGTCAAGCCCGAGCCCTTATTGCCGAAAGCAGAAACAGGTAAATATTTCATTTCATTCTCTTATGATCACTGCAGGATGATAGTATAGTTCAAAGAATGCGTGAATTACGCATTGGAAACGTGAATTTTTGTGGACTAGTTGTATTCTATTTGTTTGATTTTAAGACTTCTATATTTTTAACTGAAGAAAACAATAGAGCAGAGTGAATGCAAGAGCTAAACGAAGAAAACAATGTGACACATTCACGAGTAGATGTATATTGCACAAATGTGATCCGCAAAACAGTTTTAAAATTCCACACAATGTGAATTAGGTCGTATTAAAATTGAAATCTCCGATAACATCTATAATCCACGTGAAAGGTAAAAAGCTCACGAAACAAATGTATATCTAACCGCCAAGACCATACCACCTCTAATTCCATTTGCGTGGCCCTTTTATTTTCAGCATCAATGAATAGGTTACATCTATAAACAAAAGACTGATACGTTATCCTGGTGCTCGTGAATATCTGTCATGAAATTTGAAAAAGGTAAGTATGGTACAGTACATGCTGCCACCGCTCTGAGCCCGGTGTCAAAGAATACAAAAAAAACTTTAACAATTTCACAAAACTCTTGCAATGCTGTGAAAACACAAAATGAAAGGCACACACTGACTAAGCGATGCTACCTGACTAACACAGCAAGAAAAACCAAATTAATGTAAACATTGCAGGATGTATTGAAGGTTACGAGGCACACATGGCTGGATTTTCCAAACCAGACCACTCTCACAGCACCACAGCTCCTCCTAATTACACAGCTGTCTAGTAGAGGGTCTCAATGCAGATAGCAAGAAATGCCTTACACCGACGTGAATGCTTCACGCCCAAGTCCACCACAGCCCCTTCCGCCTTGGCCCAAAACTCCACCAGCGTTCACTCCCGCTAACCGCCCAGCTCTGGCCCGCCCCGAGTTTGACACCGGGCGGGTCGCAGAGGGCGGCCAGCCGGAGGAGGGGCGGACGGAGGCGGGGGGAGATACGGGCGGCGACGGCGGCGGTGGTGGTGGCAGCGGCGGTGACGGTGGTGATGCCGACGTGACGTCAGTGGTGTCGGCAGCGAGGGCGAAGCCGTGCGCCGAAAGACAGCGCCCCAATGCGTAGAGGTGCGGGGGAACAAATGATTAATCAATGGGACGCGCGAACTTTGGAGTTGGCGCCCCCATAACACACTGGTGTAGCATGGAACTCCCATAATTTGGCGGGAGTACCACAAAGAGTGCCCAGGTGGGCGGAAGTCGCAGGAACTTGTCCGCGCCGACCAAAATGTGCTAACACCCGGTCAACCCAACCCAGGTACCCCATCCTATCGTTACATAGATGTGACGTTCAGGCGGGGTAGACAGTTTCATTCTGTTTACTAGGACAGTATTGGTGTTGTATCAACTAGTAGTCGCCCAATGATTGAAATTCGAGCGTAATTCATTAATTATTTAACGTTGATCTTTTGTAAAAAAAATGTACCATTGTATATTTTTAAATTTTGTTACATTACGTCCTATGCGAGGGTGTACAAATGCGTCATTAGCGTATATATGCATAAATTCCCTGCAATACCTATGCAATTGGAAAACTTTTTTAAGGGATCACAGAGCTTCTCGCACCTCCTGCACGACTGAAAAATACAAAAGAAACTGGTCTCGTTACCTCCACTGCTATGAGAGCAAAGTCCTTAGGAAGTCAAATATACTGCCTCCGGTACCTTTTATTTATGTGTAATGGTATTTTGAGTGAAACTAGTGGTGCTACCGAATGGCACAGACTGTCCCGTGTTAGTTTTCTATTTCCTTTGGTCTAGGCTAGCTATTCAATCTTGCCACATTCTTGCCAGCTGCCATCTATCGCCCCCAAAATACATTTTTTTACCTTTTCTTAGTTTTTCCCTTTTCTAATAGTAACCAAAAATATTCTTTTAATAATATATAAAGAACAGAAAAAACCTCATTCCCCGTGGCAATTTTCTTTGAAAAACTTTGAGCCGTTAAAAAATGGCGTTTAAGCGCTACTGTAAATGCGAAAATTAAATATCTTTTTTTACAGAAAATTGAGTCTTCATAAAACATCATTAGAAGTCATTTCACAGTCATCATCACAGAAGTACATCAACTCACAAATACAATAGTGGTTACAAATTGCTGCAAATGGTGGGAGAGATCTTTCAAAAATATTACATTTGTGTAATTTTTCGAAAAAAACAAACAAGAAAATAATGATAATGAACGTCATATTAACGAGTGTAATTAGCACTAACCGTTCCAGAAATTTGAAGGAAACAAATTGAACCATTTATGAGAAAATGGCGTTTGAACGTTTCTGAAAATGCGGAATTTACAGCTAGTTTTCACAGAAAACTGTTGTTTTCGAGAAACTTTACTTCACATTATTTCAAGCACATGTACTCATTGTTAACACTTCATTGTTAAACCATCGCCACTAACGTAAATATTAACGACGTGAGATATAAGTCAAAAATGTTGAAAAGGTCAAAAGCAGAGAACTCGAGTGGTGGATACGATTTTAACAATGATTTATTGACTTGATCTACATTGTGTTACGTACCGACTAAAGACTGACCAAAGGAAAAAAAGGAACGTACGTATTTGATTAAGTTAGGGTTGCCAACTATTGATAATAAAATGAATGTGGGGAATTATGATTTCTCACAACCCCTTTCAATAATTATCCCTTTTGTTTAACATTGTTCTCTAGGATTTAAATTAAACAATCAATCTTTGTAACAGTCTTGAATCAGTAACTCTATGTAAAACAGATTTAATAAAAATTCAATTGATAAAAAAAATATATAATGCAAAAGAAAGACAGTTTTCAGTCTTTAGTCCCAAGCCCTGAACACAAAAACTCATGTTTGATGACGGGTATTGGTTCCGTCAAGACGTCGGCGACCATCTCCTCGGTTGGTAGATACTTCAATTTCAGCGAGTAGTCCTGAAGAGCCTGGCGGATGAAACGCGCTTTGATGTCGATGTGCTTCGATCTCGAATGAAACACAGGATTGTGGGCTAAATTTCCAGCAGACTCATTATCATTATATAAGATAATGTTTGATAATTCTTGAAAACCCATCTCGCGGACGAAAGTTGACAGAAAAATGGCCTCCTTTGCGGCCTCAGTTGAGCTTATACTCAGCTTCAGTCGGAGATAGAGCTACGGATCGCTGTTTTCGCGTGGACCGAGAAATGGCCGCTCTCGACAGATTGAAGACATATCCCGATAAACACATCCTGTCCACGACGCAGTTCCCCCATACCGCATCAGTATAACCAATGATGCCGTCGTTGTTTCGTGTGAAGGTTAATTTCTTATCAATTGTTCCTTTGAGATACCGCAGGATACGTTTGGCGGCTTGCTAGTGACTACTTCCATAGGAATTATTGAATTGACTAAGCATATTCACTGCGTAGGCAATGTCCGGCCTGGTTCCCGTTGCGATATACATAAGAGGTCCAAGTAATTGCCTGAATGGGAATTGTTGATCTTCTTCTGTCTTCTTGATGTCCAACTTGGTTCTAGTAGCGATAGGGTTCTTGACGGCCTTGCATTCACTCATGTTGAACTTCTCGATAACATCCCGGATATAGCCGCTCTGACATAATGAGATTTCGTCGTTGCTCTGTTTTATTTCAAGTGTTAAACAGTAATTTATAGCGCCAAGATCCTTCACGTCGAATTCCTTTGACAACTTCATTTCGCGAACTGGTTGCTTCTCTTGAGGCGATGATGTCATCTACGTAAACTAATATAAAACACATGTCGTCCTCAGTGTCAGCATAAACGCATGGATCGGCGTTCAAAGGCTTCATCCCAATGGATTTTAAGGTTGCATCCAGTTTTGCGTGCCAGCGGCGGCCGGCCTGACGCAACCTATAGATGACCTTGGACAGTAGACACTTTGTTTACAGATTTCAATTCACGGAGCATATCCTTAGCCTTGTTGACTATAATTTGATCCTATTCGGTTTCTACCATTTCTTTCAGAATTTCAGACAGCAAATCCGATTGTTCCATAAGGATCGTGGTATCTACGTCACCATTCAGGTAAGCAATTGTTGAAGAGTACCACCTGAGTTGTACTTGTTTCTAAGTATGGTTCTACATCCGATTACCCTTTCTTCGACTGGTCTTTCAACTAACTTGAATGTATCATTAGTGATTAGCGATTTAATTTCCGAGTAAATGGCACGGAACCATTCTTCGCGCTCAGGGCCTTGTATGACATCACACATTCGGATTTCAGAAACATTCATTGCGAAATTTGCGTCGTAGAGATCGTCGCCTTCATCTTCGACGTTGATGTCTTGATTCCGTGAAGTTGATGCTGTCCCTGATGTATTCGATGTGTCACCTCCAGTTTCGATGTTTGTTGTGACGTCCTCTGTCGAATCCTTGACCTTGGCTGCTCGACCCCTTTTTCTTATCAATATTTACTTTCGTCTGCCTGGTTTTCGCTTTACTTGAGCATTAATTTCAGTATTAACCGAGGTTTGATCAAATCTTTGACCCTCATCAGCGTTGATTTGAGTTCGAGAAGTGCCGTTGTCGAAACCGAGGAATGGTTCGTCATCATCATGGAAATCAAGGGAAGGATCACCGTTTGTAGTCACTGGGGTACGGCCGATGATCTCCGTAATTGGTGAGTTGTCATCTGATGTTGAGGATTTATGGACGTTGAGATCTATTTCAATCTCGAAAGGTGACTCGACCCGCACTAGTGTCCTCAGATGAAACATATATCGAATTTTCCACAAACCTTACATCTCTGGAGATTTGTATCGTCCGTCGTTCCGGAATCCAAATACGAAATGCCTTGCTGCCGTCTGCATATCCAACGAAGATGACTTGCAAACCCTTCAGTTCAAATTTTCCACCCTTTGGCAGCAAGGTATTTGTTCTAGATAAGTCATCAAAGATGCGCAGATGAGACAAGTCTGGTCGTCTGTTCATCCAGATCTCGAACGGGGTCTTCTCTGTTAATGCTTTTGTGATTGAGCGATTTTTGATGTAGTTAGCCGTGTTTATGGCTTCAGCCCAAAAACTTGAAGGTAAACTGGATTCGATGAGCAGGCATCGAGCTGCTTCAACGAGAGTTCTGTTTCGGCGTTCTGCAATGCCGTTTTGCTGTGGCGTATACGATGCTGAATACCAGCGTCTTTGAGAATAGTGTTCATCTTTTCATTGCAGAATTCTTTGTCATCTGACTGAGTAGCTTTAATTCTTTTTTCCGATTAGATTCTCCACTAGGTTATTGTATTCAACAGATTTTTCCACAACCTCTGATTTGTTTTTCAGGAAGTAAACATGGCACCATCGGCTGTAGTCATCGATAAAAGTGACAAAGTATTTTACACCACCTTGGAAAGCAGTGGCGTAGGCTCAATGTATGCGAGTGATGCGTTGCATCCCCTAGTTTTTCATTACTTTAAACTATTTTCAGTGAAATAATTACTTTCTTCCGTAAGCATCTTCCTCTGTTTCCCTCTCGCCATTTATGTGCGCGCTCCAATAGGCGGTATTTCCTTCGCTGGATGTGATGGGACAAGAAGGATCCCTTTGAACGACATCGCTACGTTGATGAGGTCATTGAACTCACGGCCATGCGCTGTGTGCAGGCTGTGTTTTCGACGGCCGATGATGTGACCAGGCCTCTCACATCTCAGACTTCTGAGTTCTCATTGGCGTTTTTGTATCCCCTCCCAAGAACCTTCCATACCCCTCCTCTGATGCAGTCATAATTCGGCCGTACGCCTGGGAATCACAGACGTCACTTGCCGCGATTGTGGGCCCCGAAGCCGGGAGCGGGACGCGGGGGGCAGACGGCACGACTGTCTTTCTTCACAATTCATGCTCGTCTGCCAACTGTTTAAGCACATTGCAACCTGATTCAGTTATGGTGGGTAAGATGATGTGTTAGCAGGCCTGACAAAACAAGATCACTGCCTTCATGTAAGAAAATAGGTAGGGACAGTCCGTGAAGTCCAAACGGTGGTGCGACGTAGTTTTCGTTCGTCTTGGGTGTCCTTCGTTGTCGCGTAAATACTGTTTCGTACTGAGTGTGCGTTAAATAGACTACATTGTTTAACTATTGATGCGTTTAAAGAGAATCGTGAATTCGAAATTGTAATGTAAAAGAATAAAACGTGTGTGAAAGGACGCGACATGGCGAGCTCATCCAGTACATTTATGGAAGCGGATGAGTTGCTAGTGATATAGAACAGTAGTGAAACGTCTCATTGTTCTGTAGACAGGATTCTTCAAATTCCGTTTAGTTCTTTCTCCTATTCTGAACCCGTCGAGGTGGGTTGGTCCACGTCCTGACGGGGGGATGCAGAGAAGGCTCTCAAGTGATCCTTTCTCCATTTTTTCATCTTCTTGCTTCTCATTTCATGTCATGTACTTTCTTTTCACTTCTTTTTCTTCCTCACTGGCCTTCTCTGTATGCTGAACGCCCACCCATGTGTTTGCCGTGCATGGCGACCCGTGTAGGAGGGAATGTGTGTCCTGGCAGTTGAGGGACCTGTTTGTTTCCCTATCTAGTCCTAGTGCTACTGTTCGCCTTGCACTAAGGGTACGTGATTACGTATTTTGGGGAACATTCCCTGTAGGTTCCAACACACTCGCATTGGCCCCGGACTCTTCTAGACGGGCGGTCGGGAGCTAACCCACTCCCGATCAATCGGCTCGGACTAGGTCTTGTACTGAACTCCAGGGTGAACGGGGGAATCCACGGCGGTGCAGCGCTGTGTTATTCCCCCACTATATCCGCGTGGCAACCCTGGCACTCCGATGGAGTGTCCCTTGTTGGGCTCCGTGGTGGGTGGGGTCCACGAGGATGAACCTATTCCATTTATATGGATACTTCACCTTTCTGCCCGCCCTCTTCCGCAAGGAAGAGAGAACTATAGACTTGCAGTGCAGAGAGTGCAAGAAGTGCAGAGAGAACTATAGACTTGAATAGTTTTATTTTCTAAACAAGAAGATCGACCCAAGAAGCCTCGTTTCCTCCTCATGGCATGTGCTGAGGAAGGTATGACTTTTAAACTGAGTGCTGTCCGTCTGGCGCGAGTCATCGAAGAAGCCTACGGGAAGCTCCAAGCGGTCGTGCGACAAAGGAAGGGAACCATTCTTTTTGAAGCGCGTACCGACGAGCAGATTGTAAAGTTCAAAATACGAAGCAGATTGCCGGCCTCCAGGTAGTAGTCACAGTTCATCCCACCTTGAACCTGTGCTAAGGTGTAGTAATCACGTGGACTCTGCTACAGAAACGGAGGAGGATCTTTTAAACTTTTTAAGACCTTTGGTGTGACTGAGGTGTATAGGATCAGAAGGAAGGAGCAGGGAAAGTGATCCCTACTTCTACTCTGATCCTTACTTTTGACCGTCAATCCCTCCGGAAAGGATCAGTTACAGCTTTCTACATCCTCCTCAGTGTGCGGCAGTATGTGCTGAACCCTTTGCGCTGTTTCAAGTGCCAAAGGTCTTGGGCATACCCAGCAGCGATGTATGTCTGTAAACGCGGTTTGCGAGAACGGCGGATCGTCAGTTCACGACCAAAAACCCTGCGACAAACTACCGCACTGTGTGAATTGCGAGGCGATCACCCAGCCAACGACAAACCAGTGTTCCATCGTTTCTCCGGGAATATGGAATCCAAAAAATAAGAGTAACCGAAAAGGTTTCCTTCCCTGAGGCGAAGCGTAGGTTCCAAATCAGGATCCAGTGGACCTATCTCGATCCTTTTCCAGTGCTGTAAAACCTAAGTCCCCGGGGGTAACAGCGAGTTGTCAAACTCACTGTACCCCAGCGGTAGTCTCACACTTTCAGTTGTCAGGTGTCGCCGATAGACTTCCCCGAAGATTCGGCGTGTATCCAAGGTGGGAAAATTATCATTCCCACAAAGTACAAAAAACCTCTTCAAAAACTCCACAAGACATCGACCACCTCACTGAGACTTCTACTGAAATCGATCTTAAGCAGACACCGCCTCCCAGGAAAAATACGTCATCCAAATCCCGTCCACCTCTTTCTGTTTCCGAGAATCACATCGGACGATCCTCCAGCCCTGTAGATCTCGGTCACCCGTGGCCAAAAGTCGGGAAACCCCGACACAGGCGACCATATCCAGCAGCAGTCAGGATGACTCTGCTGTTGATGAGGAACCCCACGAGAGTTCCTCTACAACCATTCAGAAGGTGAGAAAGAAAAAAAAGCAACCAAAGAAATAATTTCTCATAATGGCTCTCTCATGGAACTTAAATGGTCTTCGTGCTCACTCAGAAGAATTAAGATTAATAATTTCTCGCCACAAACCATTTATAGTCTGTCTTCAGGAAACTCATCTTCTCCCTCATCATCCCCTGTCTCTTCGCGGATTAACATCTATCGGTTCGATCAAGACGACGGACTTCGTGCTCACGGCGGCGTCGCGGTACTCATCCGCGACTCCCTGTTCTCTGAGGAACACAACGTTCGAACCGACCTCCAAACAGTTTGCGTTCGGGTACACCTACCATCCTTCTCTTTTACGGTGTGTAGTATATACATTCCCCCTGGCCCAAGTCGTGTCACAAGAGGAACTCGAAGATGTTTTTTCTCAGTTGCCGCCCCTTTTTCTATTGCGGGGGATTTAATGCCCACAATCCCCTGGGGGTGGCACGAGGACCTGCCCGAGAGGTCTATCCTCGAAAATATTATTGACCAGCAAAACTTAATTCTTCTGAATTCCGGAATCACACTATTTCTCCATGGCGTCAAACACCTTCTCGTCAATCGATCTGGCACTCTGCAGTCCATCCTATCTACCATGGTAGAGTGGACCGTACTCGATCTACATGGGAGTGACCATTTTCCCACTTTGGTCCACTTTAATATCCCTAATTAGAGTCATCCACCCTCCTCGCTGGCTATTCCATCGAGCCGACTGGGATACATTCAGCGAGAAAATTATAATGCCAGACCACTTTTCAAAAATATCGATACCTTGGTGGCCCAATTCACCGACGCCGTTCTTCGCGCAGCCACCATTTGCAATCCTGACGTCTACGTGTCGGCACGACGCGTCCCTGTTCCTTGGTGGAATGCTGACTGTGCCACCGCGGTGCGTGACCGAAAGCAAGCACTCGCGAGGCTCAATAGGTTCCCCACCGCATCAAACTGATCGATTTCAAAAGAAAGCGGGCCAGATTAGTAATACGGGAAAGTAAGACCGCTTCCTGGAGAGCCTTTATTTCTTCTCTTTCTTGCCATACCCCGCATAAGTAGTATGCGAAAGATCCGACAGATCGGAGGAGATTTTCCCCACCATCTGTCCCAGGACTTCTTATTAATGGAATTTCTTATTACTTCTCCAGAAAAAGTAGTTGAGGAATGGCCTGTCATTATGAAAATTCCTCCAGTTCTACACTACTCCCCTAGCTTCTTGAAAACGAGAGTAGAATAGGAAAATGCAGATTGGACTTCTCTACCTGCCTGGAGGAAGTTATAACGCCCCTTTCTCCATGGATGAATTTTCCTGTGCGCTCGCCAGTGGGAAAGATTCTGCTCCAGGACCAGACCAGATACACAACCAAATGTTAAAACACTGCCGGAAGAGGCACGTATCTTTCTCCTCCGTATCTTCAACAAGATTTGGATGGAACATACCTTCCCTAGAACCTGGCGCGAAGCGATTATTATTCCTATTCCTAAAGAAGGAAAGGACAGGACAAAGCCGTCAACCTACGCCCAATCTCGCTCACAAGCTTGTGATATTGCATTTTGAAATAGGAGCGAAGGTGCTGGTTTTGGCGCCTAACAGAAAGCGGAAACTCCGCGGTGCAGTGGGTCGGGCAGGGCGAAGTTCGGGGGAAAATGTCC
>JAHLJT010004567.1:108296017-108360861 GCA_031308135.1 Acheta domesticus | reverse complement strand
TGGATGTGATGGACAAGAAGGTCCTTGAACGACATCGCTACGTTTGATGAGGTCATTGAACTCACGGCCATGCGCTGTGTGCAGGCTGTGTTTTCGACGGCGATGATGTGACCAGGCCCCTCTCACATCTCAGACTTCTGAGTTCTCATTGGCGTTTTTGTATCCCCCTCCCAAGAACCTTCCATACCCCTCCTCTGATGCAGTCATAATTCGGCCGACGCCTTGGGAATACAGACGTCACTTGCCGCGATTGTGGGCCCGAAGCCGGGAGCGGGCGCGGGGGGCAGACGGCACGACTGTCTTTCTTCACAAGTCATGCTCGTCTGCCAACTGTTTAAGCACATTGCAACCGATTTCAGTTATGTTGGGTAAGATGATGTGTTAGCAGGCCTGACAAAACAAGATCACTGCCTCATGTAAGAAAAATAGGTAGGGACAGTCCGTGAAGTCCAAACGGTGGTGCGACGTAGTTTCGTCGTCTTGGGTGTCCTTCGTTGTCGCGTAAATACTGTTTCGTACTGAGTGTGCGTTAAATAGACTACATTGTTTAACTATTGATGCGTTAAAGAGAATCGTGAATTCGAAACTTTGTAATGTAAAAGAATAAAACGTGTGTGAAAGGACGCGACATGGCGAGCTCATCCAGTACATTTATGGAAGCGGATGAGTTGCTAGTGATATAGAACAGTAGTGAAACGTCTCATTGTTCTGTAGACAGGATTCTTCAATTCCGTTTAGTTCTTTCTCCTATTCTGACCCGTCGAGGTGGGTTGGTCCACGTCCTGACGGGGGGATGCAGAGAAGGCTCTCAAGTGATCCTTTCTCCATTTTTTCATCTTCTTGCTTCTCATTTCATGTCATGTACTTTCTTTTCACTTCTTTTTTCTTCCTCACGGCCTTCCTCTGTATGCTGAAACGCCCACCCATGTGTTTGCCGTGCATGGCGACCCCGTGTAGTAGGGGAATGTGTGTCCTGGCAGTTGAGGGACCTGTTTGTTTCCCTATCTAGTCCTAGTGCTACTGTTCGCCTTGCACTAAGGGGTACGTTGATTACGTATTTTGGGGAACATTCCTGTAGGTTCCAACACACTCGCATTGGCCCCGGACTCTTCTAGACGGGCGGTCGGGAGCTAACCCACTCCCGATCAATCGGCTTGGACTAGGTCTTGTACTGAACTCCAGGGTGAACGGGGGAATCCACGGCGGTGCAGCGCTGTGTTATTCCCCCACTATATTCGCGTGGCAACCCTGGCACTCCGATTGGAGTGTCCCCTTGTTGGGCTCCGTGGTGGGTGGGGTCCACGAGGATGAACCTATTCCATTTATATGGATACTTCACCTTTCTGCCCCGCCCTCTTCCGCAAGGAAGAGATGTGCAGAGAGAACTATAGACTTGAATAGTTTTATTTCTAAACAAGAAGATCGACCCAAGAAGCCTCGTTTCGCCTCCTCATGGCATGTGCTGAGGAAGGTATGACTTTTTAAAACTGAGTGCTGTCCGTCTGGCGCGAGTCATCGAAGAAGCCTACGGGAAGCTCCAAGCGGTCGTGCGACAAAGGAATGGAACCATTCTTTTGAAGCGCGTACCGACGAGCAGATTGTAAAGTTCAAAATACGAAGCAGATTGCCGGCCTCCAGGTAGTAGTCACGGTTCATCCCACCTTGAACCTGTGCTAAGGTGTAGTAAATCACGTGGACTTGCTACAGAAACGGAAGAGGATCTTTTAAACTTTTTTAAGACCTTTGGTGTGACTGAGGTGTATAGGATCAGAAGGAAGGAGCAGGGGAAACTGATCCCTACTTCTATTCTGATCCTTACTTTTGACCGTCCATCCCTCCCGGAAAGGATCATTACAGCTTTCTACGTCCTCCGTGTGCGGCTGTATGTGCTGAACCCTTTGCGCTGTTTCAAGTGCCAAAGGTTTGGGCATACCCAGCAGCGATGTATGTCTGTAAACGCGGTTTGCGAGAAGTGCGGATCGTCAGTTCACGACCAACAACCCTGCGACAAACTACCGCACTGTGTGAATTGCGAAGGCGATCACCCAGCCAACGACAACCAGTGTTCCACGTTTCTCCGGGAAAGGGAAATCCAAAAAATTAAGAGTAACCGAAAAGGTTTCCTTCCCTGAGGCGAAACGTAGGTTCCAAATCAGGAATCCAGTGGACCTATCACGATCCTTTTCCAGTGCTGTGAAACCTAAGTCCCCGGGGTAAAAGCGAGTTGTCCAAACTCACTGTACCCCAGCGGTAGTCTCACACTTCAGTTCTCAGGTGTCGCCGGTAGACTTCTCCGAAGATTCGGCGTGTATACAAGGTGAGAAAATTATCATTCCCACAAAATACAAAAAAAACTCTTCAAAAACTCCACAAGACATCGACCACTTCCACTGAGACTTCTACTGAAATCGATCTTAAGCAGACACCGCCTCCCAGGAAAAATATGCCATCCAAATCCCGTCCACCTCTTTCTGTTTCCGAGAATCACATCGGACGATCCTCCAGCCCTTGTAGATCTCGGTCACCCGTGGCCAAAAGTGGGGAAATCCCCCCGACACAGGCGACCATATCCAGCAGCAGTCAGGATGACACTGCTGTTGATGAGGAACCCCACGAGAGTTCCTCTACAACCATTCAGAAGGTGAGAAAGAAAAAAAAAGCAACCAAAGAAATAATTTCTCATAATGGCTCTCTCATGGAACTTAAATGGTCTTCGTGCACACTCAGAAGAATTAAGATTAATAATTTCTCGCCACAAACCATTTATAGTTTCTTCAGGAAACTCATCTTCTCCCTCATCATCCCCTGTCTCTTCGCGGATTTAACATCTATCGGTTCGATCAAGACGACGGAACTTCGTGCTCACGGCGGCGTCGCGGCACTCATCCGCGACTCCCTGTTCTCTGAGGAACACAACGTTCGAACCGACCTCCAAACAGTTTGCGTTCGGGTACACCTACCATCCTTCTCTTTTACGGTGTGTAGTATATACATTCCCCCTGGCCAAGTCGTGTCACAAGAGGAACTCGAAGATGTTTTTCTTCAGTTGCCCGCCCCTTTTCTTATTGCGGGGATTTTAATACCCACAATCCCCTCTGGGGGGCACGAGGACCTGCCCGATAGGTTCTATCCTCGAAAATATTATTGACCAGCAAAACTTAATTCTTCTGAATTCCGGGAATCACACTTATTTCTCCATGGCGTCAAACTCCTTGTCAATCGATCTGGCACTCTGCAGTCCATCCCTATCTACCATGGTAGAGTGGACTTGTACTCGATCTACATGGGAGTGACCATTTTCCCACTTTGGTCCACTTTAATATCCCTAATTTAGATGTCATCCACCCTCCTCGCTGGCTATTCCATCGAGCCGACTGGGATACATTCAGCGAGAAAATTATAATGCCAGACCACTTTTCAAATAATATCGATACCTTGGTGGCCCAATTCACCGATGCCCTTCTTCGCGCAGCCACCATTGCAATCCTGACGTCTACGTGTCGGCCACGACGCGTCCCTGTTCCTTGGTGGAATGCTGACTGTGCCACCGCGGTGCGTGACCGAAAGCAAGCACTCGCGAGACTCAATAGGTTCCCCACCGCTTCAAACCTGATTGATTTCAAAAGAAAGCGGGCCAGATTAGTAATACGAGAAAGTAAGACCGCTTCCTGGAGAGCCTTTATTTCTTCTTTCTTGCCATAGCCCGCCTAAAGTAGTATGGCGAAAGATCCGACAGATCGGAGGAAGATTTTCCCCACCATCTGTCCCAGGACTTCTTATTAATGGAATTCTTATTACTTCTCCAGAAAAAGTAGTTGAGGAATTGGTCTGTCATTATGAAAATACCTCCAGTTCCTTACATTACTCCCCTAGCTTCTTGAAAACGAAGAGTAGAATTTAGAAATGCAGATTGGACTTCTCAACTCACCTGGAGAAAGATTATGAAGCCCCTTTCTCCATGGATGAATTTTCCTGTGCGCTCGCCCGTGGGAAAGTTTCTGCTCCAGGACCAGACCAGATACACAACCAAATGTTAAAACACCTGCCGGAAGAGGCACGTATCTTTCTCCTCCGTATCTTCAACAAGATTTGGATGGAACATACCTTTCCTAGGTCCTGGCGCGAAGCGATTATTATTCCTATTCCTAAAGAAGGAAAGGACAGGACAAAGCCGTCAACCTACCGCCCAATCTCGCTCACAAGCTGTATATGCAAACTTGTGGAGCGAATGGTGAACACGCGTTTGGTCTGGCACCTGGAACAGAGAAACCTACTTACACCCATCCAATGTGGTTTCAGGAAGAACAGGTCAACCATGGACCACCTTGTCACCCTTACCACACAGATCTCCACTGCTTTCGTGCTACGTCAACACCTGATAGCAATTTTCTTCGATATAGAGAAAGCATATGATACTACCTGGAGGTACGGCATTCTTCGCACAATCTATTCTTGGGGTCTTAGGGGCCGGCTCCCCCTTTTTTTAGTAGCCTTTCTTTCCTCAAGATACTTCCGCGTTCGCCTTGGTGACAGGGTAACCGCCAGCCACCATTTAGAAAACGGAGTCCCTAAGGGCTCAATTCTGAGTGTCACTCTGTTTGCCATCGCTATGAATAGTATAGCGTCGTTTATCGGAGAGCCGGTGAAAGCATCGCTCTTCGTTCATGACTTTGCCATTTCTGCTCTTCCAAGAGTATTCAAGTGATAGACAATTACAACTTGTCCTCAACAAATTGCAGGAATGGAGTGATGCGACAGGTTTCAAATTCTCCGCATCAAAAACTAACTGTATGCACTTCTGCAGGATTCATCTTCATAGCCACCCCGATCTTTTTCTTGGAAGCCATCTTCTACCTTTTGTGGACTCTGCAACTTTCCTTGGGCTTACTTTCGATAAGAGCCTAACTTGGCGAAATCATATACGTAAACTGAAAAGCCGATGTGTCTCACCTCTGAACCTCCTCCGCACCCTTACAGGCAGCTCTTGGGGAGCAGACCGTGTGTGTCTCTTGCGTTTGTATAGAACCCTCATCCGCTCTATTTTGGATTATGGATGTATTGTTTATGGGTCAGCGTCACCATCAACCCTCCGGCCATTAAATAGCATTCACAACGCCGGTATAAGAATTAGTACAGGCGCCTACCGCACGAGTCGCATCGAATGCCTCATGGCCGAAGCTGGAGAACCATCTCTGAGCCGAAGGCGAGATATTTTATTAGCCTCTTATGGGGCTAAAGTGTCGGGACTGGTTGACCACCCTTGTCGTCGTATAATCATCCACCCAAAGTATGAGTCCTCGTACATTCTTCGAACATCGTTACCCCATCCCCCAGGTATTAGATTACGAAATCTTCTCCGGGAATTAAATGTAGAACTTCCCACCCCTGTGAAACCCACAAGTGGCCGGATCCCCCCTTGGAAACTCCTCCCTCCCAGTATTGACTTCAGACTCTCCCATCTGCCCAAACAAACTACTAGTCCTCTGGTTTACCAGAAGCAGTTTCTGGATATGAGAGAATCCTATCCTGGATCATTTATTCTTATACACGGATGGTTCATCGTGCAGCGACGCGGTGGCATGTGGTTTTTACTGTATCAGGGCCACCAAATCATTTCGGCTTCACTCCAAGTGCAGTATATTCACTGCCGAAATGTATGCAATTTTTGAGGCCCTAAAATACACTTGAATCAGCGACGTTGCGCCGAGTAGTCATCTGTTCTGATTCTCTCAGCTCTCTTCAAGCTGTCTCCCGTCCTTCGTCAGACTACCTGACGTTATCCGTTCAAAGCCTGATTCATCGTCTTCTGTCCCGCCGCTATGACCTGGTACTTAGTTGGGTCCCAGGCCACGTGAGTAACAGAGGGAACGAACTGGCCGACCAGGCGGCGAAATCAGCGACTCGTAAAACTCGTATCGACATTCCTTCTGTGCCATTGTCCGATGTTCAGGCTTTCTTGAAACGATCCGTGCTTAGAGCGTGGCAAACAGAGTGGCACAATAGCACTTTCAAAGTAAGTACGATAAAGAATTCTGTGTATCCCTGGAGCTCCTCATCACGGTCCTGTAGGCGCGAGGAAGTTATTTTAATCCGTCTTCGTATCGGACACTGCCATTTCTCTCACGATTTCATTCTTCGAAATGAAACTCCCCCCATCTGTGACTCGTGCAAGACTGTTTTTTCCGTGGAACACGTCCTGCTGTACTGTAGGAAATTTGTTGGCAGTCGACGAAGACATGACCTGGGCAACTCGCTACTAGGGGTGCTCGGGGATGACAATTCTGCGCTCTCAAAACTTTTTTGTTTTTGAGAGAAAGCAGAATATATAATTTTATTTGCAAGATAACAATGTTTTATGTTTTTTTGGCCCCTTTACAGCCAATTTTACGTTTTAAGATAAATTTTACGCGCCCTTTTTCTATTTTCCTTCTGCCATTTCTACATGTATACTTGAAGCAGAATTCGAGCCTTCTTTTTAGCCAATGTACATGCTTTTAAACAGTGAGTAAGTTGTATATGCAACACTGAATATTCTTTTCTCCAAATACTCTGACATGGGCGCAAATGACCACAGCAGTCGAAGCGCCCTTTAAACCCTATTCAATCAAACAATTTATGATGAGGAGGGCTTCAGCTTGTACGCACCATGTGTCGTAGTTGTCGCGAGACAACTTTTCCAGATGTGTTGAGTTCGGTATGTTGGCCATTTTTTTGTTGTCCGATCGCGTTACCGAATTTCGCGTTTATTGTCGTGCTTTTCCTTATGTTTATATACGAACTTCTTCGTGCGGTTAGCGTTTTCTGGGCCCATAACCTGTTGAAAAGGTTAAAAGCAGAGAACTGGAGTGGTGGATACAATTTTAACAATGATTTATTGACTTGATCTACATTGTGTAACGTGTCGACAAAAGACTGACGAAAGGAGAGAAAAGAAACGTACATATTTGATTAAGTTAGGGTGTCCAACTGCTGATAATAAAATGAATGTGGAGATTTATGATTTCTAACAAAAAATTACATTGTAATTTTTGAAGAAAAAAAGAATAGAGCAATATGGCGTTTGTCATCTAATAGGCACTATCCTCCCCGAAAGTTTAAAGAAAAAAATGGAGCCGTTTTTGAGAAAACTTTTTTCGTTATTTTTTTAAATTGCATATATTTCACGCAATATTGTGTGCGAAAACTACTAAAATTTTCAAAACCTTGTACATAACCTTAATAAAAGAAATCACTATGGAGAACAAATTTTATTTAAAGGGAAAATATCTTTAATTATGTGGTTGTAGGATGATGCAGAAAAAAAAACTTTTGCAATTTTCGAAAATTTAAAGGTAACCGTGAAATTAGCACCTATGCCACCTTATATAAGGGTACTTTTTTCATTCAAAAAAATTAAAGAAAAAATTTTGAGCCGTTTTTTAGAAAATTTTGAAAATGTCTGAGGGGCTTCGTGCAAAGTACCCCCAAATTTTATAGAATTTTTTCAAAATCTCCAAGATTCAACTCGAGTGAGATCGACAGAGATTCCTTTAATTTGAAAAATATCCTGCTTATGGGTTAGGCGCTATTAGTCTTCACAGAGGGACAGAAAGACGGACGTTTTGCTTTCAATTGGTTTTTCGGTATCAAGGACCCACAAAACAGGGATTCTGGCTACACTATGTGTTAGAGGATTGTTTTTCTTAATTTAGCAACTGGTTTTATTCACTTTTTCGTTGTCAGGGCCCCGCAATGAATTTTTTTTCTGCCGAAAATTCGCCGTTTTTTCGCGCAGCATTACATAACTTTCTCCATACTACGTATCAGAGGCGAAGCTGAAGGGTAATGTGGGAGCCTTAGAATACTCAAATTATTTTTTAATAAAATTTGTCGTTAAGTGTGCCATTTTCCAGTAGTTTTTATACTGAATCGTTGAAGAAAATTAAATGTTTCCGACTCCTTTTCCTCGCTTATGCGCGTGGGAATTAGCAGTACTCTTTGGGGACGGTAGCTGAGCGAGCGGATAGACACTGGCTGGCTCTGCCGCGCATGCGAACAAGAGGGCATCTCCCTCTTACCCGCACTCACAAGGCAGAGAGCCTATCAGGAGCCCTAGGCTCTCGATAGGCACGGACTTGTACTGCGACGGGTACCGCTTATACCGCGCCCACGTCTCGGCCAGGCAAATTCACCTCATCACCTGACGTTGTGGGAAAGTAGAGTTGTTTATGTGATTTTTGTTCGTGTGTTCTTTATTAAACAATTAATAAAACTACGTGTTACAGAGAATGTCCTACTTACGATGCGCCAGTTAAACGATTCACGATATCGAAATGCAGTTTTCGCTCAACAATGTGAAATCATTGGGCAAGTAATATTCCGTAGAGAGAAAGTTAGTATAGATACTTAGTAATATGCCGCATTAGATATGAAGAGACAAAATATGCATCAAGGCAGACATGACTATGAATGAACTTTCAGGGTCAGACTTATTTGAAAGATACAAAATTATTTCTTTTAAAATCATTGATACAGTAGTGACTCAGATGGTCTGTAGGCTTCAAGATCTTTAAAACTTTCATTTTATTGAATTTCTTGACGAAAAGCAGTTTTTACACCCACAAAACCTCTTTTTGTTCAGAAAAGTTTTCTTTTCTAAGAAAAGAAAATACATTCTTTGGCAGTGAGTAGGTTCGAAAGGAACTGACTGTAGTGGCGGTTAAAACATAAGTACGCCCACCGCCACTCATACCCTCGGCGGCGCCACGTCACCGCGGGAAGGCGCGCCACGGCAGCGCCGGAGCGGTAGGCTGCGGCGGGGATGGAGCGGCAGCGCACACCCCTCTCCCCCCCTCGCCCTCCCCGGGCGGGGACGGGGCTGGCTGCGGCCGGGCGGGCCGGCACTTCAGAGATTGCGTCCGCACCGGAAAGACTTAAATATCCAGATATACATTGTGTTCGACCCGGCTTGTTATTGGAATTTCTATTTGGTATTTGGACTTATATTCTGAACTGTGTAACGACCTGGCAGCTTTTTTGGAACTTCTTTTAGATTACGGCACCTTGGCAGTGAACACTACCGGTCACTTCACTGACAAAGCATACATTGATAATGAAAAATACATGCCTGCAGATTTGTGACGGAAGTATTTGGTAGACATATTGGTCTAGAAAAAATTATCAAGAGACAGTCCGGTTGATACAACTCAGTCTAACTTCCCTTATCTATTAACTATCTTTATCTATTATTTCTACGCATATACGTATGTACACGGGAAAGTAAAAATGTAAATAAGATTTTCAGAATTTCCAACTTCATGACTTTTGCTTCGCCACTGCTACGTATATTACTCCAATATACGTATGTATATGGAAAAGTAAAAATAAACTTATTACAAACTTTTGTAAAAACTATTCGTTCACGTGCGAAAATTATCACTATAATTACAAGATGCTTTTCAGCTACGTAAGGGGTCGTCCATAAATTGCGTAACGCCAAAGGCGGAGGGAGGGGGTCTGAGGCAGCGTTACACTGCGTTACATAGGGGTAGGCGGTATTAGTTAAGTATTACGTAACATTTGTATTTTTTTTACATCTTTCGACAGTTGCTGAAATAATTATATTTTCGAGGCTTATACTAAAAAATGAAAGTAATTACTTATTTGTTATGAAAATATAAACTAAAGTTATTAGTTGTAAGTTGTTATAATAAATGGAAATATTTTTTAAATTTTTTTTAATTTATCTATTTATTCGTAAGATTACGAGGAAAATATTCAGAACTGATATGAAGAGAATTCTAGAATCCATTTAAATTGGCGCTGTAGACTCTCGCTCTTGCATCACCCACGACGACGTGTGCATAGCTGATCAACCATTTCTCGTGCAAGCATTCCTCTTTCACTCACAACTTGCCTCAATCTTATTGTTAGGTTTAGCCATCACCGTCAACTAATTTCCACTTTATCATTCATTTTAATAATCAACCCAAGTAAAATAAATACAAATTTTTTTTACTGTACTATAATTTATCACTTCTTGCATTTAAAGCGGGGGTGTCGCAAGCGTTAGGTAATTAATTCGGGGGGCTTCAAACGCGAGTTACGGGTGCGTTACAAGGGGGAGAGGGGTATTGAAAATACTCGAAATTTGCGTTACGGATGGTCCCAAATATGAAGTGAAGTATTTTTCTCTTAAACGCTTAGATTGGAATAAAACGTCCACAAAGTCTCATTTTGTGGGTTAGGGCATAGAAAACAAAACTACACTATCGGCAGCGAATAAGCTATTCTGACGGTTCAATGCGCTTTTGCCACACATTACTACGCACATGGCACCACCTACTTCACTACAAATTAAATCTCAAAACACTTCGATTTTCGAAAGCATCTCGAAACTTCTATGGTGTGTACTAGAGGTCTGCATTCTCAGCGATTTTTACCGACCAGCGCTCGCTCGCCTCTCTTCTCTCGAGACCACACGCTCGACTGTCCTTCGTAGCCGGTTGCGGACTCCCGGCGGCCGACCGAGACTCGGTCGGTTGTCGATAACCGGCGGACCCCGTTCAGGCGAAGTGCGCCTCGCAATAAACAGTCGCCACGTCGGAGTAAACATCTAATGCCAAATTTCAGGAAATGTATGGAGTATTGAATGTTTTTTAAAATAAATGACCAGTAATTTCGTTTGTTCAAATTTTATATACGAACTTTAATAATAATTTTCAAACAATACATTTTAATATAAAAAAGAATAAGCTTTAAAAATCGACTCCTCGGACGCCCCGGAGAACCTCAATGGATCTATTGCAGTTCTACCTGTGAATTCAAAGAAAAGGCATTCAAAAGTTTTAGAGATAAATTCCGTTCTTTGTAATGAGTAGACATCGGATGTTTAGGAAATTGCCTATTTTATTCTAATGAACATAAAATCATTAATTTTTCTTCATTTTATATGGTGTAAATACAAATGCTCTGCTAAATTTAGATGCAAGTACAATGAAATATATTAGTACCTTTCCCTTCCAATTTTGTATTTTTGTTGCCTTTTTCCAAATATTTTTGTTGTTGTAATTTTCAGGCATCTGAAACGCAGGTCTTAGACTTTTTAGTTTCTTAACCCGGCAGTAGGTGCGCGGGAGTGCCTCAGCATTGTTTTTGAGCTCATTGTACTTTTAGTTTTATTCATTATCTTGCGAGCTTCTCAATACCTTTCGAGGAAAGCTTTGTGCACATATCTCGACCTTTCTCTTTCAACTGCTTTCCTGTCCTTTTCTGGAAATTTCGTCGCCAAGGCGATGGCGATGGCGTGGGGGCCACCGAGTCACCTCCGCAATCTTTGTTATCGCTTCCTGCCACGCTCACAGTAGTTCACCCAAAGGAAGGGGTCTCGTGGAGCTTCAGTACTACTCCACAGAAGCCAATGATTCACAATCACAGCTTTTAAGATTTTTTAATTTCAATTAATCGCTTATCTTGTATTGAAACGAAAAATAATGGGGTAATTGAAAAAAATGTACTCGGTACATATAAAATTTTATATGCATCATTTGAATACATACTTTTGCCGAATTTAAAATAATGTTAAACAACGTGTGTATATAATAGTAAATAATATATTTGAATTATTGAGTTGAATAGGCTGATGTACTGTGAGCGCTGTTGTTTGGCCGCCGACTGAGTCGACCAATTTCAGAGACCACGGCGACTTATATCAACTATTTCACAAACAATGACGACAAGACGTTTTGACGCAAGGAAAATAGTACCCACCTCATTTTTGTTGAGCATATGCGTTTTTCTTATATACTCGTGAAATTATGTAAGTAATTTGTAAGTAATAAATATGCTTTACATTCGGGTTTGTAAGAAACTTAAATGGCATTACAATTGGTACAAAACGAATTATTTTCCCTTAAGCACTATAAATATAAAAAATAATATAAAAATTCATGCAATATAGGTTTAAATTTATTTTAGACCCTTTGTTTGCCTTAATTCTTTCAAAAAATGTATTGTTTTTTCTATAAAATTATTTCCAGTCAATCGATAAATTGTTACTTTTCAAAGATTAATCGTTTAATTAAATTGTATTTTCTTTCGATTACAATGAATTGAAAGAGCTTTGCGATCACTACGCGCGGCGTTTTTATATCCCGTACATGCATTGAGCGGCCAAGCTATCGAGCAGTCCGGCGCCGATCCAGCGCTCGTGCGCTCGGCGACTCCCGATGTCTCGGCGACGCTCCACTGTTCTACAGCCGAGCGAGAGCCGCAAGGTGGCCCGTACAATGTTGACAGACGGCGGCCTGCTCCCTTGCAGGAGCTCTTCCGCCAGAGTTCTCCATTGTTTTTTGTTTTTATAATTTGGTGTGGCCCCCCTATGGTTGTCCCATGTTTGGGCGGCGCACGTTGTTTTATCACTTTTCCACTTCACTTTCTCCACATTCATTTGTCACAGAGGGTCGCCTCTCCGTTTGTGTGTTCATAGTAGTTTATAGCAGCTCCAAAGAAGAAATGAGGCATCCACGCCGCCCCCGTCCCCAAGGTGGCCGGTCGAAATGTCCGTTAAACAGCTATCTCCCCCCCCCAGCGAGGTCCCCTTCCCTTCTCCGAGCGTCGGCGCGGAGCCCGAGAGTCTCGATGTGGTTGTTTTCGCCTGATTGCAGAGCTCTAGTGTGTACTGCATGCCCAGTTTTGTGGTTGATGTTTTAAAAATGTGCTACCTTCCGAAGAGTTAGTCTGTAAGTATTATTGCAGAATTAGCATGTGTGTTTCATATGTTTTATACTAAATTGTATCTGGGCTAGTTCTAGCGCTGTTTGTACAGTGTTTGGAAAACTACTTCTGAATTGTAGTAATTCACACACATTTCAATCCCTATTTGTCAACTTTGAATGTCGATTTGTATCGTTTTGGTCAGGGATTTTCGTTTAAATCTCCTAATATTTTTGGCAAGGAACACAGTATTGTCCGTAATATTTAATTCAACTCTACAATTAACTACTACCCTCGCCTCGCTGCAACTAGGGATGAGACATCGATGTCGATATTTTCAAAACTTCCATGTTTCTATAGTTGATGTTTTAAACATCGATGTATTGAAGCCGATGTTTCTTGAACATTGATGTTTTGTGCTCGATTTTTTACGTTTACGATTTTTGTACGTGGTTGAAAAATTCTCACAATCATCATCATTTTGTAAGAGTTAAAATATGAAATAAAAACTGAAAGAACAACTGTCTGTTTTCGGTGCACACGAACGCGATATGTAGTACTCATTCAAGAGACTGTTATACATCGCCCGAGATGATCATGATACCCTGAAATTTCCTTCGTCTTTCCTTGCATATCGCACATGAAGAGGCGTTTTTTAACTTTCTTTTCAGTTGCATTTTAATTATAAAATATTATGCACGACCACTGGCAAATTAAGTGCACGAACCTAATTTGAAAGGTTAGTAAACATACTATAAAACATAAATGTTCACAAAACATAGATGGCTTCTAGTCAGTCTATTTTTTTCACACAGTAAACATTAATTATTTACTTCAGACATCCAAGTTAGGCAACATCTATATCTTGTTGTCGATGCTACATCACTAGGTACAATTTCACAATTGAAGATAGATTTTTTACGTTAATGAAATCTATTTTAAAGACATTTTTAATAGTTACGTTCAATTTCTCGAAAATATGAGTAGCTTTCCTGAAATTTTGTGCAAAATATAGCACTTTGTTTCGCTTTGTACAGCCCTGATTTTTGGATTATAAATGCCGGAATAATTTTTTCTAAGAGCCTAAAATTATTCTTAACGTTTGGGAAGGGTTTCAAATTTTTTCTAAGGTTTTTTGATTTTGGTGTTTATTCGCCCATAAGAATTAATGTTAATTTTTCTTTTTGTACAGCCCTGATTTTTAGAATATGAAGGCGCGGGAATAATTTTTTTCTAAGATACTAAAATTATTTTTAACTTTTGGGAAGGGTTTCAGATTTTTGAATTGATTTTGGGTGGGCGCTTCTAGCTTTAGTCTAAAGCTAGCAGCGCCCACGATTTTGGGAAATCAAGAGGAGCCTAAAATTCGGATTCAGAGCATTTAATTAGCCAAAAATTCGGATATGGTTTGGTTGAGATCGGTTTCTGGGCGCTGCTAGCTTTAGATGACTGGAAAAACACGATCAACCAGTACGTGCAGGAACGCTGGAAAACTAGGAACATAGCCCAGTTCTAAACAAATAACATGCAACGAAAATGCACATCTCTGTGTGCTTTAACTAATAATAATATTAATAATAATTATAACAATCGTGATTATTATTTTATTACGTTTGAAGGCTTGGCAACTAAGGCCCTTAGTATTTTTATTGATTATTGTGAAATTTTACAAATACAATTACAATTTACAATTACAAGGACAGTTATAATTACAAATACAGTTACAAGTACTATTTAAATTTTATAGAAAAGATTCGCCTCTTTTAGGAATTTTAGTGTCTCGTCGGTTGGCGTCTTATGTGTTCCGAGGTCTTCCTTCAGGTCCCCTTTCATACCACATGTCTCAGAGTCTTGAGAGATTTATACAGTCTGTCAGAAGATGTTGCACTATTAGAATTCCACCGCAGTCGCAGATAGGTGATTCTTCATTGTTCAGCCACACGTACAAGATCTTGAAGTTGAAGAAGAGTTTATATGGTCTGCCAGAAGCTGCTAGGTGCTGGTATAATAAATTGTGTTGTATCTTGACAGAGTGCGGTCTTACTGCTTGCGAGAGTGATCCGTGCGTATTCACGAATCGGGATCCTGACAAATTTGTTGGAATAAGCTTCTACGTGGATGACTGTTTAATAATTGGACAAGATCACGATGTGATTAAAGATTTAATCTGCAAACTGAAGAAGAAACTCACTATCAAGGAAATGGACGGCATAAATACTGAAAGCTTTTTAGGTATTCGAGTTACGAAAAGTTCGGAAGGATATGTCTTAGATCAAACTGAGTACATAAATCAGATATTGAATAAGTTCAACATGGAAGCATGTAATCCTGTGAATACTCCAGGAGTGGTGGGATGTAACTACGACGACTACGAAGGTTCGGAAAATGTAAACGTAAAATTGTATCAAGAACTTCTAGGTTGTTTAAACTACCTGGTAACAGCCACTCGCCCAGACATAGCGTATTCATACAGCTCCTTATCACAAGACTCGCAAATCCCAAGGAATTTGCACTGGCAAAGTCTAAAAAGAGTCTTAAGATATTTAAAAGGAACGGCAGATTTGAAATTAAAGATCAGCGGTTCTTTTGATGATGTGTTGCGATTGAGTTCAGACGCAAGGTGGAACACGACCAGAGACAGCAAGGCCTTCGCGGGATGTATTGTCAAACTCGGCGAATCTTTAATAGGATGGAAATGTAAAACACAAAGGATAGTGGCGATGTCGACCATGCAGGCAGAGCTGGTAGCTATCAAGGATACGATATGCGAACAAAGATGGGTTACGACCTTATTAGTAGATTTGGGGTTGAATAGTCTAGCTCGACGTCCTATTGTGATATATACTGATAGTAAAGCAGTATTAGATTGGTCTAAAGATTTCAAGATAACTAATAGAAATAAGCACATGATTCGAAGACTTGACTTCGTGAAAGAAAGTTTATTAAACAACAAAGTAATGCTAGAACACGTGAAGTCACGAGATATGGAGGCTACTAAGCGACTTGATAACAACACACTATCCAAACACATAAAATCTCTTAATTTGGTCTGATGGAGAAATAAACTTAAGAAATGATTCGTTCGTAAATTAATAAGATAAACGATCTACGAACGAAAAGGGGGGGAATGATAGATGAAGTTATCTCACGCTTTGTTTATTACATTGCAGATCGTAGCAACGAGGACAACATCTCTAGGTATTGTTGTGTTCCTGTTGAAAATAAAGCAATGACGCTGATTGCTATGTATTATATGATATTGAATTGTATATATAGTGGAGTGAACACGCATTTGTGTATTCTTGAGAAATAAAGTCTGTTCGTCTATAGAAAGTCTAACGGTCGATATTCTTAACACTGTCTCACAGAGAGAAGACACGAACGAATGTTACTCTTGACATTTCAATCAATCGTGTCCCAATCAGTCGTACATCCCAGGAATTCTCTTACTATTCTGCAGCTATCCAGTATTACTGCTTTCTGCATTTGTTCCACTCATGAGAATGGTAATTCCAACACTTGAATTGCATGCATTGTATGTTTTGGTACTAATCCTGTAGGTGGACATTATTATCGGTTGTATGCCGATATTCTGAAGTTTCCATTGGTGGCGAAGTTCTTGAGTCAACGGTACATATTTCTGAATTTTCAAGCTATGAACAGATTCTAGATTGTTATTGTTGACGACTGCAAAATCGATGATCATGGCTGTTTTCTTGAGCTTGTTCAGAACTATTATATCTGACCTATTGTTCAAAATTGTGGTATCTGTAATAATGCTTCTGTCCCAGTACAGCTTCCATTCTTCATTTTCCAAGACTGTAGAAGGATGATATTTGTAATATGGGACATTACATGACTCAAGTACGTATTTTCGTACTAGTCCGTGAATTATTTTCCCCATATTATCGTGCCTAACTTTATAGGCAGTGGGAGCCAACACACTGCAACCGCCAAGGATGTGCTGGATGTTTTCATGCTGTGCACCGCATCTTCTACATTCATCACTTACTATGGATGGGTCTCTTATTAAATATCGTAAGTAATCTCTTGTTATGATAACCTGGTCTTGAATGGCTATCATAAAGCCTTCTGTCTCTGGGTACAGTAAACCACGTGTCAACCACCTGTTGGAAACTTTAAAATCAATGTTCTGGCCTGATATTAATTATATTGATTGAAATCACTGTCCTTACAGATGAAGGTTTACAGTTCTCATATTCACTTATGACCCGATTTTATAATTTATAGACAGTAAACATTCTATTTTTCATTAAAAATGTTTATTACATTACATTCAGTAGAAATAGTTACATCACATTGAGGTTGTATCACAACGCGTTTCGGACATATTGTTGTCCTTCATCAGGTGAGTGACATACAGAACATTAAAATAAAAGAATCAACAAGATATATTAGACATCTACTATACAAGCATACGATTCTAATTATTACTAAATCTCGTCATAATCAACAATTTAATTAAAAAGTTATGATTACTCATTCACCGGTCATATTATTTAAAACATAAATTGTATACTAAATTTCATCTTGAATAGAATATCAAATGATTAGAATTTAATATCTTTTAAATTGCAATATTTAAACAAATTTGATATAGTGTGGCAAGTACGAAAGCTATGAGCCAAAGAAAAAGTTCAGTTTAACTCACCTACAATTATCCAACATTCTTCAAACCGATGTACAATTCTGGCATAAGGCGAAATATAACTTAACTAGTCAGATTGCACCATAATATAACATTTTTAATTGGATAGGTCGTAGAGACCAGGTGTGCCAATAGAAGACACCATATTGACTTTTATCAAGTACATAGCACTTCGAAATTTTCTCGAGAAATGAGGGTAGGCCGTCAGATTCCAAACTACGCTGGAAGGGGAATATTTTTAAGGGAGGGGGAAACATAATTGCTGGAACGGGCGGGAGGTTACAGGAAAGGTATCAGATGATGAAGGATGGCGGGGGGGTTGGCTGGAGGGGGAGGGGGAGTCCGACAGATAAACAAGAAAGAATGGAAAGCCTAGTGTGATTACCCGAGATTATTATTTAAGGTCAAGAGTAGTATCATACAAACGCGTGAAAAGATTAGATTCGATTTGATAATTAAATGTTTGATTGGATTTTATATACAATGATTCTAATGCGTATCTACCTGTATAGTTTTCTTCAATCCCAAGGACTCTAGGTCGATTGAAATCTATATTGTGGTGGAGTCTTTTTCTGTGATCAGTCATAGAATTGTGTTGAGATGGGGGCAGATTCCCATTTCTGATATGTTCAGCTACCCTAGTTCTCAATTTGCGGGATGTGTTCCCTATGTATGATTCGTTACAATCTTGACATTTCAATTGATATACAACATTGGATTTTTCAAGAAGTCAGATTGGATCTTTATTATTCTTGACAAAGTTAATTTGATTAATTTGGTTAAAAACTATGTCAGTTTGATATTTATTCCTGCAAATTTCTCTAAGTTTGATAGATAGGGGGCCTAAATATGGAATCATTATATACGATTGAATTTTTGACTGGTCAGATCTATTTGTATCTTTATTCGCTTTATTATTGATATATTTAATCCTTCTGATTATGTATTTCTCCATGAAGCCAACTGGGTAACCTGCTTCTAACAAAATTTGAAAAACTTTTAGTGAGTTCCGGGGATAAAAGATTCTATTCGACAATTTAGTACACCTATCAATTAAGTTATATATTACACCAATTTTTGTGGATATAGGATGATTAGAATACAAATTTAATGTCAAGCCTGAGAATGAGGGCTTTAAATACCAACTGGTCAATAGTTTATTAGTAGTTTCTGTATATGGTTGTATCCAAAAAATTAATTTCACCATTCCTCTCAAGTTCTAACGTGAATTGAAATCTATGGATGGTACTTATTGCATTCAGTCAAAATGCATGTAACTTGATTTCCGTTGGCAATCATAAAAATATCATCAACATACCTACAGTAATATTTTACCTATACTGCGATTTTTGTAGGAAGAGCTCTCAAGATAACTCAAATCCCATCTTCGCGATGGAATATGTCACGGCATTTCGTATCATTCACAGTCGTTCCGCTAGATTTCGCACGATCGCGACCGTATGAAGCAGTGCTTGCGATCATGCGACTTCTACCGGCAAGACCGAGAAAAGACGCGAAATGCCGTGACATATTCCATCGCGAAGATGGGATTTGAGTTATCTTGAGAGCTCTTCCTACAAAAATCGCAGTATATATACCATTCAACACAGTAATTTCCAGTTGCCTCATTACAACCTCAGAAAGGACACTACTACATGTTCCTCCAATCGGGAGGCCATTAATTTGTTGGTATATCTTATCTTCAAACTTAAAATTATTATTTTCAAGCAAAAACTTTACAGTATCAATTACAGTATCAAATATCATCTTTCTGATATTGATTTCTGAAGACCGTTTGGCAACGCAGAGGTGACGGATGCTAACATTCCAGTAGTCGCAGTTGTATTTGATAAAGGATGTTTGGACGATTTCGACCTACACACACGTTGGTAATGTCCTTTCTTACCGCAGGACCTACATTCAGCAGCTCTCGCAGGGCACGACGTTCTGGGATGGCGGCTTCCTCCACAAAAATAACACTTCTCAGTTGTTGACAAAACTGCCACAGTAGTAGTGAATGTCTTTAAATCTTGATTATCAGCGTCATTAATGGTAGATGCAATAGTATTGGAATTAGAATACGATGATGAATGTTGTTCAGCCACTTCTAAAGCTCGAGCTTGGTCGAAAGCAGCATCCAGTGTAAGCGTTGTGTTTTCAAGCAATCTTTGTCGAATCTGAGAACAAATCAAACCACCGATGAAGGCATATCTAAAGTATTCATTCTTGTTTTGTTCCGCAGTGACATTCTTAAAGTTGCAATCCCTGCTCATTTGTTTCAAGACTTGGAGGTATTGATCTACAGATTCTCTATGTTTTCTAGTCGCCAAGCAGTGTCTAGCATAGATTTCATTTCTAGGTTTTACGTATAGAGATTGTAGAGTGTCCATAGCATCTTTGAAGGTAGTAGATTCACTAATATGTTTGTTTCCAGTGTAACCATTTCTTATCAACAGCGATTGAGGTTAGTTCCACATCGAATCTTTCCGGCTTCAAGTATTTATCCATTCCGCATACGTTCTTCTAATTGTTGTATGTTATATTGTTGTGAAAATAATTACCTTTTATTCAAGGCTTTAACATACAAAAATCTAGGCACAAACAACTTGACTTTGACAACACTTTACATAATAAACATCCACAGTCTCACAACACATGGCAGGCGACCGACTGACTGAGCCACCAAAACACTAAGCAAACAATATTCACGGTAACCAGGGTGGCCAACACAAAAGTTCAAAAAGTTCGAAAATAGTACCACACCGTTCTACACTTATCTACATCAGAACACATTCCGATGTCTTCAGAGAAAGTTTCTGTGATATTGAGGAGCTGCTTCAACGAACTGGCTGTTGATGCATACAGCTTTATATCATCCATATTTGCCAGATGGGAAAGTCCGTACGAGGAGTGCTGACTCTTTATCTCATAGCCATACTTACTGCTGTTGAGGATAGTGGACAGCGGGTTCAAAGCCAAGCAAAATCAAAGGTGGCTCAAAGAATCTCCATGGAAGATACCACGGTTGACGTCAATTTTATTTGTGATAATATTCACTTCCTTGTTTTTTAATACTATTTCTGTCTTCCACATTGTTGTTAGGGTTGCACAGAAATCTGTCAACTTGAGATGGATTTTATAATTTTTAGCACGTCAATGAGCCAGTCATGTGGGACCGAATCATAAGCTTTCTGATAATCTGTATACGCTGCAAATAGATTTCTTTGTTTATTACTTGCTCTTTCAGGACTACTGAGTCAATAATAAGTTGTTCTTTACATCCTAGCGAGCCTTTCTTACAGGGGCGTAGCGTCCATGGATGTGGATGATGTGTTACATACCCTGACAATATCAGCTATTTTTATTTTAAAATCATTGTAAATTGTCCATTTGTTATTTTCTTTTTCTACTACAAAATGTTTCATTATATTTCAAAAATTGAATTCGATTCTTCACAAGGATGAACGAATCAGTCTGAAATGCCGCCTATAATGCGATTTCTCTAACTGCGTCCCTCAAGGCCACTCAAATCCCATCTTCGCGATGGAATATGTCACGGCATTTTGCGTCTTTTCTCGGTCTTGCCGGTAGAAGTCGCATGATCGCAAGCACTGCTTCATACGGTCGCGATCGTGCGAAATCTAGCGGAACGACTGAGAAAGACGCGAAATTCCGTGACATATTCCATCGCGAAGATGGGATTTGAGTGGCCTTGAGGGACGCAGTTAGAGAAATCGCAGTATAGCCTGCTCTGTGAATCAGATGCACAGTGACTCAATACATCCAAGGTGCCTTCCAAAAAGCCGTTGTTTTACGAAAAGCCGTTGTTTTACGTTGTTCTCTTCGGTGTTTGTAAGAGAAGGAGATTAATTAATGAACATTGTCGTTTCATGTAAGTTTTATTACCTTATTTTAATGCATTTAGCAACTATTATATGTGTAGCCAATTTAGGTTAGGAATTGTGATGATTGAATGCACAAGGGTATGTGACTGTGCAATCCACATCTGCACCCTGGAATGGCGAGCACAACGCGATCCAAAGTGCCTTCATAATGATGGAGTAGTATTTTTGTGCCGTGGACAAATTATAGTCCGTGCGAAACAGTTAAAATATTTGAAAAAATATGAGAGGATAGAATTTTATTTAAACAGCCAATACAGGCTATGTTGAGCAATACAACCAAAGACATTGGAAATAAACACAACGGTGATATAAGGGATAAATACAACAGTGATATAAGGGAAAATAGGAAATTCTGTCACACTTCATTCAAGTTGTGTTTTTTGGGAGAGAAGAGCTTGTATTTTCTAGCCATAATGAAAATAGGAGATCATCAAATAGAGAAAATTTCGTGGAATATATGTGTAATAATGAAATAGGACAAAACTGGAATTTTCCAATATCATCCTTGTCAGTGTTTCGTGCAATCTCGCCTGAAATTCAGATTGATTGGATTTCAAGTGTCAGCATTGTAATGTCCCATGAAATTAAAAATGAAATTTCTAAAGCGTCTTTTGTCTCCTCGATACCGAATGAAATCCTTGATGTAAGCAGCAAAGGACAACTGTAAACTGTTTTTCATTATGTGGCTGTAAATTGACTTGATTTTCTCTGTCCTATTATATTTTTATTATAGCTCATTGCTTTCCATTTTATAAATTATGTCAATTCTAATGAAATGAATATGAATTGGACAATTTTGAAAATCATTGGGTTTGATAGTGCTATTATTATTATTATTATTATTATTATTATTATTATTATTAAAGTATGAGGATTCACACATTTTGCTAGTTCATGAACTTAAGTCAACTTTCTCTAACTTTCAACCAGTAAACTACATGAAGTACGTGAGCCATTATTCCTTTTACTAGATCAGTTTTTATTTTAAATATACAATTTGTTTGTGCTCTAATTGACCAAAGTGACAGAAATGGTATTGGTGAATGAGGAATATTTAGGAGTTTAAAATTATTTTCTCATTTCTCGAGTTACATACCCTAATACAAAACTCAGGCTACGCCACTGCTTTCTTTCATCCTTTTTGTTGTTCTGCTAGAATACTGTTACAGTGATCTTCCAGGACCTTAGACCCACATGATGTTAAGAGTTTGTAAAACGTTTTCAAACAGGTTATAGGCGTATATCTCGCCGGATTACTACTCCTGGAGCCCTTCGGTATGAGATACGTCACACCTGTGGTCAAATGATGAGGAATGCTTTGAGGTTCTTCAATAAAATCATTTATACATTCACTCTCTCTATGCAAGGCTGATAAATTCTTCAGCCAGAAATTATGAATTTTATCGCTTCCAGGGCTCTTCCAATTCTTTAGTTTGGCAAGAATAGGTTTTATTGTCTCAATTTGGAAGCTCTCCATGGATACAATCGTTCTGCTGATTTGCTGATTGTTTCCAACCAGCTTGCTTCAGCATTATATTTAATTCCAGTTGACCATATACCTCTCCAGTAGCCTTCGATTTCGTCTTTATTTGGAGGCAAGTTTGTCTCCGTATCTTGATATGTAAAGATTTATAGAATGCTTTCTGGTCTCTTTTGAACTTGGCATTATGCTCCTTTCTCTTCTGACTTTTTTTATAACGTCTTAACCGTTTTGCAAACGCGCTCAATTTTTGTTTGACTGTGTCAAGATATTCAGATAGTATGCTCTTTGGTTTATCAAATTGGGCATGTTTGCTGTACTTTTTGCGAATGGCGTGCATTTTCTTCTCAAATTTCTTATTTCTGTTGTTGATATAGGTTGTTATTATTCCGGCGTCAGCTCTCAGCGCATTAATTTTTTGTTCTAATCTCCTTTCCCATGGTGGTTTCTTTCTCTTTAATTTTGGCTGCTTCGCAAATGTTTCTTTCAGGTTACCCCCGTTTAATTGACGATAGTTGCTGCTGAACTGTATAAATACAAATTTATTATTATTATTATTATTATTATTATTATTATTATTGTTATTATTATTATTATTATTATTATTATTATTATTGTTATTATTATTATTATTATTATTATTATTATTATTATTATTATTATTATAAAAACAGTACGGACCGGATCACATGGAACGGATCTGGCCAGGTGTCGTTCACAATCATGGTGCAAGAAATATTAAAATTCTGAGAAGTATTTCTACATTAATCTATGGTATTACGGTATAAACATATTAAAATAATAAAAGTAAGTATTGCCACGGTGTAGTATTGCTTACACTGTGCACCGTGAGTTCAATTGAATCACAAAGACTTGACGTTCGTTCGCGAAATCTGTGCCATTGATTCAGGTAGATTCGGTTTACCGGAGCGAGCACGCGGCGAGCACGTATGAACCACGGTGGTGCAACGTCTGTGTTGCTCTTCGGTTTTAAATATGTGTGGCGCCATTCGCGCGTTGTGTTGGGTGAGAGAATGGTGAAGGTGAATGCAAGCATAGTGAAAGGAATACGGTTTTTTCATGGCAAATGAAAGAACAAACAGCCACACGGTCGTTCCGGCTTGACGTTTACGTCTTGCAGTATGTCAGTTGTGAATGTGAGAAATTGGCCCAGATGTAGTGATAATATAAAATTGTCACCACCATTCACCACCTTGTCACCTTTTTATCACCACTCTGTTACCTTTGCAGTGATAATTACAGTTATTGCGTTTGTAACAGGATTCACGCCAGTCCAAATGTAACATCATCATTGGAGGGAGTGGACACAGCGTATGGTGAGAAAGTTAAATTAACATTACATTAAAACATTAAATTAGTTGGCTGAATGTTATGTAACTGACCTGTTTTACAATGTCTTTAGAGTAATTTACTGCAAATTATTGTTTTTATGGCTAAAACTAATTCTCTGTCAGGAAAAGAATTATGCCATAAAATGGGCTGGAATTTACGATTTCCATAATGAAGCTTGTTTTGATTTTATTTATCTTTACAATGTGTTATGAAACACTCCCACCATGAAGTAGATTCTTTCATCCCACAATATAGAATGTCCCTTCTGAAGTAAACCCAGAGGCTTATCTACGGTATGGTAGACATGGCACGTGCCATGGGCACCACTCACAAGAGGGTGCTATTTAGAATATATACTCCAAAGCAAACAACAAAATCCCTGGTTTTAAGTATCGTGACAGGGGTGCTAATTCTGTTTGCCATGGGTGCCTGGATATCTAGATACGCCTCTGAGTAAACCTTAACCCAAAGTGTATAACTAACCAAACCATTCCTGATGTATCTAACTTTGCATTAAAATCACTCAACTAGTATCTTTGGTTAAAATTAATGAAAATTATTTAATATTTTTGAAAATTTATTGGACATTTCTGCAAAATGTGAACAATGAAATTCTTTAAAAGCTCTGTGAATTGCAAGTCTTCATCTATTTGTACAGTGTAAATTAATGAAAATTTTTGAAAATTCATTGGACATTTCTGAGAAATGTGAACTATGAAATTCTTTAAAAACACTGTAGAGACTTGTAATTCGCAGTGTAAATTAATATTCAGTATTTTTGAGTCATGATTACCCTGTCAGTCCCGTGTCACTAGTTAAATGGGAATGTGAGAAGTGCCTTTCTAAAATGATAAAAATTTAAGTGCTCTTGACTACAACTTGTCTAGTATTTAGAAATATTTGAGTTGAAGTTTTCAGTGGCATATTTACTTTTAGGACAGTATTATTAAGTGCTTCCTCTGAAGTTTATAATTTAAAGGTGGCATACTGAATTGTGTAGACTTAAAATTTACGTTGAAATAGTTATGTCCTCACAGTAGGTTATATCCTTTCTCATGAGTAATGCAACTGGAACTAATTGTGACACACTAAAAGACAATTATTGAGGATGTTTGTTTACATATATAAAATTGACCATATACAACATATTAGTTCATATGACCTTTTTGCTTTTGTAATGTTGAATTCTTAATTTTACCCTGCATCATAAATTTGTTTTTCTTCTTGGATGAAAATTATTTTTGAGTGTTCTGATACCAGAATTGTTTTGTTTAGGAATACAATGGAGTTATTCAAAATGATTACAAATGACTGTATGAGTTATAAGTTCCTGTACGACTTATAAGCTCCTGTACGCTGCACAGAGAAGTGCAGCGAGTCTTGGTTTACCTATGAGCCTGTGTTTAATTTTTTAAAAATAAGTATGAATGAAACTGATGCCAGCAAAAATAATCTTCAAGAATTCAATTAATTTGGATGGTGATTTTTGTAAGTTGTGTCATAGACCAAAAGACTTTCAATAATGTTCACTGACAGGTGGGAGGAAGGAAAGCAAAAGAGTTTTAGAAGTGATGGTTTCATGTGAAGTGAAAATTCCACATGAGTGATGGAACTATTCATTATTGCTCATTTGAAAATTTTCTTGAGAGATCCTACTGAAACTGAAGTTATGATAAAACTTCAGAATTAAAAGGTCATGTCATAACTTACCAGCTATCATCAATTCTTGTGTATGTGGAACTTGCAGTGGAATATATACTGGTGAGTTTTCTTTTGTTTTTTTTTCTTTTTTGACATTGAATGTTTTCCGGAATAACATAAGCTTTGTTCATGTACAGATCTTGACATGATTATTCCTATCAGAATGAATACGTGCATTTAAATGGATTTTTCATGCATTCTGTGCATTTTTCACTTTGTGAAATGGTGTACCAAGTGTTCCAGTGGTAAGCAGAGAAGATTGTACTATAGAGTATCCCCATTGTTAGGGGAAAGGAAATTAAAAGAAAGAATGAAACTTCTTCTCTTGTGACATTTTTGTAATGTAAGTTTTTCTTTCATTCATGAAGTCTTTAAAGGAACAAGAAATGTTATCTGAACTTCTGGGTCAAATTGATTTGTGCTTGACTGTTACATGGGGTTTGCCCATGGTCCCTTATCTTATTTCTTTGCTAAATACAATACACACCCAGCCGGTGAGTCTATAGCATTACTACCGGTAATTTTCTCTATTCTTATAAAGTGCTTTGCAAATCAGGGCTGTCTTGGGGGCCCTTGGGCCTAGATTTATTTGGATACCCCATATTCTTCCTTTCACTGATCCTGAATTGACATTGCATTTTGTAACTTTATAAATATTTTGAAAGTATTTCTGAGTGTTTCAATTTAACATTATTCAAACAAAAAATTTAAACATGTAGATATAAGAAGAATAACAGATTTGTAATTACATTGAAAAAGTCTCAAGGCATATGAAAATTTTAGTATTAAATATTTTTTAAGAACTATCACAGGTGCTTGAACAGTGGGGGCCCTGGGCCTGCGTTAACACAGCACTGTTACAGATCCTTCTTACAGTAAGAGACCACTGTAGTATAATCTGGTTTTCAGAACTGCTTTAGTTGGAGATGTAAGGATTCTGCAGTCAAGAAAGTGTGCTTTTCTTCCATAACTCACAAAGAGTGTTTTTTTGATGGTGGATAAGTTAAGAAATTTTGGATTCCACTACAGGAATATCAAGCACAAAGTAATTTGGTCTGGCATTTTTGACGCTTCTTTCTCTCTCTCTTTTTGAATATAGACTTCCGTAGTGAGGTCCTTGCTGTTTAGTTTTTAACATTCCAGTGTTATTTTTGTATATTCTAGAACAAGAACTTGTCCATCTAATTTTTTGATAAATATAGAAAATCTTCAAAAGTGAATATACATATTAATGTTAATAATGCAGCATATTTTTTTATGAATATAAATAATTGACTTGTGAATTTACTAAAGGATTATTTCATAAATATGCAGGAGTGTTAAATGCTCTTTTCACAAGTGCCAACCAACTTTTCATAACCTTTTTATAAGTAATCTATGAATATTGAAACATTCTTTTTATATTGCTTCTCGTTGGGCATGCCTTTTGAAATATTTTTCCTGACACAGTTATTTTATGTTGCTAGTCCCATTTTCGGGTTTGGCGGCTTTTTGAAAATTAAAACAGGTAATAAAAAACAACAATAACAACAACAACAACAACTAGTTTTTGCTTAATTTTGGGCTTGAAATTTACGAATTTTTTTCTCAGAAACTGCTCCAAATTTTTTCTTTAAATTTTCTCTAGATATAACACGTATGTAAGGATGATTAAAAAAAAATATGGTCCCAACCTTATTTTCGACTATAGCTCTATTTTTTGAAAATGACAAAAGAACGTGAACATTTCAAAACTACAAAACTGGAGATAGCGATTTTAACTTTAAACAATGTCTGTTGTATAAAAAAGTCAGATATTTAAAAAAAGTCATGTATAAGTTTTTGAAAAAATTAGCTGATTTCACTTATTTAATGTCAGAAATGTATGTAATTTCTAAAAATATTATTTTCTGAAAATCTGCTTGAAATATTTTCATTAAATTTAATAATATAAATTGAAAAATAATTTAATTTTTTCCTCGTAAGTATGGTAAATAAATACACTAGTGTAGAATGGCACAGACTTTCTCGCAGTGCTCAGTTTTATAATCTCTTTAGTCTGAACTTGGTTTTCGGTTATGCCTGATTCTCTTCCCAGATACCGTCTTTGGTCGATTTTTCGGCTTCCTAATGCTAGAATTGAAACTACCATACACTTATTACTATTATATAAGTGTTAATGCCATGTACTGGCAGGGTGGCCGAGGTGGCTATTTGGCGGGGACGGACTCAGATCTTCGGAGGGAAGCTTCGCTGGTTCAAGCTTTGCTCAGGGAGTTGTCATAAAAAAGTAATTGAGAATACCAGAAACTTTATTGAAAACCATTTGAAGAAATTTTAATCACAAATAGAAGTAATTACAATAAATAAACTGGAAGTGTCTGTATGTAATTTTCAACTATTTTACAATTTTTCACATCTTTTGTTGGATTTGTAGAATGTATGTACCATCAGTTGTTCGTCTTTCTGTGTATCTATATAAACCAATTTAGGTACAAAAATGAATATCTCAACATTAAATTCAACGCCACCTAGACACTAGAATAAGGCCTGTCGACTGACGCTGTGACGTCACGTGGGTGGTCATCACAGCAAACGAATCTTTCGCCGGCTGCTGACAGTCAATAATGTTTACTTACTTTCTTCGGCACCTTAATAATGATTTTTTTGTAGAAAAGAATGTTCGCAACATTTTATTGCACTTCATTCAGTTAACAGTTAATTTTAACTAAAAAGAGATGAACGATTTAACGATTTTAAATTTAAAGTATTACCATATTGTGCTTGTTAGATTGGCACATATTTTTGAGGCAACTAATTGATGCTGCATGCATAACATCATTTTCCATATGAAGAAAATTAATTTTGGTTATTTTGATTTACCCAGTGGTTTCTAATGGACTCCAAGAGGTGCATATTGTCGTAAGGAAAAAGTAATTTTCTGTGGGATTTGCATACATGTTCATAAACTATTTCTAGTTTTGGAGAATTGGGAAACAACGAAAGGCTTTTTGGTTCACTAGATTGTCAGAGTTCACTGCAATCACTTCAAAACCAATCTTTTCAAGCCATACAATTATGGTTTTGATAAAATGGTTAAGCAATTCACCAGTCAATTTTCTGACCGGAAATATATCAACTACAACTTTATATGATGAAAGCATACTAGTTACCATGAACACACAAGCTGCTGATGAATTTCCTTCATTAATGGCATTTCCGTCCATACTTCCTCCTTTATAGTCAACACTTGACTTCAAGAATGTTTCATCAATTAAGAGCACTACCACAGTCTTGCCCTTATCATTTAACAAACTAAATGCCTTTTCTGTGTACCAGAATGCATGCTCTGTTGTGGTTTTAAACGTTGGGGCTGAATTGTATGGAAAGCAGTTTCATTGTGGGAGTGCGCGGAAACCACATAACGCGAACTTCTAAACGTTCTTACTAGTTGTTGAGAGAATTTACCTTCTCTGATGCAAAATTGCTCTTCTACACATATCTTCTGTTCGCAAAACATTTAAGTATAGATATTATTACAAAATAAAGTGGATAAAAGCGCTGTTCTCAAGTATTTCTGTACACAAAATTCACAGTTCACACTTATTCACACGCAAAACACGCTGTAATGTTATGACTACAAGTTGTGACGTCAGAAACAAGATGCCCGTCTGCCAATAGGCCTGATGATTTAGATGGCATTGATTAAATGTAAATACCAGTACCCATGAGATCAAGTTAGATATCCCTTATTGTTTCTCTTTTTCTCTCTTTCTCGTTCTTTCTCTCTCTCTCTCTCTCTCTCTCGCTCTTTCTCTCACATTCTAAAAATTTTTAAAACGTATGTCATGTCTAAGCTGCGGATTTTTGCCTATTTTTTTCCTTCCTTGGAAAATGCAATCTTTAGGTTACTTGTTCATTTTTAGGCATTAGGAGTGTTTTAAGCGAATTTTGTAGTGCCTATAAATGCATATTTTGTGTTTAAGTGCCTAAATGTTGCCTATTTTCGTATTAATGAAACAAAATTCAAAAATCCTTAATAAAAAATTAAATATACTTTTTTTACTCCCGCAAAGTACTGAGAAATCGGACAATATCGATAAATTTCTATTGCGTTTTTTCCCACCAGAGCGCGGGTATTTCGTATTACGGACTCTAAATTACTTAGATTTATTTAGAGGTGCATTTGAAGTACACCAGCTGTTGACGGTTTCATCCAAGTGGGAGCTTGAACGACACCAAAGTGGCGTTACTGTAGCGACATAAAGGCTTCCGATTGGATCAGGGCTCGTCACGTTTTTCGCTCCGTAGCGCCAAGACAGATTGCTCCCGGCTCTCAGCGGGCGGCCGGGTCCGAACGGGAAACATTATACTTCTTTTTTCTAACTTGGCCGATGATATTAGGAAATTATTAGACTCCTTTGCTTTATAAAATGAATCTTTTTCATTAATTCGCGATCATCCTCAACGGAGCTCGAGGCCTCAGAAATGTGCTTACCGCTGTTAAAAATACTCATTTTATAAGGCAGGAGGTGTAATAATGACCTAATGTCATCGGCCACGTTAGAAAAAACGAAGTATATGAGAAATTCATGTGTCAAAAGCCAGGATATGAGAAATTCATCGCTCAGTGCATTCAGTCGTTTCTCTCTCTGCACTGAGGTGCTTTCGTCCTTAGACACGCGTGGAAGTTCACAAGCGCAAATACCAAAACGGCCATTATCATTGTCTGCGGATAGTTGTCGCTTCCACTGACATTGGATAACAATAGTTAAATAATTCTGTGAAGGAAATAATTTCAGCGATTACCCATGAGAAAGGTTGCGATAATAACGATTCCTGAATGTTGAATTGACATAAATAACATAAATGATTGTGTCTAGGAGTTGTAATACAAACTATTTCAAAAAGTACATACAAAAATCCTACATACTATTAATTCTTTCTAGATTTTTAAAATCTTTTTTTCTCGCATAATGCGTTCAATATTTGGCACAAATGATTGGACGCAACTTACCCCCAGGACATTTGCCAAGTTCTGATCTGTGAGAGAGCTGCTCAGTCTCGATTTACAAATTTGCATACAAGAAAAAATTTGCTCACAAACATACTTTTGGTCAGCGTACTTGTGGAGTTTAGGAAACTTTCTCTGGGGAAAGTTTTTGTAAAAATGATGTAATCTTCCTCGTGCTGAAATTTGTCCTTCAAATCCGTATAATGTTGAAAATTAATATTTCCAGCTATAAATCGTGATTTCCGCTGTCAACATTCACGGAAAATGGCAAAGCAAAAACATTGATCTCTGATTCTATATCAGAAATTTCATGAAATCTATTTTCAAATTGGTTTTGCAACATGCTATTGTTGAGAAAGTGCTATTGTAGTCAAAAGCACTGAGTGGGAATGAAATTAGCGTCACTGCCTTACCACTGTATTGGTCTCCAACAGAGGTCGGGGCAATTAAGTATTGCCCAATAACTTCTTGTGAGATAGAATGAAGTTTCTCCCACTATAAAAACATTCTGGCAGACAACCCACATCAGTTCTCGGTAGAAAATTTAGAGGAATACATTGTGGTACTGTCATTCTTATGGATGTTAACTTGTAAATTATATTACTCTGTGATTAACAAATTTATAGTGTCATTTTAAGTGCCTATTTTGCCTGCCTATTTCTACTGGTTTTAGTGCCTCTAAATCCGCAGCTTAACTATTACACTCCATCTCTGAACTTCGGTTACAAGACTGCTCATTCCACTTCCGCTTTTTTGATAATTTCGGTCTCTTTGATATCGACCGCATCTTGAACCACGTTGCTCACCTCGACTCCGCTGCCCGTTGAAGTAATCTCCTCGTTGATTAAATTTACCTCGATGTCCACCGCGTGCCCATGAACCTCTGTTTGTACCTGATTTCGGGCACTCCCTGCGAATAAGACCAAATTCTCCACAACCATAACAGGCTCGACCCTGCTTCCTCGAGCTTCCCTTTTTTTTCAGTAGTGAACGCGTTGTACTTAACGTTTGAATTTTCTTCTCCATCTTTCTTCATCACGGCCTACATTAATATTTTACTTTTTATATATTCTGTTGTCTGATATTCCTCTTCCAGTATGTCGATTAAATCTCTCAGGTAATTCACGGTTTCCGGTAGCGTCCTCAACATGTAGTCTTTTTTTTCTTTCTCAGTTACTTTTCCCCCGCATTTTTTAGATCATTAACTGCCTTCTCAAAAGCGCTAAAAAATGTTGCTACGTTTCTGAAATCTTTTAACCTCAGTCTTTCTAACCTGTTCCTGCAGACATTTTGTAATGCTGTAGATTCTTTTAGATATAGCTTGTCGAACTTTTCGATAATTCCACGTGCCATTTCCTCATCAGTAACAAACGCCAACTGCTTATTTGTGATGGCACTGTAAATGTAGTTCACTGCTTTTAAATTATTCTTCACCCAGTCCCTACTATCCTTTTCTGGTTTTATCGTAGTTAACACTGAATCACACTCTTTCATTTTTAAATACATAATTACTCGCTTTTTCTAGTTGCCATAGTCTTGTCCGTCGAAGACTGGAATCGTTATTTATTTATTTACGTCAAAAACAGTTAAAAACTGCGTATGACGAGCTATGGGGAGAAGTGAATTTTGTGCACGTTTTCATAATTCTGTGGTCTCTATCCTAAACCATATTCTAGTCGAATTTTGAATACAGAAAAGAGAGTTTTTTTTCGAGTTTTGTTGACAAAATATTCGCTCCTATATAATAAAATATATTTTCAAAGGTAAATTAGCTATAAATTCCTGCCCTGAACCCTCATGTTCTTCATGAAAGAATAATACCTTTTGCCGCGGTAATATGAAAAACGATAATTTGAATAACTATATTTCCCACTGAAATTCAGAGGACGTGCACAAATAATGAAGTTACATTTATGTCCAGAAGCAAAACAAGGGACCATCTCAGCATTTGCTCAAGGATCAGGGAAACTGGACGAAAAACCTGATCGAGATGGGGGCCATCAACCCAGAAACTGTGGTACAATACTTGTTACAGGTTCTTTAGAATTATACAGTCCAAATGATAAATAATTACATTAACTATCATTGTTAAAATTAATTCTACTTTCATTTTTGATGCTCGGTATAGTCTCGAATTGTATAGAAACAGTTATGCAGCAGAAAAGATTTTACTTGGGACTTAAACTTTTCTATTGAATTTAATCGTTTAATGTCTTCTGGCAAAGTGTTGTAGAGTAATGTACATGAATTGTATGTGAATTTTTTGTAGTGAGCTGTTGATACTGCCACCTGGTGAATATGATTACTACGTCGTGTGTTATACTTATAGACATCGGCGTTTGCTGAAAATATATTCCCGTCCTTAAGTAAGTAATTTTTGACAAAAACTACTGATTCGTAAATCAGGAGACAAGGTAATGGTAAAATTCCTAGTCCCGTTATGTCCGACATTTCAATTGTTTCAAAACTGCTCACCAATTTCTTCTTTATTTCGTCTGAATTCTTTCTAAGAACAACCACGAACTAAAAACCACTAATTAGTAACCACGCTATGCTACCATGTTAATAATTAAAGTACACGAGTCTCATTAGAACTTTTATTTACACTATGTACAGCATTATGACAACCAATGACAACTGAGGCGCACAACCAGAGCACACTAAGAGAGTGAGAGGCGCCGTTCTCTCTCTCTCTCTCTCTGTCTATCTGTGTGTGTCTGTGTGCGCGCGTGTGTGTGTGTGCGCGTGCGTGTGGGCGCGCGCGCCCAACGGAACATTCTTAATATAAATATAATGTCCTATATTTAACACCCATACTTGGGGCGACAGTTTTTTTCGCAGACATTATTAGTCACAGAGAAAAAATTTCCTGGATTGTACGCCGACCGCTCATTAGATCCGTGGTCTCGTGATCCTAACTTTATAAAGTTAGCTATTTGTCGCCTATGGTACATACCGTTTCACAAAGCTATAAATTTTCTATAACATTTCCTTAACGAATTATATTTACATGACTTACCTTTCCTTTAGTTGTTTACTTTTTCTCCACATAGTTTGATTACTTTTCTAATACAACATGAATATTCTACTCCTTATACACTATGCTTTTCCTTTAGTACCATTTCACATATTCTCAATATACGTTTATATACACACATTTTCCTCAGTTTGCAACTAAATTTAATAACTTTTTCCCCCCAAATACGACAAAATCCATAAATCCGAATTTAACCCAGTTGCCTTCCAAAATATTACAATTTTATCGTATGATCGTACCACAAAACCTTCTCCTAGAAAGAAAAAGACATTACACTCAATAACACTCTTAAACTATAGTATTTACAATTTTATACAATTGCACCGTTTTTGTACTATACGTGCACTTTTTCTTGATACTCCACAGCGGGGGGTGCAAGGGCTGGCAGGTTCTGTTTACGTCACAGCAGTGCAGTGCTGGCAACATCCACAGAAAACTCAGCGCAAAAGTGTGTCTTGAACTAGATAGCAATGAGAAACAACTCAAGGTTTTTTTTAATTCTGAAGAAATAATTATACAAATTATTGAGTAACGAGAAGGTGCACGGTACGCAGAGGTCGTTAGAAAGAGAGAGCGAAAACTGAAAAATTCGAATTGTAAAGAAAGAAGGTGCACTGCAAACTGAGCCGTGACGTTCCGAGTGGGGCTCATGTTTTCTACCGAGCCGTGTTGTGCCGGGCTGAGCGAGAACTAGGGAGCTGGAGGATCAAGAAAAAGTGCGAGCATAGTACTTTTAGAATTCACTGTCATGGTGTCTCCTTGCACTCGCGTAGGCCACTCCAGGCTAGTACATGCGACTCAGTGCATCCACATTGACATGCTCTGTCCCTTTTCTGTGAACGATGGTGATGTATTGTTGCAATAACGGCGACCAGTGCATTAATCTAGGACTAGTGAGAATCCGTATGATTAAATCAAACAAACTGAACGGAAACAAACAAAAATGCTTGAGATTGCAACATTCACTTGTCCCCTGCCACTGTCCAACAGTAATTTTCTTCCGAAAGATCGCGCGGCAATCAGAAATTACAGATCCCAAATTACTACTTTTTTAATATTTACGTATTTTTAACGCACTTTTTCAATAGGAATGTCCCATGTGCAGCTGAAAAGAAACACTATTTTTCAATCCATTGCTTCTTTATCGGTGTCATATGTCGCCTATGTTGTGTCTTTGCAATCAGAAGAAAAACTCCGTTTCTCACAACATTTATTTTTCACAACATAAATATACAAATGGTCGCCGATAGGCGAGCTGGGTGAGCCGAAGGCTCTGTTTTACGGCCGACGGCCGTGGCGAGTTGTATTGTGGGGGCCGTGACAACGGCCGCGGCGAGCAGGTAGTGTCGCCGGTTGAAAGTCGTGGCGGCGGCGGAGCCGTCGCCCAGGTGCCGAGAGGCTGGAGCGCGGGGGCCAGGTAGGACCCGCGACAGCGTGAGGCCTTAGCACCACCCAGGCGATGCCAGGCGGAAACGTCGCTAGCCGAACGTGGCGACGGCAGCGGGGCCGTCCGCTCGGCAGTAGTGAGGCCGGGGGGTGGCTGCGTCGCTGGCAGAGCGTCGTGGCGGCGGCGGAGCCGGCGCCCGGGGCGGCGAGGCTAGTGGCGTTGTAGATCGCTGTTGCCTCGGCGTGACGAGTCGGTAGACTCGGTCGTTTGGCTCGTACTGGCGGATGCGTGGGCTGGCCCTCCGGTGATCTCTGGCGGACGCGTTGCAGATTCGTGGCTGGCAGGTTGACGACTGGTAGCTGACTTCGACTGACCCGTTGTCCACCGGGCTTTTATACCCCGGTGGGCCAATGGGAAATCGAGTTTACGTTATGGTCAGTGCGCAGCGCGTTTGTGCTGCGCCCTCTTGACCGAGTCTTTGAGTTCTGCTAGCGCGCGCCGTTTAAGTAGTCGGCGCGCACACAGCAGCCTAATTTATTGAAAAGACCAAACAGCACTTTGAGAAATAATATATAAGATTAAGATTCTTCCCTGTAGAATTTCTTAGCCACACCAGCGGATTATGGTCTGTCTCTATTTTTGTGGCGACCTGCCCATCCAAATAATATTTGAGCTTTTGGAGACCCCATATTATTCCTAAACATTCTTTTTCCGATGTACAAAATTTAGATTCCGCCGGTGTAAGCTTTCTACTTATATACTGTGATATACCAAAATAGAGAATAAAATATTCAGGGCAGACGCTTGGGAAATGGTAAGAAATACATTAAAAATTGACAAACGCCCGAGGTTGCTATGGGACCGTATAAACAATTCTGGAGGAAGGTTCCCGTATCTGCAACCCGAGCGCTGAAGTCGGCCGAATAATGCAAGAAGGTATTAAACATTTGTGTAGGCGAACTAACAGGAAGTAATAGAATTGTGGGTAAAACAATTGATAAGTTGTCACCTGTATAGCGGCGCAGAGGGGCAGCGGTCATTAGGCGACGAGACTTCGGACCGTGCACATCGTCTGAATTACCTGCGGGGAGCGAAGTAGGACTTTGTAATTTTCTTTAAATACGAAAGTTGGACCTAGAAATTTTTTTGTGATATTGAATTCGAACTCTGCAATATTTTCCCTGTGGCGAAGTGAATCTAATAAATATTTCACTAGCGGTACTGAAGAGTATTCGGACTTTGAAATATTCTTCGAACACAAAAGTTAAACTTAGAATTTACCAAGATTCCGAGGGGAAAACAGTTCGCGAGTAGGCGTCTGCCCGACACGCAGGTGATAGGGTGTATGCGTAAAGGTTACTCTCGTTAATGGTGATGTTCCGCAAGTGACAAGACGTGCCAGTGAGCAAGAAAGAAGATTCCGGTGACTGGTCGACCTGAGGTTGGGTCGAGGCGACGGACAGTGCCATTAGAAGATTTTGGAAGAATCCTGCGAGGCGCCATACCCCTCGTCTAGGAAGAGAGCTTATGGTACAGTTCGTGCGAACTATTTTCAAATAATAATATGCGGTCATGACCAAAAGTTTCTAAAGAATTACAGCAATGTTAAAAACATTTAATGAATAAATTTACTTGATGCTGTTCAAAAAGAAAAATAACTGATTATTATTGTGCAATCTGGCACGAAACTTAAGTTTCTGCATACGACAAGAACTTTCAGATTTTTTCGCCTTTCGTACGGAGAGCAGATCTGGTGACGTATTGTGCAAAGGCAAAGCAATAGTCATCATTCGAACCCAGTAGACTGAGCTAGCACGGTAGTGTACGTGAGAAGATTTAAGTAATGGAGTTTATTGGTTTAGGGAAATTATCTTTTTTTTTTCCTTTGGTGGCACACCAGCACTACGCCAACACTAGATATTACAATACAATACCGGGTGTTCATCTCCTACATCGTCTTTTTGAGCTAAAATTATTCCCAACCCTCTATCTGACGCATCTGATTGAAGTATGAAATTTTTAGTGAAGTCCGGTGCTTTCACCACTGCGTCGCCGCAGAGCGCCTCTCTTAACCGACAGAATGCTTCTTGGCATTCGTCTGTTCATGTTACCCTACCTTGCCGCTCTCGTCCGCGTAACAAGTCAGTCAATGGTGCTGCCTTTTCTGCGAACCCATGGATGAACTTGCGGTAATAGCCAGATAGACCTAAAACGCGCGAACCTGCTTTTGAGTTCTCGGTACTGGAAAGTTTCGGATTGCCCTCATCTTTGCCTCGACTGGTCTGAGCTTGCCTTTTCCGACCACATATCCCAAATATTGCACATGTTTACGTGCATACTTGCATTTCGCCGGGTGGACAGTAAGTTTTGCCTGCTGAAAAATTCTAAATACGATGTCCAGATGGCGCACATGCTCCTGCCAGGTATTGCTAAATACTGCAATATCATCCAGATAAGGCAAAGCGAAAAAGAGATGCGATCGTACGACTGCATTGAGTTGGCCCATTACGCATTCCGAATGGTAGTCGCAACGGCCTATAGGTGCCGACACTCGTAACAAATGCAGCGTATCCCTGTACTCTGGGGGTGAGACCTATCTGCCAGTAGCATTTGGCCAAATCGACTGTTATGACAATGCTGCCGCGACGGTCTCGATTCTTTCGTCCATGTTGGGTAAGGGGTAGTATTCTGTTTTAATGATTAGGTTTACGCGCCTGTAATCAATACACGGTCGAGTTTTCTTGCCCGGCGCCTCCTCCGCCGTCCCTTCTGACGCGGAACTCTTGAGGACTCTTGATGTTCAGGATTTGGAGTTTTTAGTTTTTGAACAATTTTTTTTGCAACATTTGTTCTTGGAAGAACGGGTCTTTTTATATGATCTCTAACCAATGCCATTCCTAAATTTTCTAATAACAATCGTCGTTTACGATAATTGGAATCCCATTTATTGATCACTTTTGTGAATACCACGTAAGCGTTGTAGACGCTAATATCAATAATGTAAAAAACAATGAGGGGCCAACGATTAGTTTTTCTTTTGGTCGTGTAGCATGTAAGTGCTTTGTCCAGGGTGTCGACAGCACCTTTAGTTTTATTATAATCAATAATAATTGCCGGTTTCTTGCTTCTTTCACAATACACTTCTTGTTCAATGTACTTTGTAATATAACACATTTATTGGATTTTTCTGGAAGATAAGACACCAAACAAGAATCAGAAGTAAAAGCAAATTTTGAAGACATCTTTGGAAAATTTTTTGTTTGAAGTAATTCTGGTGGAATTGAGCCTTTGTTACTTTTCATTGTACCAATCATAGTAATATTGCGTTTGAGTAACACTTGACCTAAGTCATAAGAAGTTAAAAAATTATCGCATGTTATATTGTGACCCTTCAGTCCATAGGACAAATCTATGACGACCCTCAAACCCTGATTTTTTTCTCTTCCTTCCCTAGGTGGCTTTCCTAGATATGGCTGCATTTTCCAGACGTATGACATATTGTTATCACATAAAACTCAAAATTTGATGCCAGGTTTCTTTGGCATATATTGCCTAAACGGGCATCTGCCCCTGAATGCCACTAATTATTCATCAACAGTTACCATTGCTTCTGGGTTGTAAAGCGTTGGCAAAATTTCAATCCATATATTCCATACATCTCTAATGGCAGCAAATTTGTCCCGAATTCTTCTTTCATTTTTTGTTTCTTTATCTTCAAATCTAATGATTCTTGAAATTCTTTTGAAACTTTCCCAAGACATTGTCGCACGAAAAATACTTCTACCTCGTTCGGCATCCCATAAATTTTCTATTGACTCATTGTGGGATTTGACAACCCCAGCTAAAATCAGTACACCCAGATATGAATACAAATCTTCTGAATCCAGATCTTTCCATGTTTCCTGATGTACTCGACGACCTTCTATGTTCGAATATTTCAAAATTGTTTTCAATTGCTGGAGGGAAAAACATGAATGCAGAAAGTTCGTCTTTCACTCTTGAAGTCGCCTATCGAGTGATACCTGGTGTCAAATTTAGAATATTTTGTCTTGTGTGTGCCTTCCGCCACGTGCAGGTGGTTCTGAAGACCATTGAATTTTCGTATCTTTAGATAACATAATTTCGACAGGTTTTTTACGAACATCTGGTTCTTCCTCTTCGGAATCATCATCTGAGGGTAAAGAAACACAGTCTTGTGTTTCAGAACACTCGTCACTTGGTTCCCAGCCATCTAAGGAATCATGAAGACCACACAGTCCATCTGAAGAATTCAATGCTTCTTCAATTTCTTCTCTTTTCAAACCAGTCATGTACTACCTTGGTCGTTTAGAACACATTGCCTCGAATTCTCTGCTTGTCACTGCACAGTACAGAATACGACTAACGACAATGAAAGGGCATATTATGTTTTCTTTTCCAAGAAGTCTGCGAGCAAACGGAATTCATTCAAGTAACTCAAGATAATCTAAAAAGCGATAATAAGTTTCTCCTCTCCGTAGATATAAATAAATATATTTCCTAGAAAGATTGTCGCCTCGCTTCGTAATCACCACTGTGAAATACAAACAAATTTCTTTTATGGGACGCTAAAGGACAAAAAGAACCCGAATACCTTATGTGTGCACTTTTATGATTCTCAAAAACTATAATACATTTTTATTGTATACACAAAATATGAAAGGTAATTTTGATAAAATCAAAGTCAAGAAATCTCTTGTTGCTAAACCCAAACCGAATTAGGATATTAACGACGATGAGTCAAAAAGGATCCGAACGACGCAGCAGAGTTAAAAATGTTACCAACTTTTCTATTATATGAAAATTAATAATTTACAAAGAAAAGTTCTCTTCCTTTCCACTTCCCACATCACCCGTCGGCCAGTCTTGTATAGATGAATAAAATTCCATATTTTCATGGGAAATATATGGATGCAGTTTTCGCAATCATCAACCTTATTCTGTTTAATGGGTACTTTTCCAAGAGGTTGGTATGCTTGTACATTTGGAAAAACATGCCATGGATTTTGTCTGATACCCAATCTAAATGTTTCTGTTTCAAGGCCGTCAATATAATCAATCGCTCTTTTGAATCCATTGTCGGATGCGGAGATTTTAACGTTGATTTTCTGGTCGAATCTTGCGAGAAAGAGCAGTTTCTTAATTTAATTAATTCTTTTAGTTTAGATATTACAATAAAAGTACCTACACGGATCACAGTAAATTCAAAGAAGACAATCAAATTATAATTAACAAAACCACTACTCGACATGAAACAAAAGATTTAGGATACAGTGACCACGGTGCACAAATTCTTACCATTATAAGCAGAGGCGGGATTTCGTATCTTTCATTGGGGGGGGGGGCAAATTTGGGCGCTATTGTGACCACGAATGTATTGGTTTATGTGAATGCTTTAAGTTCATTGTGTTGTATCTATATACACTGTTTTCAATTTTGTTATTTATTTAATTGATTATTATTGAATGTTATTAATTAGATTAGTTGAACACAGAGGTTACGATCCTCATTGTAATTTGAATGGTCCGAACTGTAAATTCAACGATGCATTTTTCTCAGTGAATCATATATCGAAATATTGCAAATGTTTATTATTTATTCTGATCAAAAACGTTTATACATAACTGTAGGGAACATATTTTCATGTATTTTTTTACTTCTCTCACGTCCGTAATATATTAGATGCGATTTGTTCATATTATTACAATTTATGTGCGCATGTGCATTAAATTATGTCTAAAGTTTATTGAAAACTCAACAGTTTTCTGTGCAAATGAGCTCAAATTTCCGAATTTTCAGAAACACTCAAACACCGTTTTCTCAAAAACGGCTCCAAATTTTTTCTTCAAACTTTTTGTACGGATAATTCTAATTGCTGTATTTACGATGACATAAAATCCATTTTGCTGTATTATTTTGTTTCTTCAAAAATGACGCATGTAATTTTGTTGAAATTTCTCTCATACCTTTAATATGCACATTATCGGCGAATTGTATACATTATTGCATTTGTGAGTAGCAGTGATTCAAACGACTCCCAATAAAGCTTTTCGAAATCGAAATAGTTTTCTGTAAATAAGAGCTTCAAATTTCGCATTAACGCATTTCGTAACACTGAAACGCCATTTTCGTAAAAATGGCACCACATTTTTCAAACTTTAGTCAAAATTTCCATTTATGATTTAGTTTTACTCTTCAATAATATTGTTAAAGTAGTTTTTCGGTTCTGACATTAGGAAACCGAAAAATTGAGCAAATGTGAAAAAAATTTCGGGCGGCGATAGATGGTAGTTGGCATAAGGATGGGGGCACGACCGAAAAGTCAGATCAAAAGTCTGTGCAATTCGGTAGCTTCACTATTTTTTTTTTTAAACATTTGTTGCCTTATGCAACGCGTCTCTAAAGCCCTAGGTCGGGCGTTGATCGCCGCGGAGTAATCCTCCATTATTGCTATCCGCGCTCTCTGTATTTAACAGGGCGCTCTATATTATTTATATGTCTCGTCTCGTAGTCGTCAAGAGGGCCGCCAGGTAGCATCTCCGCGTACGCGCCTCACACTGCGCGCCCCTGCGTCACTACCCAGCGGCCAGAATTGGGAAGGAATAAGGAAGGGGGTAAGGTTTAGGGCACTTCACAGGAGTTGGACTCGCCCTTGTGAAGCAGCTGAACTCGTTTTGTCGGAACAAATTTCTCATGAGAATCAACGGGAATCGAACCCTGGACCTCAGTGGTGAAAGGCGAGCGACTTTGCTCTGAGCCACGAGACAGACTAGTTCCTTTGTGTTTTGGCCCTAGAATCTTTGGTGGCATCAAAAACAAAAATAGTACGAACACAAGTTGTAGTGTATGTAATACAAGCCAGTTAAAGTTTGGGGCTCATACATACTATATATACGCTCGTATACGCACAACAGTTCGGGGCTCGTTTTACGTCCATCGCCATATTAAAAGTCTACAAACTAAAACTGGTCTTTGAGTTCGCTTAGACCGATTCTGATTCTTAACGAATCAAATACAATATTTTTAAACATTGGTTTTAGGCATTCAATCTGTAATTTCGAACTATCAAACTCTAATTAAAAGCCAAAGACATACTTTCGAAAGCTTTTAGAACCGAGAAAACACGAACACTTCTGTTTCACATCAGCTCGCATATACAACTGAACCACAAAGCTATATTGGCAAAAGGAGTTTGTAAACTAGTTGTTAAAATCGATCCTGCTAGAATGTTTGCGATATATGAAAAGATACCAAGGGGGCTCGTGTTATATAAATGGCTCATATCACCACATTTAACTCTATATCTGTAATAAACGGGAAATACTCTTTCTTTTTGAGAGTAAAAATTTGAGTGTTATGACCACACCTCGGAATTTTACGCACAAAAAAGTTTGATTTAGGCACCTAAAAAAGGCAACAAAATTACGAAATTAGGCACTAATAGACATTAAAATCGACGTTTTGGGCACTTAAAATAGGTTACAGAATGACTAAGCCAGGCAAAAAATAGACATGAAAAAGTTATATTTCTGGCTTATAGAACGTATCTCAAAAGGGTTAAATTAAGCAATTTTTATTACGTAGGCAAAAGTATTTTCACATTTATGAGCGACTACAAGGCATTAAACTGCTAAATTTCGAAGTAAATAACATTTAAAAGCAATATATAATTGATAGAGGATTTATTAATAAGGGATATTCAAAATAACGCTGAACACTATCCCGCGCGTTTTACAATACTGGACTAAAGTACACCAATTTATTAATGTATATTATTCGCTCGTCTTAATAAAATTATTGTTCCCTTAATTATTATTACATTTCTTCTCATATTACAGAAACAAATAAATCTTTTATGTATATATATATATATATATATATATATATATATATATATATATATATCACCTCCTTCCTATGTTAAAAAGGAGTAAATCCTTCCCTCTATGTTGGTGGGGGCGTGATAGGTGGGGAAACAAACGATCACCTAGCACCTGGTCAAAATTCGTCGTCAAATTTGAGCCTGTCCAACAAATCAGATAAAATTACCTTAATCGTGGGAGGAGGCGAGTGACTCGAGTAAATGATCCCTTATTACTCGTTGTCGTGGCTCCAGTAAATAATAAGCCACAACACACCCATATATTAGAAAGTTCTCCACTGACTTCCTTTTCAAGGGATAGGGTTCTAGACGTGTGCACTTGGATATAATTAAAAACAATATTGTCGTATGTTTAAAAAATTAATCTAAGAAATATATTCTTTTCAAAGAATTAATACATTGAACACTAGAAACTGTCTGAGAGTACTCTGCTAGAATCAGGTTTGTAAAAACAAAAACATAACAAAAATACCATGAAAATCTGAGCTGAATTACAGTCTGAAACTCTTTGACTACTTTCTTCAAATGGTTTTAAACAATCAGCCTTAATTCACAGAATTCCTGTACTATGCTATTCACACACAAATACAATTACACTGATGTGCTGTAAAACACATAACAAGAATACATACACAATATGCGATGCACATAAATAACATACATATACAATGGAATCGATAATACTAATACTATACTATACAAAAAAATATGTTACACTACTAAATGTTCTAACATCTTACACAGACATACAATTGACTTGTTCGAAAAAAATGTAACTCTTTCTGATAAACTATATTAGTTTAATCAAAGTCAAACGAAATTAGCTTTACTTGATTCTATGAGATCTCTTTGTATACAAAATTTTAAGTATACTGTTAAATAACTTTGTTATTACTTCAATCATAATACGTTACTCAACCAAATAACTTATTGTCATGGCAAAAATTTCCTTCAATTATTACACATATTATATTGTGTTAATAGTTACTTGACATAAATCTAGTTGCAGATTAAACACAAAAAAATACTCTTCTAATTTCACAGTAATACTTTTTGAGTATCTGAATTCAATAACGATATTGTGTTTCTTAGCTGGCATTCGGACACGTCTTTTTAATGCTCACGACAGTAGTCGAGTAAAGTTACAGTCAATAACCTCGCAAAATAACGTAATCAAATAGTTCTGCAATCTGACCAACGACTCTATCTATAACTTGGAATGAATCAGACGGACTCACAAGGTCTCCCGCGCCGCACGATGTCTCGACGTTTTCCCGAGGTCGTCTGTAGCTACAATTGGGTACGAAGAATTTCCATCGGTTACGCTGCTCTTCTAGGCTGCGACCGAATGAATGAAATCCTCCTTCCTATGTGGCCTCTGATGTCGTCCAATATAGGTTCGCAGATTATGGCTGCTTTCCTTACGTTTTCGTCACTTCTGTCGACGTTGCTATTGCGTCGAATGTAGCGTTGATCGTATTAGGTTCAAATAAGTCCAAGTTTCTCATTAACCCTCGAGCGGGCGCGCCTAATTTAGTCACACCAGCGGCGCGCGTTGCACTGCGTGCAACACCATGATTTTTCTATTTTACATGCATGGCGAGTAAATATCTGATTATATAACAATAGTATAATAATATTTAACCACATTTAGAATGAGTGTGTGTTGTAACATTAATAATTTTTTTTTATTTCTACGAGTAATACAATTTTTAAAAAATCCTTTGCGTAATTACAAATGGTAAACTTACATAACTTCAAAATATGATTTATTCAGTATTAGAACATGTGATGCAGTGATAAATACACTTTGCATGCTGTTTGCAAGTGAATTGTCCACACATTTGACATCTGAGTGTTGTTGTCGTATTCTTCACCCGGCCGCACTTCACGCATTTGCCGCGTTTTCTGTTTGTTCTTGCTCTTCTGTGGACTCTTCCTTGCTATACCGGCTCAGAAATGCACGGATGTCCAAAGGAAGTGAAGAAATTTTTGCTCTTCTAAACCATATGGTCTTGAAACAGCGAAAATGCCAAATTGTGTAAAAATTTCTGCGGCTTCTTACGCAGTCTTGCATTGTTTGCTTTTCAAAAGAACGTGTGCATTCACACCTGCAATATCCAAACTCTGAAGAAAAGAGACATTGGCCACCGTCTAGTAATTTCTTGACACGGAATACCAACTGCACATCTGATCCACAGTATCCACTCCTCCTTTGTAGCATTATATCCATGATGATGCATGGCTTTCTCGTATCACAGTCAATGTCAGGTTTGTCATGCATTGTTGAAAGAAGCACGACCGCTCTACTTTCTTGGGCACATAAGAAACTAGAGTAAAATCTTTCTGGAATCCAAAAGTAGAGGATTCTACTTCACGTGTTTTGTTTGGTAGAAATTCTGGAGGTATTTCTTTTTGTTTTTTTTTCAAAGTCCCTAATGTTGTCAAACCAATATCTAACAGCCCGTTTTGACAAACAATAGCTTGTGTAGTAATTGTCTGTTGTCACGTTTCTGTTGGTCTTATGTAAATGTGAAACTAGTCTCACAACAATATCATCCGGAGAATTTGACATTTGGTAAGGGCTCCCTTCCTTCTGCTTTCCGCAGTACACTTCTAGGTTCCCAGTATAAAACGTTTTGGCACAACATAAGGCATAAATCTTTAGACCGTAGCGTGCAGGTTTGTTTGGAATGTACTGAACAAAACCACACCTTCCTCTGAATGGGTGAAGCATTTCATCACTGTAACAAATTCACTTAAGCTGTAATTTTTTTACAGTTTTCTGTGAACTCCTCCAATATTTCTCGAATAGCAGAAAGCTTATCATTTTTCTTGCCGAGCATGCCGCGTTTCCTTGTCATCAAATCTGATAGACCGTAAAAGAAACAAAAATCTTTTGTAACTAAAAGCAGCCCTCACAATTTGCATTCCGCTTCCATCTGTTTGCCACAGCTCCTGGACATTAGCATGCTGCCCTTTCTTCGTCCCAATCAAGTAAAGCATGCCAATCACCGCTAATATTTCCGTTCTGTCTGTTTCTTGAGAATCTCTTTCACGAGAATACTGGACTTCAAGTTTCTTGTTTGCAATGTACATGTTTGTATACAATACAATCTTGTCTATTATTCCAAGGTCTATGAACTTGTGAAATGCCGATATTTCATTTAGAGCATCCTTTGCGCACAATTTTGGCCCTGGTAACACTTTCACTATATTTTTAGATCTAACTTTTGAAGTTTTGGTCAGAGGACTCTTATTCCACACGTAACTTTTATCCTTGCCGGTGAAGAAGTCATTTCCGATATGGTAGTTAATAATTTCACTTTCACTGTCGTCAGATAATTCCGAATTACTCAAATGATCATCTTCTTCAATTACTTCTTCATCACCGCTGCCAGAACTCTCATCAAAACATATTTCAACTTCATCATCCGAGAGCTCTTCGAGAATTCGTTGAATATCTTCATCCTTCACATTGCGAGACCTATATAAACGAGGAATATTTGAAATTTTAAAAAAATGCAAATCTCATAATATTATGGTTTCGTGTTATTGGAGTTAGTGCGTGCTGTAGGTCTTTATCTATCAGACACGAGTAAAGAATTTGGCAAGTGTACTTACATCATTCACAAAGAGATCTAAACGCTTTTCTCACTTGAATAGGCGAAGAAACTTACTATGTCAGCGTCTTTTTGGGAACTGACAACGATGCCACTCATTGCAATATCGCTTGAATGGACGCAATACGATCTGTTGCGAGAAACGTCTGATAGCAGGAAGACGTGCCATGCGAGGGGTTTCAGTATCGCGTTGACTCACTGGACCGGGCGCGCGTGGCACGGAGTGCAACGGAAAGCGTAGGCTGCGACAAAAGGCGCCAGGAAACTGCTATCGTTCGGTTGACAGACATATTACCAACACAGTTCGATGACTAATACTCTGCTGTTGGAATACTTTCCGTCCTCAGCAACGAAATTTTCCGTTAATATTAATGAGAAGCAAAAATGTATGCGTGTTGCACTCCGTGCAACAGCGCGCCCGCTCGAGGGTTAAAGCTTATTCTAAAAGCTTCAATAAACGATGATTTCCTAGAGTAGCGTGATCCGTTATTCCAATGGTTCTCTCTGGGTAACGTTCCATACACGTTAGTAGCAAAAAAGCAGAATCTCTCTTCTCTAGCTTAAAATTCAGCAATTTTTGCCTACTAAATTCTGATTGGTCAGTCTGGTTGTTCCAGTGGTTGATTTCGTTATCTCGACTTAAAATATGAATTACGAGCGCTTCCCGTAGCTGTCTTTTGAACTACTTCCGGATTCTTATCGGAAAGGATTTTCTTCCGTCTTCTAGCGTTCTCTATCGGTTTACCTAGCAACTTCATGATCTGTAGATAACGAGAGACGTACCTACGAAAAAAAAATTATATTTTTCGTAATGTAAACGACGTGAGCGGTTACATAACTCCCCCTTCAAAAGATTTTTTTTTCTCGGTGAACGTATAACCGAAAAAAAATCTTGAATAATTTTTCTATTCGAATGTTCTTGTCAGTTATTCTCCATTCTTCTTTTTCACGACGGCGATCGGATTTAAGAATGGTGTCCGTTCTTTCTTGATTATCTTATCGTCAATCATCGATTGAATTAACTTGTCCACCGATTCTCTGTATGCAACCGGAATTGGATAGTTATGCATTGCGTATGGTTGCTCGTCTATTAATTCTATATGAAATTCAAAATTCTTGATAGGTTCACTTCTCTTCTGGAAAACTTCCTTATATTCAAAAATTTATTTAGCTAATTCTTCTTTTTGCCCTTGTGTTAAATTTCATTAGAACAAATAGAGTTGTTAATGAATGTTGGAAGATTATTCGCTTCTATACAGTATATTGGATATTCTTCCATTATATCACTGTCATCAGTATCTTCAATGTGACACTCAATGAGGTGATTTCGAGGGAATAATAAGACATTTCGTGGCAAGTTTATTATCACTTCGTACTGATGCAAGAAATCTACTCCTAGGATTAGCGAGTGCAACAATTCCTTTGCGACTATACACGTCAAATCGTATACCTGTTGTCCAATTGTCAGCTGCAAAAAGACTTGCCGGTAAATAGGGCGCGATTTTTTCCTATTCGCTCCTACTATGTACGATTTTGGCATGGGCAGTTCGGGTATTGCCTTGGCTTCCTTCGCGAGTTCTTCAAGCATTCTCTCGACGATTACGGAACAAGTGCTACCAGTGTCGACCAGAGCGAGGATTTTCTTTCCTTGACACTGTACTTCGATCATTGGACTCTTGTACTTTGTGACACTTCTCTTCCCGAACGAATTTTCTTGGAATTCCTCCCTGTAATTTCGGAATACCATAGACTGGATAGTCACCTCTTCTTTCTTATTTGTTCTTTGGTTTGTTCCGGGGCGACTATTCGGGACAAACCGAGTTAGTTTAACTCTAAGATAAGAGGCGTGGTATCTTTAGAAGTTGACGGTTGTGAGGCGCTTTTAGTTTTTTGCGGATTTCCCACCGAAGAATCGTAGATTACTGTAGAAGTTCCCTGCTCATAGTAGGGCCTACTAATCTTAGGTGGCGAAGAATCTTCCCCTCGTCCTTCCTAGAATATTGCCTTTTCCCTTTTTACTGCTAGTAGCTGCTGCTAGTATTTACTGCTAGTAGCGTTGTCTTGACTAGGGATTACTACTTACAGCGGTTGAAGTGGGTATTGATTTAGGTTTATTGAATTTTTCAGACAATTCATAAGTAGCATCAAATAGTCCTAATTGGCAAACCAACTTCTCTGCAGTCTTGCGTAACTGGCTCTTTAGAAGGTTTTGTATCCCAGTAGGGAAATGCCTTATTAATAAGCAAACATATATAATATCAATAAGCAAAGTTTTATGTTAGTATACGTTTTATAATTATAATAAAGTCATGTCACTAGTTTCAGGACGGAAATATAAATATAAAAAGTGTCATAAATGTACACAACCCTACATAAAACGGAAACCTTCCTAAACCGGAAAAGAATTTTGTCCCAATCGATTCCAGTTTAGACAGATTTTACTGTGTGTGTATGTATGTATATATATACACATACAGGGTGGAACAGCTAAGTGTTAACACCCCTTGTATCTCCTCAACCGCGCAAGATACGAAGATGCCGATTGGACAGTCGATTGATTGAACAGGGGCTACTTGATTACAGCACACTTCGTCTTTGCGCTATTTTTTACTATGAAGATATAAGGTCAACTTTGTTTTTTTAAATAGAAACCTATGCTAAATTTTATCGTATCGTAATGTGCTTAAAAAGACGATTTCAAATATGTGTATATCTTTGTATTTTAGCGAATAGTTTTTTAGCAATTGATGTGCTTTTGTAACACATTTTTCCACTGAGGCGGGCGATTTTCTGTTCGACCTTCCTGCTAACTAAATGGGGAACTTCGCGGGCCCGTCCTTCAAAGGCGCTCGTTTACTTCAGCACAGTAGCAACTACTTTCTTCGATACTAATTTGCCGAAAGATGACTTCGTACAAAGAAGACTCAAATGCTGCATTCAAGATTCAGGAAAGTTCTTGTTTTGCCACGCAATTACTATTCTGTTGTTTTGAAAACTGTGACAACACATTCTATTATCAGTTGCGAGTAAATAATACAAAAATAAATGAACAATATCTTATTAATCATAATTTATTCGTAACTAACCGTCACATACAGAGAATACACATTGATCAAAATAGAAATGAAAACTTACCAAATACATTGTTACAGAACAATGCTTTACTTAAGCATGTGCTCGAAGTGTTGTCCATCTGCTGCAATGCACATTTGCAGTCGCCGTTCGAAGGACAAATGAACAGATGTGAGGGTGTCACTTGATATACTCGAAAGAGCTTGGGTGATACGTCGCTTCATATCCTCTGGCGTTGTTGGAACTTCTGCATAAACCTTATTTTTGACTGCCCCCAAAGAAAAAAAATCAAGAGGAGTCAAATCAGGAGACCGGGCAGGCCACTTTACTTCAGCACGCCGTCCTATCCAACAATTCAAGAACTTCTCATTTAATACTTCTGTTGCCACACGTGAAGAGTGAGCTGGACAGCCGTCATGTTGAAACCACATGCACTGACGCGTATCCAGTGGTATTTCTTCTAGTAATGTGGGTAGAACATTTCGAAGAAAATGTTCGTACATAATACCATTTAACATACCTGGAATGAAGTAAGGTCCCACAATGAAATTTCCCAGGATGCCACACCACACGTTAACACTCCAAGGTTTCTGGTGTTGTACTTGCCGAATCCAGTGAGGATTCTCTAATGCCCAGTAATGCATATTTCGTAAATTCACATTACCGTGGTTAGTGAAAGTCGCTTCATCTGTAAATAGCACTCGTTTAAAAAAATGGATCATTTTTCAGTTGTTGCAAGGCAAACCGACAAAATTCCATGCGCCGTTCGAAATCCCGACCTCCGAGTGCTTGATGCAATAACAAGTGATACGGATGGAATTTGTTTCAACGCAATATGCGAAGGACACTCATGTGACTCACACCACATTCTTGGGCTACATGTCGCGAACTAGCATGTGGATTGCACTGCGTCAATGCCAGAATAACCTCTTCATGTTTTTCGTCAGTTGCAGTTTTCTGCCTTGTCCTCTGTTTGGTGTTCCAACTTCCCGATTCCAATAGTTTCGTGCATATACACGCAAAAAAGCTGGCGTGAAGGAAGCTGACGATCAGGATACAGCTCTCCATATCGTTGCACTGCTCGAACGGCATTTCTTCCGCATTTTCCATACACTAGTAGCATATCTAACTTCTCTTCATTGGTGTACATGGTGTGACTGCTCTAAGAAACTGGTAGAAGTGCGCTATCATAACCCCAGCGGCGCATTTTATACTTCTGGCCTCCGCCCTGTTATCTACGTAGTACCTGGCCTTCGATCGTTTTCGGAAAGTAGGCAAAACCATTCACGAGACATTTTCCTTTAGTTTCTCAGCGGAGAGCACGGAAGGTAGAGTGGAAAAGTGCCATTTCAGTACAAAATATGTTACAAAAGCACATCAATTGCTAAAAAACTATTCGCTAAAATACAAAGATATACACATATTTGAAATCGTCTTTTTAAGCACATTACGATACGATAAAATTTAGCATAGGTTTCTATTTAAAAAAACAAAGTTGACTGTAGTGTCCGCCTGTGCCGGAACTACAAAAGTCCGCCAGCAGCGCCACAGGCCAGCATAGGCGCCGTAGAGCGCGCCTACAGAAGCACCTCGCCCCATACTCCCACAATTAGGTGGGGAGGGTGTAGTGTCCGCCTGTGCCGGCACTACAAAAGTCCGCCAGCAACGCCAGAGGCCAGCACAGGCGCCGCAGAGAGCGCCTGCAGAAGCGATACGCCTCACCGCCCCAGGAGAGCGGCCAAGGCGTGGAAGGCGCCCCCCTCCCTCCTCCTGTAGAAGAGGGGGCACGCAGCCGACTCCCTTCCCCTGCGAAGGGGTGGAAAAGCCGACGAGGCAGCCGCGGGGCCAGGGCCCCGCCATTCCATCACCGATAGCGAGTAGCAGAACATGAACTGACTTGGACATTGTACCCGGCTTAAATTACTTGTGATTCTTGATTAACGGCATTTTGTAATCAGTATAACGACCCGGCTATAAAAACTTATCTTCGATATTGGGACTCCTGGCAGAATTTTGTGTATTATTATTGGGATTTTATGAATAATAAATTGTTGTTGCAGAACGCAGAGGTTTGTTTCATTTGGTATACAACAATTTATTTGGCGACGAGGTAAAAGAAGATGGCAACAGGCGACCAGACGGCACAACTCATCGGGCTAATACAGCAGTTACAACGACACGAGCAGCAGCAATTACAGCAGTTACAACGACAAGAAGAATGGCAGGAAAGACGGGAGAAGCGCGAGCTACAGCAGCACGCGGCCTTACTGCAAGCGGCCTTACTGCAAGGGGCACGCAGCCGACTCCCTTCCCCTGCGAAGGGGTGGAAAAGCCGACGAGGCAGCCGCGGGGCCAGGGCCCCGCCATTCCATCACCGATAGCGAGTAGCAGAACATGAACTGACTTGGACATTGTACCCGGCTTAAATTACTTGTGATTCTTGATTAACGGCATTTTGTAATCAGTATAACGACCCGGCTATAAAAACTTATCTTCGATATTGGGACTCCTGGCAGAATTTTGTGTATTATTATTGGGATTTTATGAATAATAAATTGTTGTTGCAGAACGCAGAGGTTTGTTTCATTTGGTATACAACATTGACCTTATATCTTCATAGTAAAAAATAGCGCAAAGACGAAGTGTGCTGTAATCAAGTAGCCCCTGTTCAATCAATCGACTGTCCAATCGGCATCTTCGTATCTTGCGCGGTTGAGGAGATACAAGGGGTGTTAACACTTAGCTGTTCCACCCTGTGTATATATATATATATATATATATATATATATATATATATATATAAATTTGAAGATCTGCGAAATGAAATGAAATATACTTTTTTTTATTTGTCCCAGGATTGGGGGGGGGTAGTTGTCCCCCCGAATCCCGCCTGATTGTAAGAAATGCGAACAATGACACAATAAATAATATAAATAATACACGTATGAGTAGTGTGTTTACTAAAAGTAAAATAAAATTATTCATTGATTACTTGCGGCAGGAGTCATGGGACGCGGTTTATAATACTACTGATAAAAACGATTTTTTTCCAACGCTGTCACTTCATTTTAACACTTTCTTTACTTTTAAAAAAAGAAGATTAAATATTTCACGGAAAAGCAATTCTTGGATAACACAAGGGATTAGAACATTATGTAAAAACAAACTAGTTCTTTCTTTCATTTCTAAGCATCATAACGTATCTCAATATTTTCTCCTCTACTTTAAAAAATACAAATCATCATAGGCGTGCGCAGGATTTTAGGAATGGGGGTGCCTGACCTAACACTTCCGCTACCCCCCCCATGAATCAATTATTAATTTTATAATCTTTTTAATTTTTTTTTTAGAATTTTTAAATTTTTTTTCTTAAAAATATATGTTTAATATATATTTGAAATCAATACATCATTTAAAACTAATTTTATTTATAATTGAATTTAGTAACTAATTTAAAATAAATACAATCTTCAGAGTAACATTCGCGTTTCAAAAGGAACAAGTTTTTTAAATTCATTGATAACATCGAGTATATCAATTTCCATAGTTTTCGACTGTTCAATAAATAATAACATTAAAGAAGACAAACGCTCTTGGCCCATTGTAGATCGATGTTACTATTACAAGCTTTGAAAAACATCGTTCGCATGAACAGCTTATTACTGGAATCATAGAAAACTTGATTAGTACCTCTCTAAAATTACAATACGTAGTCTTTCTACAATCTTCATCTAGCCAAATAAGCCATTTCTGTAGGTTATTTGGAGGATAATTATCACTTTTTCTGGCTTTCAGTAACTGAATTTCAGCTTGTAATTCTGAATAATTCATATCAAAATGTTGACATAGTAATTTATGATCATTCTCAGTAGACCTAAGATGTATACTATTTCCTACTGCGTCGATAATGGATGTAGATTCTTGTGAAAACTTACAGTTCAAAGTTTCAATAACAGAATCAAGAACGGGATAAAATGTAAAAAACTTTATTTCGTTTTTCTTACTATCAGTGTAGTTCGCTATATTTGGAGAATAATCTGTTCTACGAAGAACCTTTTGTAGTTCGAGTGCGTGGTATTTGTAGTCCTAATTCTTGACATTTTTCGAGAGCTCGGTTATAAACAGAATCGTAGACACTCTCAGTACTTCTGTAGTTTTGAAGAGCTGCGGATAGAGATTGAATGCTTGAGACGGCTTCATTTAAATCCATAGTAGGAGATTGTAGGAGCTTACTAGTATTAAGAGTAAGCTGAAGAATGGGTTCCATAATCTCTAAACAGATTATGAAATTGAAAGATTTGAACTGATTAAGTAATCCATTTCCTTTAGCTCTAACTTGCGAATCACTAGTTTCCTCAATCATAATTTCAATCGCCGAAATTATCAAATCATATTGATTTTTAACAGCTGTAACTGCTTCGGCATGACAAGCCCATCGTGTATTAGATAACGATTTCAATGTCTTGAGCTTCGCCCCGGTTGACTTGATCAGTTCTTCTAAGACGATGTGTCGTTTTGGACTTCCTTCGATAAAATTGAATAAAAATTGCATGATACCAAAGAAATCAATTATGAGGGGATTATCTTTGTGTGATCCACATGCACTTACAAGAGCAAGATTTAAGCAGTGTGCATAACATATAAATTTTAGAATTTCTCTCCTTACATCTTGCTTGCATACCTGTGAATTCTCCTGCCATAGTTGCTGCGCCATCAAAACAGACTGCTATTACGTTTTCCCAATTAATACCCACTTTGTTAATTATTCTCTCCTGCTCTTCAAAAATACTTTCAGCATCAACTTTTTTCATACGTTCTATACAGATGAATCGCTCAACGGGCAATACTTTTCCTTGTGGAATGTAGCGTACTACAACCGACATTTGTTCATGATGTCCAACATCAGAGGTTTCATCTGCTATCAATGATACAGGACGATTTTTCATTTCATCAGCTATATTTCTTAAAACAACGTTGCTTAAAGCTGCCAAAATATCATTCTGTATTAAGATATGTACAATTTGTTTCCAAGTATTCAGCCATAAAAGAATCGTATTGTTTAAACAATGAAACTATCTCTAAAAATAACCCTTTTTCATTGCTATCTTCTGTTTCCTTATGACCACGCAAGGGTTTACCTCCCGTAGCTAAACTACGAATAATATCAATAAGTCTTGACAAATACTGATAGTTCTTTTGGCGTTGTATTTCTTCCGCCCTAAGTTTCTTTTCCTTTGCTTCGTCCAATATTGTATCAATTGGTTTCGTCTTCACAAAAGCATTCCATGAATCCATGCTGTCTTGATGGTGATGCGATTTATCGTGTTTGTTTAACTTCTCTCCTATTTTGTTCCAGCTTTTGCATCCAGTATTTATAAAAACGTCATCTTTAGTTCCAGTAAACCTTGTAGCATTTGTAGGAAAAAGACGACATGCGAAACAAAATACTGCATCTGCTGCAACACTGTATTCCAACCATTTGAATTTTTCGAACCACGTTGAATGGAAACATCTTGATTAGTTACTAATTACTGTCTGAGGAAAATTTTCGAGTTTAGGCTGAAATGGACCACATTGTATTCTAAGATTTTTTACCAGTCTGTTTTTAGGTAACTCACAGGATCATTGAACTCGCCTAAATCTTTGGCATGACCAGTAACTACAAAAAGAAATCGTTAACAACTGTTATTGAATAATTTTAAAAATATTTATACAAATGTGTATTTTATAAATAAATTTATGTGGGTAATTCCATGTGAAATAAGCCGAAAAAAGCATGACCCATTCCGATTGGTCTAAAAGTTGTTTGAATGGTTCAATGTGATGTAGAAAAAGCTAGAAGCCTCATATTTAGTGCATATGTTTGATCTTTCACATTGTTTTATATTTATTTAAAATTAGCCAAATTTCCGAGCAATTTGGAAGAGCTTTAGAAAAATTGAATTTTTAAATGAAAATCCATTCTAATATCAACAAGAATGTTTCTCCTAGTAGTACATAGTTCAAATAAAATATTTATTGCGTTAAAGCTTGTATAATTCGCATTCTAGACCAAAGATTTTACTCCCGAACTCAAAAGTGCATTTTTTTTCAAAACTAAATTTCCAAATACGTATCCTTCGATTTTCGAGTTTTTTTGTCTGAAAAATTCTAGACACTATATTTTCATTCCTCAAAAAATCAGCGTGTGATAATAGAAATTTCAAAAGTTACGGATTTTTAAAGTCAAAAAATTGTTTTTCAAATAATTCATTTTTTAAATGTGCATATTTTCATAGATTATTACAATCTACATTTCTCAATCAACCTTTATGGATAATTAGTTATTGTAACAATATTTCTGATCATACATTCTGCAAAGATTAGGTTAATTCTGTATGATATTTCATACCAAGTCGGACATTTTTTCCATAACAATTTTTAAGCCTAAATAATTTATTTCTGATTCATCGGTACCTCAAACTCAAGAAATAAATGATAACACGCCTTGTTTGACAAAATTGTTTTTTCTTTATTCTAAAAGTCAATTAAGAATTATAAAAAATATTTGAGTTATTTTTTCGTAATAAAATTGACTTTGTGTTTCAATTCCCGGTGGACTTTCTTTTTGCTGATCTAAAAAATAAAGAATTAAAATATAATAACTTACAAATACAAGTTAGAGTAATTAATTTATTCAATTTATTTATATATTTTTGCACCTTGTGAGTGTTGGCGAATTCCCTCTACACTGAGATTCCTGGTTGTAGTTCTCAAGTACGTTTATAATTTTCGAAAATGTGGAAAACGAAGTGGCCTTCATCACAACATCTCCGTTGGGTTCAAGAGTGAAAGAATGATGATTTCTAATCCCATGAATAGAAGGGGCATGTTTGAATCTTTTATTTTGTTCCTGCGCTTCGATCTTTATTTCTTGTTTAGAGGCATAACTGAAATTAATTCCAGTTATGTTCTCTTTAGCCCAGTTATATAGTTGTTCAGGTGTTTGAATTTGATTCTCGTAAGGTGATTGTAAGCTATATCGCATTGCTAATCGTTTAAGAGTGCCCCCTAATCCATCACTGGGCCCCTTTCCGTGCGCTGTCGCAAAGAAATGCCACTCTGCCGAAATTCCAAAATCTTTCTCATAAGTGCCAAATTAAGAATGTTATATCTGTTTTTATATTGAGCCGTGGCACCATCAGACATGTTAACTATTTTATTTAAAAATGGAATTTCGTGTTTTAAAAACTGTATTAATAGTTTTTGGAAGTAATGGACTGCCGTGGTATTGTGGGTTAATTCGTCCGAGATGATCACAAAATTTAGGGGCTTGACAGGTTCACTTCCACTCGGTCGGTAATAGCAAGCGAAAGGGTGAATCGTCGCTTGAGTATAACTCCAATGGACGTTTTGGATACTGTCTTGCAATATAAAGGCATAGTTTTCGGAAAAATCGGCAATAGCACATTACTTCTCCAACACGAATTTCTTCTCTTGATTTCTAAAAAATTCTTATTGTTGTTTAGCAATAAAGTGATGAAGAGACAGATCTTGCAATTTTTCCAAAAATATTTCAATGAAAGAATCTGCAGGTCTTGCAATTGTTTCCAAAGAACAACGATCTACTTGTATCCATTGTTTACATGTTATTGTATCCATCCAATTTTTCTCGAAAAAATTTGTTAAAGCTTCTGGTAGTACAATAGTTCCTGGACACTTTTGGCATATCATTAAATGGAAATCTTCAGTTGGTGAAATGCATTTGATGCTTTGTAAAAAATCTGTATATGTACTCAATTGTGCATCACGAAACTCCAGAGAGGATATTTTTGCACCCAATAACATGAGTTTGAAATTTTGATGTTGAGTACATACACACACTGTATGAGTGCCTGATGCACCGGCTAAAACACATTCCTTAGGTCGCAGTTCAGTGAATTTTGAAAACGAAATTTTCGTATCAGTATATTTCTCTTTGAAATAGATAAAAATTTCTTTTAAATTGCCCAAAAGCAGTCGTTTTTGTTTGTGCTCACATTTGCCATTTACATAAACACTCACGTAATCCTTCTTTCCAGGTAACTGTCGACTGATTTCTAAGTCCAAATAGAATGAAGTGACTTGATCAATCGCTTCTTGTGACATAGTTCGTCCTTTTTCGACGCAGGTGTACAGAGGATACCTTCTTTTTTCACTAATTCGATGGTTTTAACAGCCAAATGTTTTGACACTCTAAAAACTTTTACTATTTTTGATGAATTCCAGGACGCAGGTAATACTGACAAAATCAAAACTTTTTCAGCATTAGAACACGTTGTTTGTAATTTTTCCTTCAGTTGCAAAATCATCTCATATCCATCTGTTTCATAATCCAAAGCATCATTAAAATCTGAAAAATATAATTTAATTAAATAGTTTGACCTTCTCCATGATAAATTTATTTTGGATTATTTCAAATACCTTCAATTTGTTTGCCGCTTTTGTCATTGGGAACAATTTGTTGAATAGCACTTGCATAACAAGTTTTTATTTCCTTAATTTTCTTCAATCTATAATTCATACTTTCCAAGTCCCTTTTCTTTACTGGACTTAAATTCATAATTTCTAATGCATCATTGACTTTTTCAAGAGTGATTTCTACAGGAGTACCAAATACGCTTGTCACTTTCAGATACTGACAATCCAGTTTGACTGATCATAGCGTCCAAATGTTCGTCATTTGTTGCATGTTCAATTGGTTGCAAATTAACATCGTCATTATCAGTCACATAATTTTGCTTAGCATTTAAAGCTTTTATACAACATGTGCAAATTTTATTACCTTCTAACACACTTGGATAGAATGAATGATGTAGTTGCTCAAAACCTATTGAAATCGAGGGTAAAGATCCTGTGACTGGACGTCCATGAATATTGAGGGGATCACAACATGTTTTTTGTTTCTGGTTATAGAATGTCAAGAAATATTTTTCATGGTTGCTGCACAAAAGATCCACCTCAGTCCCACTTCGAATAGAAAGGAGGTACAGTTCTCTTTCAGAAAACATGTGCTTTTCTTTGAAATCCTCTGAACATTTACAAATTAAATGCTGTAGTGAACATTGACGGACTGCCGTTTCTTAATACTTAAAAAACTTGCGCCGTGAATGAATTACAATCTAAAATATAAATATCACATTAATTAATTGTAAGCATACAATTTTTATATTTGTTACATATTGAATGAAAAATTTTGTTTATGTGGTTTGTGAAAGGTAGTATCCATTTGTTTAATTCACTTTTTTTATTTAGTACCTAAGAACTTTTAAGTGTTTTGTTGTCGACAAATTGTGGCGATAAGCTTTTTGCCGTTTAAGATAATATAATAACCTAAATTAGGTTACGTACCTTTAGAAACTGATTCTCTGGAGCCAATTAATAGTCAACTACTTCTCTTAATTACGTTCTAGTCACTTCAAATTAGTTTCTGTATACAAATATTGAACAAGTATTGTTCAAAATAGCCAGAAGCAACTGCATTGTTATGCAAAACAGTCGAATACTTTAAGCTATCTAGCACGGTGAACCGTGTTTACGTTTGTCATGAATTCAAACTCGCATTCAATAATCCGTATTGTCATTAAACACATCGGTAAGGCAAGACCAACTACAATACATCAGACCGTAACACAAAAAAAACATGGCCGCCATCATGGGCGAAGCCAAGCAGCTCTCTTCTGCTACTACACCACGATAACGTGACGTTTTCACTGGATTATCGATATGATTTGAATTAATAATGAATAGATTACAAATATAAGAGCATTTTCGGATACAATTGGGTAATATTTTCTCAATAAATTTAAATTCAGAAATATTGGATGGTAATTGCCATGTAATAAAACATCAAACACACTTGACAAACATGAAAATCAAATGAAAGAGAACAAAATTAAAATATAATCAATATTAAAATAAAAATATTAAATTACCTTTATTATCAAATTAATAATAAGCAAAATAGGTGGAAGAAGTAAATTTCGAACATAACCACAATTTTAGTTTACTGCGGAATTGTCAGAAGGTAAATTATTTTCACAATTTCTTTGAAAACTGGACAAAACCATGGATGTAATACATTCAAACTATTTGAAAAAAGGACATACCTCTATTTACTGGCAAGTTTTAAGACTTTTCGCCTGAGTTCATTGCATTTGGCATAGGCACTTTTTCTCTTGGTATGTTTACTTTCCAGTTTCTTTGCAATTTCCTTTGACACACGCTTTTCATTAAGTACCTTGGTGTAATTATTAATGAAAATATTTGCTAAAACCTTAATGCTCTTTGCTACAACTGTTCTCAACACAACACCACATTCACACTGTTCATCTAGATTGCAAACCATGTTTTCTATTAACTCTATTCCTAATTCAACTACTGCATTTCTTTGGTTGCTTAGCTTGAGGAATTCAGATTCATATTGATCACTAATTAAAGTCTGAAAAAGTCTATAAATATTACAACACAAGGAGAAAATCATTGAGGAAGGACACTTTAAACCACCTGTTTAAAGTATTTTTTGTAAGTTTTTGTTTTAATTAAGTTTTTGAGTAAAATACTCAAAAACTTCCTTGTCACAATCTAAAGTTATATCTTTTTCAGTCTGCAACATTGCAATACAACAATCACACTGTCTATATTTCCTTAATTTTTCAATCACTTTCGAGCTGGTGTAACTGGCAATACAAATTAAAATCTGTTGTGTTACTTGGGGGAGTGCAATATTGTGTATGTCTTCTATTGCAGGTTCCACCATATCTAAATTGCCTGTGTCTTCATTACTGTGACTTATTTTCTCTACAAAGTCATTTAAAGTAAATTCACCATGTTTTGCAGACTTCATTTTCAATACACTTAAGATTTTAAGCTTTCTTTCTGACTCTAAAATTTGTTCAACACTAACATTATATGTACAACCACTTAATCTTCTATAAGCATCAAACCTCCCTTCTAAATTATCTGTTTGAAATTTGACAGTAAGCACATAAGACCACTTGTACTTCCTGAAAATATATTTACACAATTCAACTACTGTGGTTAACGTATGAGTCAAGGCAACATATGTTTCATTTGTGACTTTTCCTTCAGTTTGAGAAACATGCCAGATATTTAAATATGTTTTTAAACTCACAAGAAAGGAAAGTTTATCATCTGGTCCTCTGATAGGATGTGCATCCTCATTTCTTGAATAGGTGCCTTTCATGGGATGCTGAACATTTGAAATTGACCACCACTGAGCCATTAATTTTAAAAATTGAATTGTACCATCAGAGATAGCAACACCATTACTTTGAAGCATTTCTAAAGCAATTATATTCTTGGGATCAAAAATACTAACTGCTAAAGATACATTCTGTCTCTCTATTTGTGTTGGGTACAGAGCTTTCCTACATATATTGGGTGCCAGTTTCAATACCATCATCTTCTCTGAATGAAACAGTTCTTTTAAATCAGAAAATTTTGCCTGAGTAGTTCTAAATGCACATACTGACTTTGTACCTTCGTTTGTACTTAACATTTTATTTACAGCTGGAAGTACTTCATCAACATTAGGTATATTAAACGTTTCATTTGACCTGTTCAACCAATTATTTCTGATGCACTTTAATAAGTGAACGCTGTCGAAAAGAAGAAAGAGTGGCTTTGATGAATTTGCTGGATTTTGTATACATGGTTTTAGGCCATTATCACCACACAGAAGTTCATACATTTTTCTGTTTGTACTGTGATTATCACAAATCAAACACACAACATCATATCCTGTTTCAGTCATGGCATTTAACACTTCAAGTGTAAGTTTCAGTAGTGTGTCAGCACTCATTTTTTTCACCGGGAAAAGGCCTACAACATCTTTATTTGCAGAATATAATGAGGATATCATAAATACCTGCAAAGTACTAGCAGAATCAGTTTGTGTACTGTTTTCAGCCATTCCTAAAATTCTACCTGCTTGTATGACAATTTAGATTTAACATAAATTTCATCAAGCATCAGTGCCACAACTTTATCATCGTCATTTAAAAAATTATTTTTTTCCCTTAAAAAAGCTTTCTGGGAAGAACCAATACCAGGACTGCTGGGACCCATTTTACACAAAAATTTCCTTAAAAACATATGATGAGGTAACTTCATCACACTTGATTTTCGTAGTAACCGGTAAGCACCAGGAAACGAAAAACACAGAGTGGCCGCCCAAATCAATAGTTCAGGAGAGTACCTCACTTGAAGAGATACAACAAGCTCCAACTGCTCCAGGGCAAATTTCACTTTCCTTGTTGTTTCTTCACTAATGTCACTGTTTAATTCAAGGTGGTTTCTCAAGCAGTTTACCAATAATTTGATTTTATCATTTAAATTAATGGCAGTGTCTGAATAATTGCTAAGATGACTGACTAGCGTGTCAAACTTAGACCATTTGTCACATTTCAATTCTTTCTGTCCCTCTGTTTCTAAAATAAATTTAAATTGTTCTGTAGGCAAGTACACACTTTTATGGAACATCTGAACTCACAAAGAATTTGAAATTTTGAAACTCAGTGATATTGCAGGTATGTCATTGAATGAGGCATCATCGATTTTTGCAAACAATACATAGTCTTCCTTCACTATTACACTAAATGGTTTACACATTTTTTCTCAATACCATTGCAAAATGCAGTGAAATTAGAAATTTTGTCGCCTTCACACCACTGCTCAAAATTATCTTCGTCCCTCTTCATAAGTTCCTGGACCCTATCTTCAGGATTTCGTCTTTTCTTCGTCACAGTCACTGTATGGTAAGAAGGTTGATTCGGAAACACAGTGGGATATGCATCATCTGCCAGTTTATAAACCTTCCGGGGAATTCTGATGTCTTCACCGTTTACCACACGAAAAATATCTTCTTTCACAATGAACTTTTCATCGAAGTGTTTAATGCATACTGATGCATTATCAGTCACTTTAAAATGAACACGGTGAATACTTTTCACTCACTTTTCCCGCAAAATTTTGTCTCTAGGAAATTTAAAAGTTGTGGTGTCTGATGAACTATAATTGCTCTTGCATCCGGGTACAGAGCATTTACGACCCATTGCAATTTTTAACACTTAACATGCAATAGTCACAAACTATACAGTTTTTAGAGAGTGAAGAATATATTACACCTCTCGATTATTACTGTTATCAAGCAATTTCCACTAACAAACACGTCAGAAAGCTCCTCGCTGCTGCTCGTACGCACATGCAAAGCCACAAGCAAGCCACATGACTCCCATGGGTCCGCCCACAACTCACGCCATTTTGTTGCATATCGATTGCTGCATTCTGGTCTGAGATATTGTAGTTGGTCTTGGGTAAGGTTAGGAAATGTGTCGATCTATATTATCGACATATCGATGTTACAGATCGATTACATTTCATATACTTTTGTGTTAATTTTCATATACCTCACGTGTTTATAGATAGAATTAACCTGGCAATGGCAGTGGCAATTCCGAATAGATAGCGAAGACCCAAGGAAATAGAAAATTAATACGGGAAAGTCTGTGCCATTCTGTAGCACCACTAGTTTAGCTTATTCATATAAAATGAGGTTTCTTTTAGAAAATTATCTACTGTGAAAATTAATAGATCAAATATATTAAGAAACCACACAAATATTAAAATAAAGAGAAATTCAGAAAATATTTTTACACTTTCAATAGTTTAAATATGAAATAATATAAATGTTCAATGGGTATCTTTTAATTTCAATTATTAGGTGAAATAAGTTTATTTTTTTAACATTTTACAATTAACAAGTGCAACATGAATACAAATTGTTAAAGAAGTATGTATTTATAGGTTATTGTATTTATAATACATACCTTCTGAGTCAGTTGCTAAACTAATATCATTCGATTCATCCAGTAAATTTTAAACCACTGGAATCACAACATTTTCTACGTGTGATTTTGTTTTAATAAGCCAATTGTCCATAAAACTTTTGCTGTTATTTTTGTCATCCATGATAAAAACTAAAATATTAAGCACAACATATATTTAAATAGATGCATATGTAAAAATTAAGTTTTTAATTTAATACAATAGTAGAGATTTATTGCAACAAACCTCATTGAACTGATAATTATGACTAGTTAAATCTTCAGCTTCAACTGCAAATTAGGCTTTGGATTTACTCGAAACTTAATGTTCGCAATTTTTGGAACGTGCTTTTCTGAGAATTGGTCAGTGTCTATTTCAAACGTTGCGCGACATGTAAATAGAATGCGGCACTCTAAGTGTTGCTCAGTAGGTGAAGATTGCAGCGCCACATGTGCGGTTAGAAGTATAAGTTACGTTTAAAATTTAAAATTCGTTAAGAATAAATACAATTTTAACTCATTTGTTTTGAAATAATTTAATGTTAAACTGTGTTACATACGATAATTGGCAAATTTTATATGAATTTAATACAAAAATTAACATAACATTTACATGACGAAAAGGGTGTTCACATTTCCCAATAAATTTGAAAAGTGAAAAGAAATATAATTCCAATTCAAAATAATTATTTAACGATACTTTTTTAAATAAAAGCATTTTTTTAGTATTTAAACACAAACATTTGTATGATAAAATTATATACAGATTTAAATCAATAAATATTGTATATAATATAATATGCATTATTTATGGAAACTAATTAACACTTATTAGATTATTTACTAAATGTTTTCAATTTTAAGATGTATATTAATTTTAAATAAGAACATGTACATACATAGCATTTTTTGTAAAAAATAGTGTGATATTAGTTTGATTTATAATGTAATAAAAGTAAAAAATATAAATAAAAAGTAGCAATTAACATCAGTTTTACAATACAATTTCCTTAACAGATAAATGGATACAATTAAAAAAATATGTAATTTGAAAAAAAGTTGTCGTGTACTTGTAATGAGGGTGCCCAAGCACCCCCTGTGCGCACGCCTATGCAAATCGTTGTTATGAAAAGTCATAAGACAGGCTAAAATCATGAAACACGATC
>JAHLJT010004567.1:108077627-108295917 GCA_031308135.1 Acheta domesticus | reverse complement strand
ATAGAACAAGATGATATTAGCAAGCTTCCAGAGTCTATTGTAATTTATTATGACAATACATCATATAGAATTTATTTTTCCTCTGAGAGTATTTCTTGTTTTATATGTAAACAGGTAGGGCATATTGCTCATCAGTGTCCTAGTAAACCTCAAATAAATGGTGAAACTAAAGAAATAGAACTTGCTCCAAACTCTGAAATTAACAAATCTGAAGAATCTATTCTTTCAAACAATCAAATAAATGAATCAGATAAAATCCAAATCCCTTCACAATTACCAGGAGAAGAATATCTGACATCCCAACTTTCAGAAACACTAAAAAGAGATGACAACAACTTTCCTCCTTTAAATAAAAGAAAACTTGCAACCCATACCCATTCACAATCTGAGTCACTGAACTGTAAAAGCTCAATCAAAAGTGTTGAAATTCAAAAACAACCCAAAAAGAAAAAGAAAAACAAAACTGATAACTCTTCCTCTCAAGAAACCACATCAACTCCATCAGTTGAAGAATTAATAGCACTAACTAAAGAAGTAATAACCTCCAAACAAGATAAATATCCCCTGACTTATGAACAATTCAAATTGTTCCTTGAAAATTCATTTGGAGCTTCAGACCCAGTATTAATTGCCAAAGCTTACTCCCAAGACATCCAATCAATAATTCAAATGATGACTGAAACCTATCCTTACCTAACTGAGAGAAGTATTAAAAACAGATTCACCAGAATTATTAATAAACTAAAGAGGAATACAAGTACTATACCACTAGAAACATCTGATTCAGATACAAGCCTAGAAATATATTAGAATACCCCTCTCATTTATGAAAATTCTACAATGGAATATGAATGGTTTTTTCCCCAGACTGGCAAATCTACAAATTCTCTGTAGGTTACATGATCCAGATATAATATGCATTCAAGAAACCAACTTCAAAAATTCCGTAGGAAAAATTAAAGGTTACAAATGCTTTAACAAGAACAGAAAAAATCCTAATTATGCTTGTGGTGGTGTTGCAACTTTCATCAAAGATCATCTACCAACACAAGAACTAAATATCCAGTCGGATATTGAAGTTGTTGCCACTAAAATCCTTGCACCTATCTCTATATGCATATGTAATATATACATTCCTAACAGTTATTCGTTTGAAATTCAAGAAATCAACGATATAATAAAACAGATAACAAATCCCTTCATCTTACTTGGCGATTTTAATAGTCATCACACTCTATGGGGGTCTTATAAAATTGATACAAGAGGTCTGAGAATTGAATCATCCATTGAAGAGTCTAACATGGTTCTCCTGAATTCCGGGCAATCAACTCATATTAACATCAGTAATGGGAAATTAAGTGCCATTGATCTCACCTTCTCCTCTATAACACTGGCACAAAAATGTAATTGGAGTGTTTCAGACTACCCATACGACAGTGACCATTACCCTATATTTATTAGTATCTGTAGTTTATCAAGGAATATACCCACACCTCCACAACACTCCAAATGGAACTTTAATAAAGCTGACTGGAACAAGTTTCAAAAACTGATTGACAATGAACTTTCTCAAAAAACCTTCTTAACAGATTCTGAAAACATTAACTCAATTATCCAGAAATTCTCTGACTGCATAATTAAATCAGCAAATGAATCCATCTTACGATATGAAATAAATCACAAAGGTAGACAACTCCCATGGTGGAATAACCAATGTAAAGAATCTATTAAGATAGCAAAACATGCCTTTAACAGATTTAAGAAACATAACACGCTAGAGAATCGAATAGAATACAAGAGAACTAGAGCAGCTGCCAGAAGAATTATTAATGATAGCAAAGCAAAATCCTGGGACAACTTTGTATCTTCTATATCCAACCAAAGCAATATTTCTGAATGCTGGAAAAAAATTAAAACTATCAAAGGAAATAAAAGAAGCAACTGTGTTCATTTCTTACAATATGAAGATCAAATCATTACCAAGAATGAAGAAATTGCCAATAAATTAGCAGAGACATTTGCTAAAAATTCTAGCTCTCAAAACTATTCTAAGGAGTTTATTCCATACAAAAACGAACAAGAAAAACTAACCTTATCTGTAGATATTGACAATTCAGTACCATTGAACCACATAAACAATATCATCTCAATGAATGAACTTACAGCTGCCATCGACTCTTCTAAGAATTCATCTCCTGGGCCCGATAAGATCCCTAATATCTTGATTAAGAATCTGCCAAGAAGAGGTATGGAAACCTTACTCAAAATATACAATAAAATATGGGAAAATGATGTATTCCCCAAATTTGAAAAAGCTATTGTTGTCCCTGTACCAAAACCAGGCAGAGATCAATCAAACTCTGACAATTACAGACCAATTTCATTAACCTGCAACATGTGCAAAATTATGGAAAAGATCAACAACAGGCTCAGATGGATCTTAGATCATCATAATATTATTAAAAGATAACCAATTTGGATTTAGAAGAGGTCATTCAACTCAATCACATCTTATCAGTACTGATACTTACATTCAAGAAGCTTTCGTAATAATCAAGATGTTATGCTTGTCAATTTAGACATTGAGAAAGCCTATGATATGGTATGGACATATCGCATTAAGTCAATTCTACGGGATATTGGAATAAAAGATCACATGTACAATTTCCTTATAAATTTTATGTCAGAACGTGAAATTCAAGTTAGAGTCAACACCCACTTATCAACTACCAAGACATTAGATAATGGACTCCCACAAGGATCCATTCTAAGTGTTACACTGTTCCTGCTTGCGATCAATGACGCTGGGAAAGACATTAAGCCCGTGTAATTATCAGGAAATTCGCTGATGATATTATTGTACTATGTAGAGGGAAACATATAAATTCTGTTCAAACATCTGTTCAAGAAGCTTTAGACGTATTACACGGATGGTCCCTTATAAGTGGATTTAGTTCTCTGTTAAAAAACAGAATGTGTATTATTTTCTAAACGGAAACAATAGTCAGTCCCCAGTTATTTTTGGGCAAACAGGCCTTACAATTTGTCCAAAGTACAAGGATTCTGGACTTCTTTTTGATAATAAAATGACATGGAATAATCACATCAACAAACTCGCTGATGAATGCAAGAACAGATTAAACATCCTTAAGTGCCTCTCACATAATAATTGGGAGCCGACAGAAATCTACTTCTCCTCACATACAAGGCAATCATTAGAAGTAAAATTGATTATGGAGCAATAATCTACAACTCTGCTAAATCCTGTATTAAAAAACTGGACATAATTCATAACCCAAGCCCTTCGAATCTGTACCGGATGCTTCCGCACAACGCCTATAGGAAGCATTTTAATAGAAGCACAAGAACCAACCCTTTCATTCCGGAGACAAATCCTCACCATGAACTATGCTATCAAAGCCTCCTCTTCCACTAATGCTATCATATATAATGATGTATTCCCCCTGTTTAAATCTATCCACACTAAGCACAACCTCTTCTACAACAGAGTTGAGGAACTACTGAAAGAGACCAATGCTCAAAAACATTCAAGCTGGAAAACTGAGAGTTTCCAATATTCCCCCATGGATAATTCCTACACCCCAAATTGATTTATCATTAACTGAATATCAATGCTCTGCAACCACACTCGAAGAAAGGAACACCATCTTCTCTGAATTAAGAATCAAATATAAAAGCTATTGTCTGATTTATATAAATGGAATTACAAATGATATCGGGACAGAGGCTTTTGTGTATATGAAAGATAAAACAATTAAGTATCAACTAAAAAAGTATACAAGTGCTACAACTGCAACGATCTATGCTTTAACATCAGCACTTAAGTTTATATGCCAATTATGCTCCTCCAATGTCATCGTTTTTTCAAATGACCTACACGTTATTCAACATGCCTTCCAAAAAATCCACTGTTCAAGTTTGGAAATCGTCATTAGGGAGACATACTTCAAAATATGTAAATCCGGAAAAAACCTTATCCTAGCATGGATCCCCGAGGAACTTGTACCCAACCTAATATCCAACCTAAATAGTGAGAAGTGCTCAACTCAAGATAATAGTAACGTTATTTCTTCGATTGATCTACAATCGAACACAAATATACACAAATTATCATGTACCACTGAAGATATTCTGAAGTATATAAGGAAAGTGATGACAAACAAATGGAACCACGACTGGACAAAATATAAAGCCAGCTCAATGCATAAAACCTTAAATAAATTTAACTCAATACGCTTCAATAAGAAAATAAATCGCAGAGAGAAAGTTGTACTATCGAGAATAAGATCTGGACATTCCAAATTAACCCATCTTCATCTACTGCAAAAAAGATCCCCTCCAATGTGTGAACTGTGCAAAATTCAAAGGACTCTAGACCATATTTTTAAAGAGTGTCCAAACTTCAATCAACTAAGACAATCATTTAAATTCAAACATGAAGCTATATTGTATTCCACTGAAGAACAAGATCATATTATTAAGTTTTGTAAAGCTGCAAACATTTTCAAGGATATTTAATCTCATTACTGTATACATTTATTAGTATATTCCTACAATGTTGTAATCCCATAATGTCAATTGTAATTTAATGATATACATGTAATCTCTAATGTACAGTGTATATAGTCGCTAATGACCATGACGTTGATGCGACTATAAATAAAAATTATTGAAAAAAAAAAATTACTTTTTTGAAATCATAGTGAGTGAAATTAAGAACACGTATTTCTTTGTGCCGTGGCTCGGCTCAGGTAGAAGTAAATACAACAAATGACTGTTAGTCTACTTTTCCCATGCAAGTAGAGACGTTCAATCAAAATAAGAATACTGCATGACATTGTTGACTTCTTCCAGAAACGAAAATATTTGCAGAAAAAATGTTCCCAAATGGGAACACCGGGCAAAAACGGGTTAATTTTCCATTCATCTAAGAGCGTTTGTACCGCATTTTCACAGGCTCTCTCTGAATACTGATTGTTCATTTCTTGTAATTTTGTTTGTTTCAATATACTCTTTTAACTGCGTCTTTACTATTTCTTCTAATATTTTTTCATACGTGGATAGTTTATTTATTGCCCTAAATTCAGCTGCTCTCTTTATGTTTGTCATTTCTGGAATTGCTATTACTGTGGAAGTTTTCCATGATTCCGGAAAGATCCCTTTTTCTAATGAATTATTTATTATTTTCAATAATACTGCTTCTATTATAATATTTCATAATTTTCTTTTAACATTTTTGTCGTAACCCTCGTCGGTTTATTTTTGTTTGTTAGTCCAAAGATAATTCTGCGCAATTCTTCCTTTCTGATAAATTTAAATTTATTAAATTCACCGTCACACCATTTTTCATTTTGCTTGTAAATAATGCCGACCCGGATAGCCGAGATCGCTAAGGCATTAGTGCCGTGGCGATCTGGGACGGAAGGATCGCGGATTAGACCCCCCTCGGGCAAGCTGTATGTGTATATGTTTGTGTCGTCCTTTCATCCTTCATTATTATCATTCCGTATCCCATCCTTCTAGAACTAGCAACTCTGGAGGATAAAAATTGGACGCAGTGTAAGAAATCTGGTCCCCCAAAAGGAGTCACTTAACTTGCCACGGGAAAAATGTATCTGAATCTTGGTAAAGCAGATGTACATCCGCGTGGTCTTAGGTGGCCAATTTGCTGATAAAAGTACTCATTAATTTTTTTCAGCATTTTTATTAAAGATCCTACATTAAAATTGACATTTCGATATTTTCATTTTATTCTCATGATCAGGCTGTAAAGATAAAAAATATTTACTATAAACTGCATTATATAATTATTTTAAAAGTTTCGAGTATACAGTAGAAGAAAACGTCAATGACATTCCTTCTAATTTTGTATAATAGTAATCACAAACACTTGAAAAAGTGTTGCCGGAGTAAAACGTAGCACAACATAAGGCCAAACATTTTCTCAGTGATATATAACAACGTAGAACTCCAATTATCCGAATTAATGGGGACCGGGACCCATTCGGATAATCAAATATTCGGATAATCAGATTTTTTTAAAAAAATTGCCATTGGAGAGAATAAAAGCTACGTTTTGATATTGCACTATTTTTTTATTGAATTAAATGAAAGAAACATGAAATTTTCACATGTTTTAAATATAAATAAAATGTACTTATGTACAAGTTTAGAAATAAAAATCATTGTTTTTTAAACATCTCCGTTAATGTAAGCTGTTTTGCGGTCTTCAACCGTTTTCGGGCAGCCAGGTCACGCATTCGCTTGACGGTGAGCAGTTGCAAGTGGTCACACTCGGGCTGACGCTCCATCCACTTCAAAGCAGTCTCGAGGCCGGCAAATGCTTCACTAGCTGATGGTCCAGCGTCTACTTCAACATCAGCAGAAAGTTCTTCTTCCACTTCCACTTCAACATCTTCTCTCACACTTACAACAATTTCATCGTCATTGAGAATTTGAAAACCAGGGTCAGACGTGTCACAAGCCATCCACTCTCCTACATCTTCAGCACTTACTTCTGTACAACCAGGAATTTTTACAATCATTTTTCTTATTTCCTCTAGTGACAACGCATCTTCATCATCATCATCCTCTCCATATTCTTGTTTCTCATTTTCTTCAGATTCTTTTTGTTTTGTTCTTCTCAGACGGTAGGCCTTTCAGTTTATTCCACGCACGTCTTAGCGTCACTGCCGTAACCAAACTCCAAGCTTCCGCTACCATGTAACAGCAGTCCTTTAAATTTATTTTGCTATGATTTGCCAAAACCAATTCTTCATCTTCAGCACCTTCGATCAGCAGTTTTCTCAGCAGTTGCCTTCTGTAATGGCGCTTCATTGTTTTAATAACAGACTGGTCCATGGGTTGCAGCAAACTTGTAACATTGGGAGGCAAAAACGTCGTTTTAAACTGCCCATTCTCTCTTTCCAACAGTTCTGCTGTAGGATGAGTGGGTGCGTTATCAACAATTAAAAGCACCTTACTGCCTTCTTTTCCCAGCGATTTTTGGTGCTTTTTCACTTCAGGAATAAACACTTCATCATACCATTCGGTAAACAAAGCTGCAGTCATCCAGGCCTTGGGTTGACTTTTGTAGAAGAATGGAAGTTTTTTTACGTTTTTAAATGCTCTTGGATTTCTTGATTTTCCTATCAAAAGAAGTGCCAGTTTATGATTTCCAGTGGAGTTGGCACAGTTAAGCACTGTAACACGTTCTTTACTGACCTTATGTCCAGGGGCACTAGATTCCCTTTTAGAAGCCAAAGTGGTTTTTGGTAATGCTTTCCAAACAAGGCCAGTTTCATCGGCATTATAAACAAACTCCGGATCATAGGATTCTGATGCAGTTTTAAATTTTTCAATAAAATTTTCAGCAGCTGCAGAGTCTGCTGAAAGCTTCTCACCAGCCAAATCTAACTCGCGTACACCATGCCTGAATTTAAAATTCCTTAGCCAGCCGTTACTAGCCTTAAAAGATGAATAACCAAGCTTTTCTGCTAAGATTTTGGCTTTTTCACAAAGGATTGGACCTGAAATCGGATTTCCCATAGAACGTTGCTGCAAAAACCATTTAAACACGGCATCTTCCAAATTTTTGTTGGTTGCTGTCTTCATTGTTTTCCTGGAGGAACTTCCATCTTCATTTTCAAGCACCGAAACAAAGTTTAAAAGTGTTGACTTACTGTTTTAATGTGAGAAATTGTTGCTTGTCCAACACCATAAATCTCAGACAACTTCTTACCCGTTACACCTTTATCGAGTTGCTCTATAATTTTCAGTTTGTCCGCTAACGATAGCACAACACGTTTTCTTTTCGAAGCCATGGTATAAAAACAATACAGTATTGTACACGCACAAACAAAAGTAAGCCGTAGCGAAAGAGTAGCGTCCTCGAGCAAGGTCAATAGCACACTGGCTAATCAAAACAAACAATGACAGGTGCGCCGTGACTGCAATGCGCCGGAACTTGTCTTAACTTGCCGTTGTGCCTACACTGACTTCGCGGGGGGAAGTCAGTGTAGGCACAAAGGCAAGTTAAGACAAGTCAAGTCAAGACTTGACGCGCAAACACTGGCTTCGCGGGGGGAAGAATAATAGCGCACTTAGACTTTTTTTGGACAATTTTTTGTGATTCGGATAATCGGCGATTCGGATAGTCGGAGTTCGGATAATTGGAGTTCTACTGTACAAGCAAAGGACGAGCAAACCAATCTGACTTCAATATCAAGTACACTGAACTTAACATCAATATTCATTTAGTAACAAACACAGGTAATATAAAGCATATGTGGTTTCGGGAAAAATAAATGCCATTTGCATGCCTATTTTAGGTAAAATAAATGCCTGACCTTTCGGCCTTTAGTAATAAGAAAACTCCATAAACTGTGAACTTGAAAACTTTTGTTTCACCGCTCTAGGAACGTTTCTTCCTTGTTTCCACAGATAATACATTTTTAATGAGTTGGCCACCAATTTTTGAAATCTATATTTTTTTCCTTACAGATCAAGGGCACATTTGTTCTAGAGGGGATAATTAATTCTGCGTAATCCATTGGCAAATTCACTCTATCGTGTTTTTTTCTGACAGTTCTCTTTATAACGCTGAAGTTCACTAGGACACTAGGCAGGCTGAAGGACACTAGGCAGGTAGCTGTGCCCTCTGATGGGAAAATATTGATGGATTAAGTCAAATCGTCCTTTCACTATAAATGCCAGCAGTATAAGCCGGATAACACTGATTTTTGTTCTGGCCAGCACAGCCACCGGAAAAAAGAAAGAATTGTCTGGCGCGTGGGCTCACATATTCATTGATGTAACTGAAAATGAAAGAATGCACTTCATTAGGATCCTTTTCAGCTTCGATTTCATCCTATGTGTAGAATATGGCTTTGTCATATTTTAGGTGATGAATATTGAAAATATTACAAGTTAACTGGTGCAAATAGAATGTGTCAAGCATCAAATTTTGCATGAAATGAATGCAAATTCCGGCAGTATCTTCGCGTTCTCGGCAGATCTTTTTCACATAGTCTAATTTCTTGTAAAACTTAACTGGCAAGTCTTTTGTAAACTATGTGCTCTGCTACTCTTAGCTCTGTCATCTCAGCTGAGGCTTTTAATTGGTATTTGTTCACAGAGACAACTATCAACTTAGTGTTGACTGAATTTTAATCAAAATTTTCATTAAATATTTTTCTACACAACCAGTATTATACTTTCAATTCAGGGTATTCTGAAGGAAACAATTTCCACATTTTCTTATATTGGGTTCCGGCGACATGTATTTATACTCTCCACATGTATAATGCCCCTCATTAACTGGAAAACGGCTGATATAATCTTCAATTAATACTGTCACCTCACCTGGCTTGGCATTGGCAGATCGCTGTTTTTCGCGCATATCTTTGGGTGATTTACCAGATCATAGTAGATTCCTTAGCCTTCGTGATCTGTCTTCAGAAAAGCCAAAGACAGATGTAAACGCAGTCGTACAAACTTGAACGTGGCCATCAGAGCTGGTTAATCACTATTTCTGTGGCTATTAGGTAAAACTCTTTAAATCCAGTTTTGAAAATCAGGCCTTGCTCCAGCATTAATTCAACACGATACAACACTCCCTTTCATCATTACACTCACCACTGTCACTTTAAATAAAACATACGTGTTCCCGGATCTCGTTGGGTGTCTCAGGCATGCACTATTTCATGAAGTACAAGTTACGTGATGTACGTAAAGAAATTAATGTGCTTGAAATGAATGTGTAAACAACATATGCAGCCTGCAGGAGATTTTAATAGCCGTTAAATGCTACAGATCAAACGAACAGAGAGCAGATCCGTTGGATTCCTTTCCTTCTTGCTAATCCTTCGCTTTCTTCTTGTAGGCCTGGTCAGCTGGGTCGTAATAGTCGATGTTCCTTGATGACGTTGCGACTGTTTTCGTCGGTTTCGAATTTAAGTTTTGATGCAGATGTGCCGCACTTGTGACAAGTGTCAAGCTGTGGGGATTTAAATTTCAACCCAGTAGCGTTGAACTCACGCCGGTAAACGTTATGGCTTAGGGATCCTGGACCTCATCGGTATTAAGCTGGTACATCTTGGTAACGGTTAAGTTAGGGGGCAAGTACTTCTTGGACGTATGAGCTCGCGAATAGTGACCCTTACAGGCCTGGAACATAGCAATATGCCGTCGCCCTTCGTCCAATTTGGCTTCAAGAGTCTTGTTCGGCGGCGCGGTTTTACCGCAGGACTCAACTTCAGTTATACTTTCATCGTCTCACAACAGTCTGACCATATTCGTGACGAAAACTGGACTTTCATCAAAAGTCAACAGAAAGCATTGTCGACAAACTTGAGTCCCTCCAGTCAGTAGTTAAGTGGTATGCAGCTGTACATTTACAAAACTTAACTTCCTTTCCTCGGTAACGCGTTTTTGGGTGCACACTGATCAACGCTTTCATGAACGTCTTGCGCTTCACGTAACTCACATGAACCTAGTATGACATGAAGTTGTTGAATTGCTCCTCCTTGTTCACGTTTAACGCACAATTCATTCTGTAGCTGCGCAGCTTGATGCCGTTACGTCGAGCTACACGTTTAAATGTCTGCGTTCTGTAAAATTTGCCGGTGTTTCTTCTTCGGTGCCTTTTCTTTCGAGATTTAGCGGCAGCAGCACGACTATTTCGGGGCGATTGGCCTGTAATAACGTATTGATTAAAATGGCTACTAACAATTTTATTAGAAATAATATAACAAAGTCCTAAAAAACTCAAATAAAAAAATACTACAGTATACATACATGAGAGCTCTGTTGTGAAAGTGTCTCCGGACTACTTGGTGAATCTGGAGGGTCTTTCAGAACGTCTCCAGCAACGTTTTCATTGTTCAGTTGCTACATATTTTGCCCTATAAAAATGTACTAAATGAAATGTCATTGTATATAGGTTAAAGTATTATTGCTTAATGTTAAAAGTTAAATTAGGGGAAGGTTGCCTATATCGCCCCACTTTTCAGTTTTCATTTTTTTTTTTTCGCGAAAAGTAATTAACGCGCGCTATCCACATTTTGAGCGATGATTGTCCAGATATTTTGACACTTAACCCTATTTTTTAAACAGATAATTTTGAGATTCTAATAGTTTGAGAAACACTTTCTTAGTAACCTGCAAATGGGGCGATTTGGGAAACAAGTTTCCTAAATTGCACCTGTGGTTTCCTAAATCGCCCCTCTCATATTTTAAATGCAATGACGCATACAAAATACAGCATTTTTTTACACTACTTTATTATGCAAAATTGAAGATACATCAAAACAGTTTGAACTAGTTTTAGTCATAAATACAGACTTAAATATAGATTTAATTTTTTAATCAAATGTCAAGTATCTAAATGTAGCAACCACAAAAAGAACAATAACAAAAATCAGCTTTCAGTCACAAATATTCATCCTCTGCAAAAGTCACAAACATATGGAATTTTACTGCCTGAATGAATATCTGCACATGCCTCATGAGCCCACTTGGAACATAGAGAACACTTTACCATATCTTCTACATAAGCGGCATCACACAAACAATAATACCAGTCTTCGTTTGTTACATCAAATACAACATTGTCAGAAAACATTTGTTGCGCAGATTCTCGACCTCCCTTCTTTTGTTTCATTGTTTTTGCTATGTTCATGATTTTATTGGTTTCTTGATTTTTGGTGCGCTGTCCTACTTGTCGTTTCTGTTCTAAGTTCCTTTTGTACGGACTGCAAGTGAGAACAACTGCCTTTTGAGCTCCTTTGGCTTTTCTCTTCCTGTAAGAAGTAGAAGGTTAGGGATTGGGCTTATTTCTTGAATTGGAACTACCAGCGTTGAGCCTGTTGATGGAACACTTTTCTCAGTGTTTGCTGGAGTAATACTTTCATTTTCTGCCAGACTTTGGAAAATGACTTGGGATTCATAAACAAAAGGGGGATCATTATTCTCATTTTCAAGGGACTCTAGTTCAGTATTTAAATTATCACTAGCAGCAAAATCTGATGCAGTAAAAATATTTCGGTCTACTGGCCATATCCCAGTCGCTCTAAAGCCACTTGCAGCATTCTTTACTGATGCAGCATTTTCGTATGCTTCTCCAAGTAATAAAGAAACCTCCATTTGTGATACTGTTCTTCCAGGATTGCAGCGCAACCACTTTTTCACTGCATCGTTGTAATAAGTTTCAAGGGGACCAAATATGGAGACATCTAGAGGTTGTAATCTGTGAGTGGTGTGTCCCGGCAACTGCAACATTACGATTCCATTGTCACGTGCAAGGTTGATTGCTTGCAGGTTTTTGGAGTGGGTGGTGCGTCCATCGAGAACAAGAAGTACTTTGCGTTCAACTGATGGAGTTACATGTGTAATGAAATGCTTCAACCACTGTACAAACAGATCAGAGTTGATGTAACCTGTTCCAGAAACTTCCACTATGCTACCAGGTGGTGCACCAGTTGCTAGAGCAGGATGATGGCGCATTCTTTTGAAGATAATCATTGGTGGAACAAAATTTCCTGCAGCATTAGTACAAACCACAAAAGTGGTGTTGATCCCTCTTTCCCCACTAACTACAGTCCCAACTTGATGTTTTCCCTTACGAGCAATAATTTTTCCTCCTTTACTCTGAACTGTACTGTAACCTGATTCATCAACGTTATAAATTGTCAAAGCATCAAATTTGTTTTCGTCAACCAATTCTTCTAAAATGTTAAAAAAATTACTTACGCTGGATTTATTAAATCCTTTAGCGCGAGCCATGGAAACATTTTCTGGTTGGCGCAGACTTAAGTTGAGATGCCGCGCCATAAAACTATAGTACCACGTTTTTCCAGCTAATTTAGATTTCGTGTTAAATCTGTTGGGTAAATGCGGATTTGATTCCAGAATATCATAAGCAAGTTTCCGTACGTCTGTGATTGTTAACCCAAAGAGCATCTCTTCTAATGTCAATATGTGTTTCACAAGCTCTTCTTCAACATCTGGGGGGAGAGCAGTATCTCTTCCATTAACGTTTTTTCGTCCTTCACGCTCTGGTTGTAATCCTCGTTTTACTTTCCCTGTCAAATGTCTGGTAAATGTTTTCTTAGGAACGTTATATTTTCTACAGCACTCATTTATACCTATTGTATTGTTTCTGAATTCTTGAATGGCATTAATCATGTCTTCAGGTTTCCAAACTCCATACTTTCTTTTTTCTATGATTGATTTGTTTACCTGTAAAGCAATGAAAGAACAGTTTATGTGAGTTGCTCAAATCGCACTGGTACGATTTTGGAAGCCTCAAGTGAGGCGATTTAGGAAACTTGCGCATTAGACCATAATATTGATATTATCCTCGAATTCAATGTATACTTTTTTCGACATCAATGTATACTTTTTTCAAAACAATTTTCAAAATTTCGGAAAAAAGGTACCCTCACAATTGTCAGTATTAGGGCCAAACTGTCGGAAGAAATAAACACTCACATTTGTGAAGTTTTACAATTCAATTTATTTTTAAGCACATTGCTCACAAATTACTGTAAAACTCATGTGATATTTTTTAATACGTTTTTATTGATTGTCTATTCTTCATTGCATCAAGAAAGGTTCCATTAATTATAGACAATCAGATCATGTGATAATAAAATATATTTAATACAAAGTTGAAGAAAAACGAAGTTGGAGTTTTACAGGTTAGAGTTTCACAACGTTTCGGAGATATTTTGTCTCCATCATTAGGTACATTTTGGCTAAAATAAAATTATTCCATAAATATGATTAAATAAAATGAAACTTTTTAAATATAATGTAAGCAGAAAACATTAAATAATGGAAGCTTACCTTTTATTAAATATAAGTTTTACGTTTGTGAATAGTAAGTAAAACAAACGAATAGAATAAAGAAGCAGGCGGTCAATAATGGAAGTCAACCATAGGCAGGGGTCAATAATGGAAGAAAATAATAATTTTTTTTTTTTGCGTAATATGTTATCATACGTATTGGTGAAATTATTACATTCAACCATCGAATTCATAGTCATTTAATTTAATATGAATAGTTTCAGAAATGATTCTTGGGAATCTCCTGGTTTCCTGATCAAGTATTTTAACGTTATCAAAATCTAACCCATGACCAGTTTCTATTCTGTGAGTCGTTACGGAGTTCTGTGTGCTAAATGGCTCTCTAATATTCCTCTCATGTTCTTTAATACTCATTTGTAATTTTCTTTTCGTCTGACCAATGTACTTTTTGTCGCACGTTTGACAAGAAATCTGATACACAGTATTTTCTGTTTCTCTCTCTCTTTCTGGTATGACATCTTTAACATTCTAAATTACATTAATCGTATTGAGAATTTTATTTCGAACATTGTATTTCCCAGTGAAGTAACTTCTTCCTCATTCAATTCACGACCTCCTCCTCTTAGGTCCTCCAATGAGGTGTTCTGCAATAGTGAGACTGGAGGTCCATTACGTCTTTGCTCTTCATATTTAGTTTTTGGCAATCACGCCGGTATTCCTTCCAGGCGTTGACAATTGCACAATCCAGAAAATGAAGAATAACTTTTAGTGGCCATTTTCTTGTTTTGTACCAAGTGCGGTACACTTCCATCAACTGATCGAATGTGTCCACTCCACCCATATTTTCATTGTATGTCTTTACAATGGCAGGGCAAGACACATCAATATATGTTTTCTTCTTCTTGTCCCAACGTTTTACTTGTGAAACTGCTTCAGCTCCAGTACAAGTAGAAATTAAGAGAACAGACTGTCCTCTCCACTTCACAATTGACATTGCATTGTCTGCACGTGTTATTTCTTCGTTCTCACCTCTTTTCATGTTTGAATCCTTTAGAAACGTGAACTTGTTTGAACCTATTAGCTTGTAGAGGTACCAGTTCCCTCAATATTGTTCTCTAGTAGTTTGTTCATCAAAGGCAACGTTGAGAAATATCGGTTGAAATACACGAAGCTAACTTTGGGTAATGTAGACACCAACCTCAGGACTACAGATGGACCTAATCCCAATTGTCTTTCTGGAAGATTTGTTGTAGGCCCTTGATACACCTCAAGTCCACCATTAGCCCAGTGGAAGTGGTGCACACAAAGTTTTTTAGGCCTTCAGGCCTTGGTTTACCCTGAACATACTGTTTCATATTACATTTTCTAGTGAATGGTATCATCTGTTCTTCAATACTGTAAGATAAATCGTACCTTTCTATTTTAAGACACCTGTTTCTCACTGCATCTAGCACTGGCTGGACTTTCCAAAGTTCATTCCACTTCTTTACTTCATCACTGACTGCATATCTGTCAACTACATGAAGGTTAACACGTAGGAGGAAAACATATCCTTGACGTATCATTAGCTATGGAGTTCCATCTAAATCTAGAACCCCATATCATTTTCAGACGAGGAAAGTTGATGCACCCAAGCATACAATGTATACCAAAAAAACTTATTTCACTAGGAGTTGGAGCTGGCATCATTTCCATATTATTTTGTTGCTGGTAATATTGAGCTGTACACAATGCGGCAATTTCAAATAAATCTCGAGTAAAATACTCTTGGAAATAATTTGATGGGGACTGAAGCTCCTAAAAATAACAAATGAACACAATTATTTGTTGCAAGATTATAATGAAACTATGTTTGTTATAAAAATAATGTCTTCTAAACACTTTTACAGAAACAAAACTAACCTGAATATGAGGGCAAATTTAGATGTAAATCGATATTTCATCCAAGCCGGAGTGCTTGAATTAACACATTCATGTTCTAATCCACTGTCGCTTGATGTTTCATCTGTATCAACACACGCTGGCATTTTAAATTCTTCGTCATCGCTATCTTCCAAATCAAGATCTGAATCATCTTCATCAATTGCTTCCAGTATCGCATCGGGATCGTCAAACAAATTTCACTTCGCCATTATCCAAACAAACAGATGTCGGGTTTAACCTAGAAACTATAACTACAAAGTTAAGCCCGAGCACTCACGTTTGTGATAGTACGTATTTTGACCTTGATTTATCGTAAAATACACTCTGATAAACACATTTGTACCCATAACTAAATACAAAAGTAACTTTTAAACAAATTCCAATAGTTTACCTTTCAATATATCCACAACATTGAGATACAATAAATAAAACTAATAGTGCCCGTGCGAATAATTCGCACGGAGTTCAATATTTTTAAAATTCCCTTAATTACAATTTTCTTTTATATATATTAGGTGTTCATTTTTTTATGTATAAAATTTTTAGCCACTGCATCTAATTCAACATTGTAATTTAAGAGTTTTATCACAGCAGATTGTTCCAATTTTCTTTAACTCACATTCTCTATAGGACACTGACAAATCAAAATGTATGAATAATGGGGCTTGATATAATTAATTCTTCCCAAATACAATAATTTAAGAATAAATAAATTCAAAATATCAATGACACTTATTGTTGAAAATTACAATCCATGTTCAAAAATCCATCACTAAAAATAAATTATAAAAACCAACAAAGAAAAAAATGCCACAATAAATAAATAAAGCCTTTCTTGCTCGCGAGTGAATATAACTTACCACTTTCATTGAATTGGTACTTCCCTTCAAGAATGGATATGAACACATTTATTAATAACCTTGCTTGTGAAAATGCTAAATAAATGTGGAACAGGCGTAGGTAAATAAATACTAATTTGAGAAGAAAATAAATAAAATTTAATACACAAATAAATATAAAATTTATACACTATGAAATGTACACACTATAAAATTAGCAACATTAAATTTAATAAACAAATAAAATTTCAGGTCACTTCCCAGAATACAATATTTTGAGTGAATAACTTGCCATTTTCTTTGAATTGGTTCTTACCTTCAAGAACAGAAATGAACACATTTCTAAACGACCTTGCTCGTGAAAATGCTACATATAGCTGGCCGTGTGAGAAAACAGGCGTAGGTAAATAAATACCAACTCGCTCAAGTGTCTGTCCTTGTGACTTGTTAATAGTCATAGCAAAGGCAATTCTTAACGGGGATTGTTTTCTGCACAACATAAATGGAAGGCTTAATCAGAAGGACATAGCTGAATTCTGGGTACTAAAACAGTCTTCCCTGAATCAATAACTACTGCAGAAATACATTGGTCATGCAATGCCGTCACAATCATGCGCGTTCCATTTACCAAACCTTCTCTAACATTTAAATTTCTTAGTAACATCACAATTGTGTTAATTTTTAGTGTAAGAATATGAGGCGGGAGACCTGATGGAGTTAAACTATTCAAGAATTCTAGAGGATATAACTGGGCAGAGGAGTGATCTTCACTTTCAACACAGTCAATACTATAATATGTTTTAGAAGGACCTTCCACCAAATTTTCAACAATGTCTTTATTAATTTCTGAACAATAGTCATTTTTTGTGCACAGTATTGCAATATTTGTTAGAGCGTCAATATTTGTTTCAATAATTTTGTGGGTAAGAAATACATTGCTTATTAAGTCATCGTAATTGCATATACACTGTGAAGGGATTTCCACCAATTCATCTTGTAAGTGGTGAGATGACAATGTTCCATTTCCTAATTTTAATAACCACTCACTAAATTCTTGATCAGCAGCTGCTCTAATATTTTCTGTAAGTTTTCTTTTTTTAATGAACTTCCAAAATAAACAATTTTTTACACAGTTTTCAACAATGGATAAACGGGTACCACGTCTAATAACTGGAAGGGTCTGTCTAAAATCTCCTCCAAACAGAATAACTTTCCCACCAAACAATGAATCATTTAGTAGGAAATGGTGCGGTGTTTACGATGCTTCTTCTATCATTGAAATCTATCACTGAAGATGGCCGCAATGCGGCCGAAAAAGGTTTATGCCAGAATAAAGAATTACGATGGAGAGCCAACACCTCGTATAGATTTAAATGAATGAATCATTTTTCATGATATTCTGTAATAATTTATTACAGACAATTAGAGCATTTTTGGGAACCATTTGGGAAATTTTCCTGGTTCCTCCCCCTCATCAAACATAAAGGCTGCAGCTATTTCCTCCGATACTGGAATATTGTACCGACGTTTATCAAATGAATTTTCCAAGGAGAATTTTAGCCCTACTGTAATGGGGAGCCCCCCTGTAATGGGGAGCCTTTGTAGCAAGGCTGAGTCATCAAGTCCCTACCCAAACCTCCTCGCGGTGGCTCTGGATGCTCTGCGTGGTGAGAACCCGCAGAGTAACGAAGAGGGTGGGACGAAAGGCGAGTTTCCGGCGCCTTAAAACGGGAACTCGGAGCTAAGGGAAGGAAAACCCTGACAGAAAACCAAGGGGGGAGGGGGGCCTCCGTAGGTGTGGTGAAACCAACCTTCCTAAGGGATGAAAAACCCTGACAAAAAATCATCTGCCTCCAGGATTGGACATGGGGGTTGGACGCAGGGCTAAGTAAAAGAAAGTTTGTTCAAAGCGATTTAAATATGCCTCGGACCGGACCAAAATCAAATTTACGACAAAGGCTACGAAAACGGACAATGAACATTGGTACGTGGAATATACAAGGCCTGGGAACAAAACAGAGGGAGGTCATCTCAGAAATTGAAAAACTGAATCTGGACATAATTATTCTTACGGAAACGAAGAAAAAAGGGACAGGGGAAGAAGTTTGAATGAATATCTTCACGTTTGGAGTGGTGTGCCCAAAGATTTTAGAGCCAGAAGTGGAGTCTCTTTCCTTATTAAACGTAAATGGACAAAATTCATTAAACAAATAGAACATATTAGTGACAGGGTACTTAAAATAGACATGAACATTTTTCGTCATCAGTTAACTATTTTAGGGGTATATGCGGTAAACGACAATGCACTTGTGGATGAAAAAAATAAGTTTTTTTCAAGATCTCAGTGAAATTATAGCAAATATTCCGCATCAAAATGAAATTCTATTAATTGGGGATTTTAATAGCAGAGTAGGTAACAGAGAACGAGAAGTAGTAGGTCAGTTTGGAGAGGAAAATGTTAATGACAATGGAAAAAGATTAATAAACCTTTGTAAGGAGCATGCGCTATGTGTAGGGAACAGCCATTTTCAGTCATAAAAACATCCACAAATATACCAGAATAGATCCAGCAAGAAATATTCAATCAGTAATTGATTTAGTTGTGGTAAAGAAAGAAGAGTAAAACTTAATGATGTGAGAGTATACCGCCAACCAGAATGTGGAACTGATCATCATATGGTAGTGAGCAAACATGTATTTCCTTTTAGAAGTAAACGAAGATCTATTGAAAAAGATACCGATATTTTAATTGAACAAAATGACATAAATTTTAAAACAGACCTTTTAAAACAATACAGCGTTGAAATGCTCTACCAAAACAGAATTAACCTTAAACTAGGAAACTCCGAAGATAAAAGTCCCGAAGAAATGTATTATCACCTAAAAGATGTTGTTTTTGAAGCAGCTAAGGAAGCCCTAGGAGAAGAACAAGAAAAAAGGAAGTTCGTTGAGAAATTCAGTGAAAATTTAGAAAGCTTGATTAAGGAAAAGAAAACATTGTACCTGTCGTGGATTTCCAAATAGGAATGCCCAAACACGAAAGGAATATGTACAAAAAAGAAAAGAAGTTAAAGAATTAGTAAAAATTGAAAAAAAATGAACACTGGGAGAGATTGTGTAGGGATATAGATAATACAATAGGATATAATAGGTCAACCCAAGCGTGGAAAACGATTAAAAATATGAGAAAAAAATGTTACAAAAGTAAAGTACAAATAATAACTCCTACAAAATGGATTGATCACTACGAACAATTATTACAAGAAAGTAGAGTTGAATACCAAAACAATTTGGAATGCATGCATTGGCAAGCATGGGAACCTGAAATCAGTTGGTTTTATGTAAAAAGGGCTTTGTCGAAAGCTAAAAACAATAAAGCTCCAGGACCAGGTAACCTTAGAATGGAACTTTTAAAATACGGAGGTTATAATGTAACTGAATATCTCAAAAATCTTTTAACAAAATTGAAGTTAGTGGCGATATTCCTCAGGAATGGAATATGTCATATATCAGCTCTATACACAAGAAAGGTGACAAAACCCTTTGTGAAAACTACAGAGGAATTAGTGTCATCCCATCAATAGCTAGGCTATTCGCTAGTATTCTAAAGGAAAAAATACAGAAGGGAATAACATTTAGTGAAGAACAAAGTGGGTTTAGAAGTGGGAGGTCATGTTTAGATAACATCCATTGCTTACGCCAAATAATAGAGAAAAATGGAATATACAATATAGACACACATATGACATTTATTGACCTGGAAAGGCCTATGACAGTGTTCCTAGATGCAAAATATGGTCAGCAATGAGAAGACTGAATGTTCCAGAAAAATGGATTAATTCGGTTAAAAAAATGTACCAGAATACTGAAGCGTGTATTAAAATGGGGAGGAAAATTACCCAAAGTATTAAAACTAACAAAGGGTTAAAACAAGGATGTAGTTTATCGCCACTTCTCTTTATATATATATATATATATATATATATATATTAAAGCATATATATATATATATATGGAACAAGTTTTGGAAACTTGGTACAAGAAATGCTCGCAAATGGGAGTTCTCATAAATGATAGGTGCTTACATTCTCTACTTTTTGCAGATGATCAGGTCATTTTGGCATCAGATCGGGAAGATATGGAGTTTATGCTTAGGAAATTAAAAGAAGAATACGAAAAGTGGGGACTTAAAATTAACCTTAAAAAGACCGAATATTTATGCATTGGAGGAGATACCTCTAATATAAAAATTGATGATGACGAAATAACTAACTGTTCAAAATTTAAATATCTGGGGACTATAATTACTGACGATGGGAAAGTTGATGAAGATATTACCACTAGACTTGCAATGGGCAGAAATGCAATCAAAGCTCTACATAGCCTTATATGGAATAATGTGCTACGACAAGACACAAAGAGAAGAATATTCCACAGTGTAGTGGAAAATATTATATTATATGGTGCAGAAATGTGGCCTTTAACAAACGCCCCGTAGAGACAGAATACGGTCAGTAGAGCTCGACTTCATGAGAAGATCTTTACAGATAACAAAGCTGGACAAGATAAGAAACGAAGTGGTATGGGAAAGAGCTGGGGTTCAAACAACCATAACCAGAAGACTAGAAAATAAAGCTCTTCAATGGTACGGACATGTCCAGAGGATGCAAAATGAGAGATGGCCAATTCAAATTTTAAACTGGATACCTGAAAGGAGGCGTAGAAGAGGTAGACCTGTTTTGACCTGGAAGACGTATATACAGGAAGTAATGAATGAGAAGGACTAGAAGAAGGTCAATGGAATGACTGAAAAATATGGAAATCGAAAACGGCAAACTCTTAGGGGTAGAACCGACGAAGAAGAAGAAGAATTTTAGCTCCATATTTTGAACATGGCCCGTAATGTCCTTCATGTGTTGAAAAAGCTGAGCATAAGGATTTATATGGAGAATAATTTCCTGTAAATTCTGCATAATATATCTATCACAAAAACGATTTTCATGCCTATCAATACGTTTATTTAGAGCTTCACTTGCATCTAAAATGAATAAACCTGCATATGATGGCTGAATGTTATTTTCTGGAATCAAAGGCCCAACAGCATGATATATCTGTCCATGAATTTTTAGACAATAAGGCCCTGACCCTCGTAAATGAACAGCATTTAACTGAACAGACGCAAAAGCTGGAGCATTATTATACTGCCGTATGTTTTCAAGATAATTTCTTGATGTCGAATAATTTGCTTCGATTAACTCTCTAAGAAACTGAGGTCCGGCAATTGGTGGTAATTTTATTTTCCCCTTATGACAACATGTAGAAGTGTTCTCCTCACCTCGGAAAAGTATTGCAGAACAATGACTACATCTATAGTCCATTCCACCAACACTAAACAATGGAACTTCACTGTCAGATTTATATATTCTGGGAGCATCATAACTATATAAGTGGAAGGTCAATGCTTGCACTTCTGTTGCGACGGATGCCATGCGTTTCATCAGCTTGTCTGCTTGAACTTGCACGTTCATTTGACAGAGCCCGTCTTTCCCGTTTTCTTCTGTCTTCTCTTTCCAGTGTAAGAGGTCTTGTACGTGGCATATTTGTCCTAAATTTTAAAAAAATATATGAACATTGAGGATTTAATGTTAATGGAACTAAAATGTAATTTTTAAAACCATAATACATAGTTCTATTTAATTTGCAGAAATTTTTCTTGAATATATTCAATAATCAGAACATATATCTCTAAACTAACCTTTATTTGAGGTCCCTCTGCGCTATTTATCTGCACCAAGATGTAGGCAGAATGAAGGTTGAACCTATCAAAACAAAATATGGAAAATAAAATTGTTGAAAAATGCATGCTTATATTATAAATAACCGCAAAATAGAGTGAAAACAGTTTAATTTAGGTCTGAAGAATAACAAATACAAATATATTGGAAAAAAATGTAAGAGAAAAAGAATAGAATCTTAAGAAAAAAATTTAAGAGGCACTCTGTAGTGTAAAGAAAGATAAATGTGAGCCATACAAACAATGTAATCTACTGCACATATTGGAGTATGTTGGCAGAATGCAATTGACTTGCAATGTAATTGGATATTACTAACCTTTAACCACTGATAAACCGCACTGCACGCACATGAAACTATGCTATTCTGCTGCACCAAGATGGATGCAGAATTACGCTATGTGCTCGTAAAAAAAACTTGTACCTACCAATTCAAAATATCAGATATAAGACACTAATATAAAAATTGCACAGAACGTATCTCTGCGTGCGATGTAATCGGATACAATATATTAACCTTCGCTGTTAGCCAAATTCGCTGCCACTTCTCTGTAACTAAATTCGCTGTTGAACCGCACCGAACAGCACGCTGCACCCAGATAAATGTATTGGTGTATTGGTGCACGCGTACGCGGTTTCAAAATTCGCTTTCAGCAGTTACAGGTTCGCCAACTCAAATTTTGCCAAGAACGTTGAGTTCTTGTGTTCTTTTTTTGTGAATATCTTATTATACTTTGTTGTTAGTCTGTAACTCAGTAAACTTTTTTTACATTCACAACTTTCATTGTTCAATTTGTTTATATTTGGCCATGCGCTCGGAGACATGGGGTTATAATATAGATATGCCGCAGGTTCCCCAACTCATATTTTGCGCAGGACGTTGTGTTATTGTTTTAATTATTTTTTGTAAATAACTTTTTAAGAATTACGAAAATGCAAAACTGATTACAATGGCGGGAATAGCAATTTCTTTTACACCTATAAACACCTTGATCATACGAATCCATCCAGTGGTTATCTAGATCTCAGATCGCCATTTTACTGTATTAATTATATGGATAGACTTTGGTAAATAAGTCTTCTTTGTTATGCTAGAAAGTCATTTTCCACAAGATCATCAAGGGAATTGTGTATTTGTTTCAATATTTTTTCTCATCCTTTTTTTCTATTTGATCCGTTATGTGTACAACCAACTTCATGATGATTGCTTGGATACGGGCATTGACCTATTATATTTTTTAAAGGAATTATTGATTGGGGAATTTTTAATAACAAGTTGTGTTTAAGGAAATATTAGTAATTTTGTTTTCTTCTGCCAGGTATTTGCCTTACATGTTTATGTTTGAAATTATAATAAATGTTTTCATTTGTATTATCAGTATTTGTACGTAAAAATGTTTAATGTTGGAAGTGCCATAATTGTTTTCATTGCAATTTACTTCCTCTATTTCATTAGTTTGCTAATTTCATTGTCTTTATTTTACTGCTGGAAATGTGTCTTCGATATAGGTACTTATTTTTAGTAATGCACTACCAATCATTTTTCATACTTTGTATGTGATAGAATATATTACTATTTCATTTTACTATTATCAATATTTTATTATTTTACTTATGTATTTACATTTATGTTGTAACATTAATGTTGTATAATAAAAGTTAGAAAGGATAGTTAGAGGTTAAATTGAGAAGAAATTCAGTTAAACTGAATAAAAATATATATATTTAGGGAGGGCGATAAATGTCTTTGGAAAAGTGTAAACGAATGCGAAGAGCAGAATAATTTTGACCTAGGATAAAGTGTTGAGAAAGGAGTAATGTATTAAAGAAATTTTGAGTTTATATAATTATAAAGGTTTTAATGGAGTCAATTTGAAGCTCTGTATGGATTTATTAATTCGAAATGAACCAATCTGCTTTTAGTATTTTCTTAGGAATTCATTTTGAATAATTTGAATTTTCATGATATTTGTAGATGAGGCATTACACCAAATAGGACAAGCGTATGTTCATAACGGCAAAACTTTTTTCTTCATGAGTGAGTCATTTTCCTCAGAAAGCACGGGGCCTGTGCTAGAAGTGCTACTAGGCTCAACCGGGACTGCATATAGGTCACGTTCAGAAGTCGGTTTGAAAGAAAAATCCGACAAAATCTCAATTGGTGTCGTCTATCATTTGTTGATTCGGAATCATAACCAGGAATAGAATATCCCTATGAGACCCGACAGTACGTTGGATTTACAAATTTTCATCTTAATAGGTTTTTAAACTGTAATAAATCTCGACTCGCTCATACTCGAACATCTGTTTGGTGATTTGGAATCTGGGACGGGTTTTTCGTAACAAAACACAGACACATAATTAAAATTTAACAAAGAATATTTAATTTACAAAAAAATGAGATGAATGAATGTACATCGATTTACAGAACAAAAAACCTTGCGGCTCAAATAATTTTGTCATAATTACTGATTGACATAATTGAACAAAATAATACAATAATTGAAGCTAGACCGCTTTCACTTATGGCCACGCTGATGGCATCCGAACTTCTCCCTCTACCACTTGCAGTCCTTTCGCATTATTGCGATAACAAATCTGACGTTACCATTTCTGATGGTTTCCCAGCAGGGAAACGCCCCAGCTGGCGTCGGCCTCAGGCAGACGGGGGGAGAGACGCCTCACCTCCTGTGCGGTCAAGGCCGACCGCGTCCTCAGCCGTCCGGCCCGTCTCGGCCGCCCGGGTCGCTCACCCAGCGATAATCACTTCCAGGCACCTCGTGAAGTCATCGGCAGCGGCGGGTTCCCTTTCGTCTCCGGTTTTGCGACTCGCGAATGGCTCATGCGAGTGGCGCAGGCGCGTGCGGCGTGCGATCGCGAATACGGCCGAACATTTGCGCGGGTGGCAAAGTCGAAATCGGCTACTGCTTTCGTCACATGAGCGAGAAGACCTCTCTCCCGAACGCTAGGATTCTCGAAACTCTCTCCGATGCTGGTTCTATCGAATGTATCTCGTAAGTGATTTTAGAGAAGTTCTCTGGTCCTGACGAGAGCTCTGATACCCCCTCCTCCTTAGGTTCGCTCTGATTCTCGGAAATTTAATTTTGGCGGAGTGGCGGTTCGTAGCTCCGGCCAATGCCTCGCCTTCTCGCAGACGAAAATTTCCATTGCAAGTTTTGGCAGTTGGAGCTGCGAAGCGTTGTTTTCGCTCCGCCGTCCGCGAAAAAATCGTTGCGACCTGCATTTCAAGGATGGCAAGTGTTCGGAGTCCGTTTGGTCATAAACATGGAGTGTGTGCTTGTCTCGGGGGTTTGATGAGAGCGCCGCCGAAAAGGAGAATGCTGCCCTTTCCCTCCCCCTCTTGGGTTGCGGCGGTCGGTGCGCAGCTCGGCCGGATGCGGCCGACAAAGGAAGGGACGGTCGTAAAATCCCCAACTGCACCTTGCTCCGGAAGTGGCCTGGCTCGCCGACGCGAGACAGAACCGCCCCCATTGTCTGTTGTTCGCTCGATCGAATCAAAAATTCATACAAATTAAAGTAATATCCCTTGATACCTCGTTCGCGTTAGGTCGTACCGTTACAAAACTTAAAAAATATAAATAAAATAAATTACCAAGGAAATTGACATATCTATATTTGTTCCCGAAATATTTTACCCACACATTTGTGTACGTTAGGCTTTAAGTCATATATAAAATCGGATATCAACATCATCTTGAATAATGTTAATATGTTAAATATTGTCCAAGAAATTAAAGAAAAATGGGAAATTGAAGTGCATGCATATTAAATATTATCAAGACTCGCCTAATACATTAATATATGCATTTGATTGAATGAAATATTTGTTACACGGGTTCAAATTACAGCAATAAAACAAATATCAAAATTACAGAAAATTATTTAGATCTTTATTTGTGGTATAGTACTACATTGAATTATGATGCTACAATAAATCGAAATGATATGGAGCTGAAATATAATGTCCCGTCGAGGTGGTTTGGTCCACGTTCTGATGGGGGCATGCAGAGAAGGCTCTCAAGTGTTCCTTTCTCCATTTTTTCATCTTGCTTCTCATTTCATGTCATGTACGTTTTCACTCCTTTTTCTTCCTCACTGGCCTTCTCTATATGCGGAACGCCCACCCATGTGTTTGCCGTGCATGGCGACCCGTGTCGGAGGGAATGTGTGCCCTGGCAGTTGAGGGACCTGTTTGTTTCCTTGTCTAGTCCTAGTGCTACTATTCGCCTTGCGCTAAGGGGTACATTGTTTACGTATTTTCGGGAACATTCCCTGTAGGTTCCAACACACTCGCTTTGGCCCCGGACTCTTCCAGACGGGCGGTCGGGAGCTAACCCACTCCCGATCAATCGGTTCGGAGTAGGTCTTGTACTGAACTCCTGGGTGAGCAGGGGGATACACGGCGGGGCAGCGCTGTGACATCCCCCCACTATATCTCCGTGACAACCCTGGCACTCCCATGGAGTGTCCCCTTGTTGGGCTCCGTGGTGGATGGGGACCACGGGGACGAATCCGATATCCATCTATGGATACTTCACCTTTTCCCCCGCCCTCATCGGCAAGGAAGAGATGTGCAGAAAGAACTATCGACTTGAATAGTTTCTTTTCCAAAGAAGAAGATCGACCCAAGAAGCCTCGTTTCCTCCTCATGGCATGTGCCGAGGGAGGTAAAACTTTTAAAACTGTGAGTGCTGTCCATCTGGCGCGAGCCATAGAAGAAGCTTACGGGATGCTCCAAGCGGTCGTGCGACAGAGGAATGGAACGATTCTTTTTGAAGCGCGTACCAACGCGCTTCAAAAAGTTTCGGTCGAAATTGCTTAAATTCAGAATACGAAGCAGATTGCCGGCCTCCAGGTAGTACTCACGGTTCATGCTACCTTGAACTTGTGCAAAGGCGTAGTAAATCACGAGGACTTTGCTACAGAAACGGAGGAAGATCTCTTAAACGTTTTCAAGACCTATGGCGTGACTGGGGTGTATAGGATCAGAAGGAAGGAACAGGGGAAAGTGATCCCTATTTCGACCCTGATCCTTACGTTTAACCGACCATCCCTCCCGGAAATAACAACAGCTTCGTATAAAAAATTTGCATTTTTTCATCCATCCATTTCCTAAACTTTAAGTATTCTTTCTCAAAGTTTGGAAGGCTTTTTCGGTATCATAACATTTTCGCGTTTGCAGCTTCTTCCACAATTTCTCTGGGCAAATCCATTATGTTTGAATCGCGACTTTGCCATTTGTAACAAATCAAACTACTTGCCATTTGTAAACAAATTAGTTAGTAGTTATTGCCGGAGATTTAAATCTTCCAGACACAAATTGGAAAGGGTGCGTTTGCGACGGAAATGTGCAGCAACTTGTCAATAGACTTGTTTGGGACAACGGATTAGCGCAGGTAGTAGACCAGCCCACTAGACAGGACGCGCTTCTAGATATTTCCCTCGTTAGACCGAAAGACTTATTCTTATCGTGCGACGTCATGGAAGGTATAAGTGACCATAAAACACTTCTTGTCGACTTGGACTTAAGTACTTCAAGGAAAAGTATTAACGCCGGGTTTCCACTGGGGGAATACAAGAAAACGAATGTAGAAAGGCTTCAAAAATACTTAAGAGAACAGTACGAAGGGTTTCTTAAAATAGGAGGGGGGATTGAAGAAATATGGCGAGGTTTTAAAAATATTCTTGAAAATGCCGTGCAGACATTTGTGCCGTGCAAATTGTTAAGAAGTAACCCCGATCCAGAATATTATAATGCAAAGATTAGACGCATGAAAAAAACCAGAAAGGCGTTTAGAAACAGACACATTAGTGATAACCATATGTCATTATTTCGAAGTTATTCAAAAGCATTAGAGAAGGAAAAGAAAATTGCGGAAGAACGTCATTTGAAATTGATGCGGACGGCAATAATTGGTCGAAATTTTTTAAGTATGTTCGTTGAAGGAAGGGAAACAAAGACGAAATACCAGTTGTTCGGATAAATAATTCGCAAGTAACTGACGACAGGGAAAAAGCAAACGCTTTTAATGCGTATTTCACGTCGGTATTTAAGCAGAAAACTAACGGTGCACGGATACCAACGTTATCAGATAGAAATCTATTTTATATCGACGTAAATACTCTACGGAAAAGAATAAAATTAATGAAAAGCGGAAAATCTCGAGGGCCCGATTGTATTTCCACGGATTTCATTAAATTAGGCGGTGAGGCTATTCTACCGTATCTAATTAGATTATTTAATGTCTCTATCAATAACGCTTGCGTACCGGAAGATTGGAAGTTAGCACTCGTAGTACCTGTTTTTAAAAGCGGTGATAAAACAGTCCTTAGTAACTACAGACCGATAAGTCTCACATCAGTCGTATGCAAACTCATGGAACAATTAATTACTAACTACATCCGGAAAGAATGGGAGGACAAGGAATGGCTGTATCAAGGTCAACACGGTTTCAGGAACGGTTTCTCATGCGAAAGTCAGCTTGTTTCCCTTCTACAGGACCTAGCCGATGAAATTGATAATGGGGGAAGGGCAGACGCGATAGTAATAGATTTTGCCAAAGCTTTTGATGTTGTTCCACACGATCGTCTTGTAAACAAATTAATAGATTCGGGTATAGACACAAGGGTGGTGGCTTGGATAAACGAACTACTACGTGATAGGAAACAAAAGGTTCGAATAGGAAGCTATTTATCAACCTCCGCTAGTGTTACGTAAGGGATTCCACAAGGAAGTGTCATTGGACCTCTCATGTTTTTCGCCTTTGTGAATGACTTGCCAAAACATTTAGCTTCAAATGTAAGACTCTTCGCCGATGACTGTATCATCTATCGGGTTATCAAATCAGAGGAGGACGTAGATATTTTGCAGCGAGACACAGACAAATTACACTCCTGGGCAGAAACAAACGGCATGGAAATAAACAGTTCGAAGAGCAAAGCCATCACGTTTGGTAGGGGTCGATGTTATGGTGAAACAGTGTACAAATTGAATAACAATGTCATACCTACAGTTACTTCTTGCAAATATTTAGGAATACAGTTAGACAGTAAATTGAGTTGGGAAAATCAAGTAAATTTCGTTGTAGGGAAAGCCTGGACATCTTTACATTTCGTTATGCGGATTCTAAAGAGGAGTACGGTGAAAAGTAAAGAATTAGCTTATACAAGGTGTGTCCAAAAAGTCATGAAATATAATTTTTTGCAGAGCTACTATTGGTCGCAGCGCACTCGGACTGATTGGGTTAGGTGGAGGGTACCCTCAGCTTTACAGCGCCTCAAAGCGCAGTCTGCTCCGAGTAACGGAAGCATCAGCATCGTTGAATAAGTGCGCCTCTGTTTCGCGACCTCGTCACGACACGCGATGAGTGATTCGGTCGAACAACGTCGGGCGATCAAGGTTTGCACGAAGCTCGATAAAAAGCCTTCCGAGACTCACGCCGTGTTAAAGCAAGCCTACGGGGAGTCTGCCATGAGTTATGTGCAAGTTACGAGGTGGGTGAAGAAGTTTAAGGATGGCCAAGAAGGGTTGGACGATGACTCTCGTTCTGGAAGACAATCAACATGCAGAAACGAAGCCAATGTGAATCGTGTTCGTGAATTGATGAATTCTGACCACCGATTGAATGTCCTGCATTGAGCTGACACTCTGAACATCCCAAAAAGTTCCGTATTCAACACTGTTACGGAGGAATTGCACATGAGAATGGTGTGCGCAACATGAGAAAGGTGTGCGAAAAGACGTCGCCGCTACATGGCTGTTTCATCACGACAACGCGCCGAGCCACACCTCTTTGCGCGTCCGCGAGTACTTGGCCAAGCACAACCTGGCAACACTGCCGCAGCCACCCTACAGTCCTGACCTCTCTCCGCCGGACTTCTTCCTGTTTCCCAGGATTAAAACCGTGCTCAAAGGACGCCGTTTTGAGACCACTGAGGACATCCAAAAGGCTGTGACAACGCTCTTAAACGAGGTTCTGGTTGAGGCCTGACAGGGGGCTTATCAATCATGGGTGAAGCGCTGGAAAAAATGTGTAGATGCTAAAGGTGACTATTTTGAAGAATTTTTAAGCTTTGTGCATATATCGCCAATAATTGTTTTTAAAAAAAATGTATTTCATGACTTTTTGGACACACCTTGTATGTCACTAGTGCGACCCGTGTTAGAATACGGCGCGGTATGCTGGGACCCGTACAGAATATCGCAGCAAGGTAATTTAGAAAGGCTCCAGCGCAGAGCATTAAAATTCACTTTCAGGGGTACAAAAAATAAAGGTGCATGGGAGTCACTCGAAAAAAGGCGGATTAAGTTGCGACTCTGTGCTATGTACAAAGCATACAAAGGTTATCCTGCTTGGGGTGAAATTAATCGTCGTCTAGGAAAACCTACTTACTTCGGGTAGAGCGGATCACAAGCACAAAATTAAGACAAGAGTGCAGAAAACGGACGTTGGGAAATTTTGATTCACAAACAGAACTGTTAGAAACTGGAACAGTTTGCCTGCGACAATCTTTGAACCCTTTCCTCAAAACCTGAGAAAATTTAAAAATAAATTAGTTTCCTAGCTATTCATCTATATTTTATGTCATTGTATTATTGTTAAGTTTCTACTGTTAAATAAGTAGAATTTCCTATTAAGTAATTTGTCTAATTGTTATTATTAGTAGTAGTTGTAGTAGTATTGTCATTATTATTGTTATTATTATTATTATTATTATTATTTATATTCGTGTAGTGCAGTGCAGTGCATTGTTGTGTAGTGGAGGGAAAGAAATGCGAAAGAAATGCATAACAGTTAAGTGTTGTGAAGTGCAGTGCAGTGAAGTGAAGTGGAGTAAAATGAATTGGAGTAAGGTTTGCGCTGTGAAATTATGTACCATTATTCTTAATTATTGTTTTTTCCTAAATTAAGTACTCTCTTGTAATTTAAATATTCTGCCACCAAGTAATGATACTTAATTGCAGAATTAATAATAAATCTAATCTAATCCAAATTAGTTGCATAGGTAGCATACATGACGTCAAAACATGAATTCGAGAACTACTACAACTACGAATTACAACTGAACATCAAATTAATTTCGCTTCCTTAAATCCTTATAATACTGTTATACAAAAAATAGTGTATGCAACTCGCTTGTAATTTACTTTTTTGCACTCATAAGAAGATATTACCGAACTCACTCCTAACGTCGTTCGTTCGGTAATATCTTCATATTCGTGCAAAAAGGACAAACTTATAAACTGATTGCATAATATACTATTGTCATTTTCTTAATTTTTCGGTTTCCTTTCGGTAGAACGGAAATATTAATTTTAGAATATTAAAGAATAAAAAGAAAACTAGTCCTAAATAGCATTTTCCTTTTAAAAATTATGTGCCGTTTTAAAGAAAATCGCGTTTTAGCGCTGCTAAAAATGCAAAATTTGAAGCTCATTTTCACAGAAAATTTTTGAGTTCTCAAAATACTGTATTTGAAGTTACTTCAAGTGCGTACACTCTTAAATATAATAATCTTTACAAATTGCTGGTAATGTGCATATTAAAGATGTGAGAGATCTTTCAAAAAAATTACAATTATGTAATTTTTGAAAAAACAAAATAATAACTGAAAATAAACTTCACGCCATACTAAAGAGTGTAATTAGTACTATCCGTTACAAAAGTTTGAAGAAAAAATTTGCTGCCATACATGAGAAAATGGCGTTTGAGCGTTTCTGAAAATGAGAAATTTTGAGCTACTTTTCACAGAAAATTGTTTTCGAGAAACTTTGACATTATTTAAAGCACGTACTCGTAAATATAATAATGTGAAAAAAATCGCCGCGTAAATATTATCGACGTGAGAAACATGTGAAAAAATTTACATTTTTGTAATTTTTGATAAAACCAACGTATAGAGCAATTTGGCTTTAATGTCATCTGATAGAGTACATTTACCACTATCCCTACCAAAAGTTTAAAGAAAAATTTTGGAGCCGTTTTTGAGAAAATCTTGTTTTTGTAATTTTTTAAAATTGCACATATTGCAGGAAAACGACTAAAATTTTGAAAAACATTTACATGACCTTTATGAAAGAACTCAATATGCAGAACAAATTTTATTTGAAGAAAAAAATCGCTGTCTTCAATTTTTAGTTGGAGAAAGACGCCAAAAAAATTCAAACTTTCACAATTTTCGAAAATTCTGAGTTATCCGTGAAAATCATACCTATGTCACCTTAATAAGTGTATTTTACTCTGTTCTTACAAGAAATTTAAAGAAAAAATTTGGAGCCGTTTTTGGGAAGATTTTGAAAATGTCCGGGGGGTTTGATGTAGAGTACCCTCAAATTTTACAGAATCTTTTTCAAAATCTCAAAGCTTTGACTAGAACCAGATCAACCAGGGAATGTCCATTTTGGAAGAAATTGGAAGAATCGTCCGTATGGTTTAGGCGCTAGCAGTGTTCACGGACGGACGGACGGATAGTCAGACGGACGTTTTCCTTTCAATTGGTTTTTCGGTATCGAGGACCCACAAAACAGGGTTTCTGGCTACACCACGTGTAAGAGGATTTTTTCCCCTTAATTTAGCAACTGTTTTTATCCACTTTTTCGTTATCACGGCCCGGCAATGAATTTTTTTCCGCTGAAAAATCGCCATTTTTTCGCGCAGCATTACATAACTTTCCCTATACTACGTACGTATAAGGGAAAGTAATAATCACACATCAACAGTACTACGATGCAACAGTAATAGGCCCTATTACAATAATACCGCTAATGGACATACTAGCTAGCTAGAAAATGCACAAACAATACACTTTTTTTCTGGGTTAATCTCCACAGTTAATGCAAATTTTTATCATGTTTTTGGTGCATTTTTCACATACAGGTCTCTGGCAGTGAGCACATTCCTCGGCAGTTTTGTTGCCGCATTTTTAGTGGAACATTGGCAACGGGGTTTCTTCGCCAACTGCGTTTGTTTATTGTCACTCTTTTTGCCCAGTTCTATGGCCAAATCTTGAAGACATTTTTTCTACGTATTTTCTCTCCTGTGACTTCTTTATATACGTACAGTACCTTGCCATGTTATTAGACCCAAGCATAAAAATATTTTCATCATTTTCAGTGCGATGATGGTTTTTGAATGGACTTTTTTTTATTAAATAACTCAAATAATAGATGAAAATTACTTTTTATTAAAAAAAAAGTATTTACATATAATCATTACATTGAATTTTTGTTTGTTTGAATCAGTACTTTGAGTGGCCACCTTTAGCAGCCAAGACAGCTTGAAACTACGAGGCATACTATATACTCGTTTCAATTTTCATTTTTATCTCTGGGCTATCTTGTCAAGTGTGTCTGAGTACCCGAATCAGCTTTGTTTGGTAGTAGGTGCTTGTTTGCTAACTTCAGATCTAATGAACTCCCAAATATTCTCGATAGGGTTCATATCGGGAGAATTTCCTGGCCAGTCGAGAACGGTAATTGTGTTTTCAAATAAAAATGTATTTATCCGTTCAGTTCGGTGGCATGGTGCACCATCGTGCATGGCTTTTCTGGTTTTTTGAACCACTTTTTCATTTGAGGAAGTATCTGTGTTTTTATCAATCTTTGAATACTTTTCAGCATTCATTGTGCCATCTACAAATTACAACGGCCCTGGACCCTTAAAACTTATTACGGACCATACCATGACTGAAGGAGGGTGTTTGATAGTTGGAACAATACACTCTGGTTTGTATTTTTCATCGGATCTTCGCCTGACAAACTTAGATTTTTCGACCATTACTTGGAAAAGAGATTCATCTGAAAAATTCACCTTAAAATATCAAATATATTTAGACTAAATACAAATAAACATTTAAATATAAACCTAAGAAAATATATAGCAATCAATTACTTTTTTCCATTAATTAGTCGTGAAATTCTTGTATTTTTGTGCCCATTGATAACGTTTTGCAATCATGTCTGGTGTAAGTCTCGGTTTGCGTGCTGGTGTTCGACAGATTAGGCCTTCTTCAGCTAATCTTCGCTGAATTGTTCTTTGTGATACTAGAATGCCTGCTTCAGAAACTTCTTTTGTTAGGAATTTTAAAGTCAATTTTTGATTTTTAAAGCAAATATCTCGGATTCTTCTGACACTTCTCTTAGATGTTATTCTACGACGACCACATACCTTTGCGTTTAGCTTTTAAATCATCATCAAAATCCATTTTTCTTTTTATATTTTTTACTGAACTACGTGAAACTCATACTAGTTCAGATATTTGATATTGATTCATAATTTTAGCCTTCAACATGCCGGCAATTCGACCAACTTTCATTGGCGACAAATCACTTCTTTTCTCCATTCTGAAAATTGTATCTTCATAACAAATCTCAACAATTTGTTTAATATATACATCAAACAGTGAATAACTGTTAACAAAGAATGTACCTTGAGCGATTTGAATAAACTTGAACTTGCATAATCACGACAAACTCTTGGGTATTATGATGCAATTGTCACGCTTTTTTTAGGTTATAAGGCATTTATTCACTGGACAGTGTTCCCAACAGTGCCGTTTAAAGGTTGTGAAGGGCCCGGGGCCTGGGTTGATCAGGGGCCCTCCACAGATTGTACATATTTGAAAATGTCCAGTATTTATTTAAAGTTTTTTGCAGTAAATTATTTAAACTAATATTTGACAAATCAGTGACAAATACATGTATTATAGCATTAACTTAATTAAATCATAAAAAGACAATCGTACATTTTGCATAGCCACTTTTCGTGCTTTAGATTTTGCGAAATCTTTAATTATATTTTCAAAATCAATCGAATTCAGTACATCATTTTCGATGCTCATGATTGACAAGCAATTTAAACCTTTCCGGACTCATGGTACTTCTGTAATCATTTTTTAAAAATTTGAGTTTAGAGAAAAAACGCTCACCCGTACAGTTTGTCACCATCAAGGAAAGAAAAATTCGACATGCAATTTCAATATTCGGAAAAGTCTCAGAAAGTTGATCCACGTTTAAAATTTCATACAAATCTGCAATCGAATATTCACGTTTGGATTTCTCTCGGATCAGCAAATACTGCCTAAATTGAATACACACCAATTCTAATTCTTTTTCATTAACATCTAAATAATAAACGTTTGCAAAATATTGACTTTTTTTTGAAGTTCATTTAATTCAATATCTATTTGATTTAAGAGGAAAACAAATCGTTCATTGAGAAGAATGTAGTTTTCTGAACGATCATCAACTAACATGAATGGAAATTTAGTAAATCTTGAACCAAAACGTAATGTTGGGAAAAAAAACAAGGTGGATAACATCTTAAATTAAGATTTTACATTTTTACGTAATTAAATGATATGAATAGTTTTAAAATGTTTGTATAAAAATATCATATAAAAAAATAAAAAATTAATTGAACCTTTTCTCCGGGGGCCTCCCCTAAGAAGTGGGGGCCCGGGGCCGTGGCCCCTCGGGCCCGTGCCTTAATCCGGCCCTGGTTCCGAAGCAACAAAAATATATGATCAGTGTTACAATCTCTAAGAAAGATATATGAAATCCAAAAGAACTACTACATAGTTTCGTACGTAAAATAATTTAATAATTATAACAAGGAAAAGGTGAAAATTGTGATTATTCAGCTTGGGTCTAATAATATGGCAAAGTAGTATTGCTGCTAAATCTAACATATTAGAAAATACATGCAGTGGCCATCTTCTTGACCCTGCCTTTACGGAATATTTTCGAGCCATTTGATCTAATATGTCACACCATACTTGGTGTTATTGTAGTAGATCACAGTGTCAGGTTTCTTCTTTGTATCTGAACCAACCTACATCTCACGATGAAGAAAGCTCAATATCATTACATTTTTGTTTCGTTTACCTTGGTAAACAGTAAGAGTAATGTCGCCGTACTTCAGAATCTGCGAGTTCCTTTACTAGTTTTTGCTTCAACTGATATTTCTCGCCTTTGTTTATTAATTGTGCTCACAATACTGTTTTTCTTTGCTTCCAATTTTTTTGCTAGTTTCAGACTCGTAAAATAGTTGTCTTTTGTGACATTTCGTCCTTTGTTTAGGAAAGGCTTTTGAAAGGGATTGTAATGCCAGTGAGCAATTGGACTGTGGTGGGGCTTTGGTGGCACTCAGTCTTATCTCCCTCCAATAACCAGAGCAAACAAAGCAATCCAATAAAAACAGTGTATTTAATTAGAAGGGTTTTAAGTTTACTTTAATTTTCAGTGGGTTGATAATAAATTTCTTGTAAACAGTTGTATATTTACTCTTTGCAGTATTTCATTGAGTTGGTTTTTTAATCTTATTGGAACATAAAGTTCTTTGAAGTATGAACTTAGAAACACAAATGATTCATTAAGTAGATTGTTCACACATAAAATAAAAAGGTTACAGCTCTAATAATGTAAGAACTACATGTTACGATAAACTTTAATTTTTTGGCCGTTTATCGTCTTTCCCAAGATATGGAATTCCGATATATTCGTTTTCCAAGATATATTCGTTTAGAAAGTATTTGGCATCACCATCGGCAACAACCCAAAACTTGATTCCGAATTTATCTGGCTTATTTGCCACAAACTGACTAAAAGGATACCGTGCTTTTGTTGGAAAAATTGTTCATCAACACACAGTTTCTCTCAAGGTACATAATACGATACACAATTTTCAATAAATTTCTCCCAAAGTTCTCATATGTGAGCAAACTTGTCTTCTTTTATTCGACGTGATCTGGTGTCTTTCATGTCAAATCGTAAAAATCTGAGAATACTCTTGAATCTATCTCTTGACATAATTTTTCTGAAAAAAGGAATTCCCCAGTCTTCTGACCATAGGCTATTCAATTCAACAACTTTAGCACAATAAAACCCCTGTACATACAATGAACCTATAAAACATGCTAGCTCTTCCACACAAACATTCCAATTTGTTGTTGAACCAACTGCTTAGCAGCTTCAGCGTCTCTGCACCTCTTTATATGGTTTAGCATTTGTTGATTTATCATAGGTTTGCACGTACTAGCAGGAATTTCTTCTTATACATTGCGTTTCGAGTATGGTGTAGGACCCGGTTTTTCTCGCAAAATATTGTGCTGAGAAACCTTTTTTGCGCTGAATACTAAATGTAGAATTGTTTACAGTCCACTTTGTTCCATCCTTGGCCGTTAGCATTTGATTTAACCCTAGAGCGGGCGCGCCTATTTCAGTTACGGTAACGGGCGCGTGATGAACTTCGTTCACCATTACGAATTTTTGAACTTTGCAAAAGGAAGATGAATAAAATGTAGATAAAATGTTCATGAATTTATTTTTTGACACTTTTCAAACATACAATTACTGAAGTAAATGGAAGAATGAATTAAGTTTCTATTGCTAAACGTAAATGATCTAGTGTACCAGCTGTGTCTCTAATAATTAGTATTCCTCTTCGGATTTGCTTGCATTCCAAATTTTCACAATTCACACACTTTATACAGTTTTTGGAGTGCTTTTTACATACAAAGTTGCAGCATATATCACACTTCATTGTTGTTACTTGGTTTTCTTTTCTTGTACATTGGATACAGCGACCTCTCTTTGCAGGTGTTGTCCTCAGTTCCACTTCTGTACCTTCTGTCTGATATTTTTTTAAAAAGTGACTTATGTCTGAAGGTAAAGTTTTTATTTTAGAACGTTCGACTATCCCAGCCTTCATTAATTGAAATGAGAGGTTTTTCAGGAAAACACGCCTCTTTATCAACGGATTTGCTGGATTTGCGTTGTAAATGACTTGAGCATTTATACCTCCAACATTCAGTAATGTATAAAAAAGACACATGGTCCATCTGTTGCATTTACGAGCCACTGAATATTTTGCTTCCATCTGATCTGATGTATCGACACCTCCTTTTGTCATATTGTAGTCTAGAATTACGTGTGGCTTCTTACTGTTGCTGTCTACCAAAGCTTCATCATGCATTGAAGACATGAGCTACACTGCTTTATTTTTCTTCGGGACATGTGATATTAGCATAATGTTGAACTGGAAGCCAAACAATGTAGATCCTACAGCTCTGATCTTTTGAGGTAGGAATTCTTTGGGAATTTCTTTCATGTTTTTTCTACATGTGCCTATGGTAGTAATTTTATCTTCCAAAAGGCTCAGAACTAGTTCATATGACGTATACCAATTGTCTACTGTTAGATTTCGATTTTCCCTTTTACGTGCTGAAGTAACCTTTTTACAATATCGAATGGCTTGTTGGAAACTTCATACGGACCTGACGGTTGTTTACCGCAGTAGAGCTCAAGGGAAGAGGTGAAAAATGTTTTGGCGTCATTCAGTGCATATAATTTCAGCCCATATTTTGCTGGTTTTTTTGGAATGTATTGGATGAAACTACAGCGCCCTCTGAAGGGCACTAACTTCTCATCTATTGTAAGAAATTCACTTGGAGTGTAGCTGCTCTTGCAGTTTGTCACAAATGTTTCCAAAAGAATGCGAACTGCGGCTAATCGATCAACTCTTTGCCTGTCGGATCGTGTGTGTTTATCATCAAATCGCACGCACCTCAGTAAAAATAAAAATCTTTTAGATGACATACAGCTTCTTACAGCCATTATTCCCGTCCCATCAGTAGTCCACAATTCGCACACATTAGTGTGCTGACCACCTTTTACGCCAATCAAAAATAAAACACCAATCAAAGCAATAATTTCACTACGACTTGTAAGTTTCCCATCCCGTTCTCGACTGTAATTCACCTCATCCCGTTTTCTTTGAATATAAATATTTGTGTAATGAACGACTTGATCTATGATGTCGTCATTTATGATCTTCAGAAACGCGTCAACCTCACTAGTGACATTTTTCGCTGCACCTTTCGGACCAGGAAATATTTTGACCAGGTTTTTTGATTTAGTTTTAGAAGTAGTTTTGAAAAAACTCGTATTGCACCACATGGTTTCTCCATCTTTTCCAAAAATGAACTCTCTCTCTGTTAAATCATTATCATTATCACAATCATACTCCCCTTCTTGATCGGTTTCACTATCGTGATCAATATCTGAGTAGTTAATTATTTCATCTTCTCCGTCAGAAAAATCTAGATCGACTGTTGCACCATCCAAATCTTCCTCGTCCGATATTTCTTGCAAAACCCTGGCAATAACATCACAACTAAGAGATTCCGACCTAAAATTCACAATAGTTACGTTAAAATCTATATTGCAGTTTAAAAGATAAAATCAAACAAATTTATAAAAAGTTAAAAGTTATACAATTTGACTTACATGACCGGGCGCCTGGTGAATTTGCTTCACCAACTTCACAACGTTCGCAACTCTCTCTTCTAAAACTGCAAGCTTATAGCTTGAGCACGATAAAAACAACACCGAGAGCAATTCCAGGAAGTGATTGAAAGATAATGCAACAATCCGACGCCGTTCGTTATCTTTTCTGAGATAAACGTAACAATATGTCGGAGTGGTGAACGGAATTCACCAGCGCGCCCGCTCTAGGGTTAATATTCACATCTCAAGTATCTGAAGTAGATGGATCTTGTTATACACTAATATAAGAACATGAAGGTTGATATGAAATGTCAGTTTCCTCTTGACTTTCTTCACTGTCACTATCCGTATCTTCAGGATTGTATTCATCACTACTTGTATCGAAATCCTGTTCGTGTGTGTCACTTCCAGATTCGTCACTAGGTAAACTGTTCAAATATTGAACAATATCGTCACTCGTATTTCGAGAGCGCAGCATTGCTGCAGCTACAAGTGCAAATAACGCTATGCTATCCCAGCTACAGAAAAGCAACGTCCGAAATAACCGTTGACAACAACTTGGAGTTCAAAGTAGAAATTTTCCACAACAATAACAAAAATTAACAACAATAAATACAAGTAATTTAAAACCGAGTTGATAACAGTGCAAATAATTAATTATAATTAACATATTTTATCATACAATAGTGATTTGGGTGTATTTTTATCACTGCGGCCTACAGTAACGACAGTATATGTGTTTATTATATAACTTAAAGTGTACATGGCCAAAGTGTCGGCCTAGCCGTAGTAGGAAGACCGGTACCCGGGCGCTAGCCCCTATGCCAGTCGACTACTACTTAACAAATTCGTTTTGAGAAAAAAAAGTGTTGTACAAAAACTCTTTATACAAACAGAAAAGCTAAAAGAAACGACAAATATAATTATTAATATTGAAATACGGCCCTTAAGTTACATTCAATGAAAATTTTACATTTAATTTTACAAACTAGCATTTTACATTTACACAAATTTTGCATACAATTTTTACATTACTATTTACGAGTATTTACAAAATTTTGCCATAAACTTAGACGGGACACTGCACGTTGCGGCCCCTGGTACGAGGAGCCCAATGAGATTCTGCCATCTAAAGTAAGATGGTAATAAATCATATATTAAGTGAGAGCTGTGTCTGAATAGTTGTTTTTGCAAATTACTGAATTGATTGGTAAAATCGGGGTTTGTAATCAAAGTTGGGAGGGTCTCTGGAAGGACCTGTACGCCATGCGTAGTTTCCACCATATGGCGAGAATACCACCACTGGGGACAGTAACAGAGCAGATGAATTGCGGTTTGGTCTTCTCCGCAGCCGCATGTGGGTGAGACCGCGAGGTGAAATTTGTGTAATTTGGCTTTAAAGGGGCCATGCCCAGTCATGAGTTGAGCTAAATAAGGTGTAGGCCTTAAATGTTTGCACTCTCTTATGCCATTAACATTAGGCATAAATGTGTAAGTTGCTCTGCCTGTCGTTTCCTCATCCCATATGCGTTGCCAGATTTCATTTAACTTAATTCTAACTGTTGTAAGTGGAGATTCTAAATCACTTACTTCCGTAATATTCCCTTCTATCCAAATATTACAGTTGTTACGTTTAATGTGATACCTAGCTGCTCCGTACTGAACCACCAAGTCAAGTGGTATTCTTCCTGAGATAGTCTGCAATGAAGCAATGGATGTTGTTCTATAAGCGCCAGTGAGAGCTAAGAGCGCGGCTCTCTGTGTTTTAAACAACCCCCTTTTTATTAACGTTCTGTGAGAAATGCGGGCCAACGCAGAAGCGCAGTAAGTTATGATAGGCAGAAAGGCGCCTTTATATGTAGAGGAGAAGGTGGTAATATGAGCCCCCATTTTTGTTTGGACTTAAAAAAAAATAAATTAAAGCCCTATTGTTTTTAAAACTATGGAAACTTACACTTCAACATTTTTGTAATCTGCATGCAAAATATTAACTTTCTTAACTGTTTAGGAAGTTACTAGAAATCAATAATTCTCAAGACGTCATATTTCGAAAAAAAAAGGTTGTGTGCTGGTATTATGAGCCCCGTTAATATATTATTGAAATACTTGAGGTTAAAGAAACTAATTACATATTTACAAATACAAATGCTATTTTATTACTTTCACAAACTTATAATGAGATGAAAATGTATACAAATATTTATTTCATTTACAAAAATCACAAATGTAAGTGTCCTTTTCAGCCCCAGCACAGTCATTGTGAGCCCACATTTCGCACATAAGACACTGGACCCAGAGTTCTCCGCGGTGGTCGGCTGAAAATAGTCCATCACAAAACATACAAGAGGTCTGGTCATCACCAGGGCTTTCAACCCCCACCTGTGTTTCCAAAAGTGTCTCCTGGCGTTATAGAATAGTCAGATTCTTCTGATTCCTCACCTTGAAGTTTCCGCTTAAAAGGCTCTTCATGTACGGTTTTTGTCCCCTTATTAAAATGTTTCGTGCTTCTCTCTTTTCATTTTTACTTTTTTTATGTGCAGACATCTGTCTTTTTTCTTCAGCCGCCATCAGAGCATCCTTGTAAGGAGATGACGTGATAAGGGCTGCCTTTGAAGGTTTTCCGCCTTTGTTTGATATCCTTTTCTTTGGTTTTGGAACAGGTCAGATATCTTTTGGTGATACAGTGGATGTAGAATTTTTCTGATTTCTTTCATTAAGTCCTGAAGGACCCGCTAGTGCTAAGTCTTCAGCAGATGGGCCATTTCCAGATTCAACACAGCTCAAATGTGGAACTGACACAGATGGGTTTAGATTGTCCTTTTTTGGGCTTTGATTGTTCTCTTGTGGGGTTTTGTTGCCTTCGTGGGAGATTTTGATCCAACGTTTTGCCCTGCTTGAGGAATAAATGTGTGTTCATGTTTTGTCTTTTTTGCTTTTACCAGGGTTTTCAAATTTAGTTCCTCTGCAGAGGATGGGACAAAATCTACAGCAGAAAAGACGTTCCTGTTGCATGGATATAATCCTGTGACTTTAAAGCCATTCACAGCAATTGCTCCGGTCTGGCAATTCAAATAAGCTTGACCCAACAATTCAGCAATATCGTAGGGTCCGACACATCTCTCACTATGGCGCATCCATTGCCGTATACTTTCACTACTTACATTTTAAAGCCCCAAGAAATGTTTTGTCCAGAGGTTGCAACTTATGGGATGTATGTGGAGGCAAACTTACAATAGAAATGAAATTTTCTCTTGCAAGATTCACAACATCTAAATTTTTTGTGAGAGAGTTATAGCCATCCAGAATAAGGAGTATTGGATCATCTTTTGAGGGCTTAGCTTTATCAATAAAATGCTTTAGCCAGTCAGTGAAAATGTTTGATTGAATCCACCCAGATGGGTGACACCTTCCAATTGCTCCCGGAGGAGCACCCTTCATCAGAAGCTCGGTCATATTTTTCCTTGGAAAAATGAACATGGGAGGTATGAAAGTTCCACCTACACTTATGCAGCAGATCACTGTAACCAGAGCTTCGTTCGGCAGAACTTAGTGCTCCCACTTGCCTTTTGCCCCTTAAACCAATCACTCGTGGAGTTTTGCTTTGCACCACGGAGATGCCTGTCCCGTCGACATTAAATACCCTATCTGGTGGGTTTTTGTACTTGGCATACTAGGCTTCTAGGATTTTGAAGAAATTGTCTACTTCTTCTTTGTTAAAGCCATTTGCTCTGGAAAATGATGTCGCAGTAGGTGCTTGTGACATGACATACATGCTTGTGACGATTCATAAAATGGTCAAACCAAGCCCTACCAGCTAATCCATTTTGTGTGAACAGGTGTTTAATACCGTTTCTTTCACAAAGTTGATACGCTACCCTGCGAACATCTTTTCTGGTAAGACCGTAGAATTTGCTTTCCACGACAAGCAAGTACTCGACTAATTCTTTTTCCAGCTCATCCCCTAGAATAGGTTTTCGTCCTAATTTGGTTGAAGCTGCTTCTTCTGGGGGCTTGTCAACACGAACAAGCCTTTGAAGAGTAGGTCTTGGAACGAGAAACGTTTTGGAAGCCTTTTCAAACCCATTTCTTTGCTCCTAACTGCCTTAATCGCTTTAACCATGTCTTCAGTATTCCAGTTTTTCCTTTTCGCTTTTGGTTTCGGTCCTAGGCATCTAAAATAAAAAAGTACGAACGCAAGTTGTAGTGTATGTAATATGAGCCCCTTCAAATTTGGGGCGCATATACCAAACTCAGTTCGGGGCTCATTTTACAACCATCGCCATATTAAAATTCTGCTAACCAAAACCAATCTTTGACACGCTCGAAATTACAAATTACCGGCATAAAATCAATGCTTAAATCATACTTTATTTCCTTCGTTAGCAATTAAAGCAGGTCTAAGCGAATTCAATCAGTAATTAACAGCCAAAGACATACCTTTCAAAGTTTTCAGAATAGAGAAATCACAAACACGTCTGCTACTCATCAGCTCTCATTCACAACTGAACCAGAGCACTCTGATGGCGAAAAAGACATTAATCTAGTAGTTAAACCCGTTTCCCCTAGAGTGTGTGCAATGTATGAAACAGATATTAAGGGGGCTCATATATATACATGGCTCATATTACCACCTTTACGTCTAGTATATACAAAGAGCGTGCTGATCGACTACTTTTCGGGAGCCGGCAAAACGGTAACGACAGCCGCGGTCAACTTGACCGCAGCCGTCTTTGTAGGTATGAAAGAAGAAGATGAAGGTAGAAAAGTAATTCTAGTATATATAACTCGCAAAGCAAAATTCACTGAATTCCTGACACATTCTCAGAAGCGTAGTTATTTAAACTGATATTATGTGCTTAATGCTGATATCACAATTGCGCTAACGGTCAATTTGACCGCTCCCGTCATTCTAGTGCTAATCACGAAAAGCGTCGAACTATGCGAAAATGTCTTCTGCTCCGTGTACGCCGCGATCGGTGTTCTGTTGGTTCTGCTGTCGATTGTAACAATGCGAACTAACGCCTCTTAATAGGAGTTGTGTACTGTTCGAGAAATCGTCTACTTCGTCGTCCTGGCCAGTGCTACGCTACTTTGTTTTACTCTCAACAGTGGGGTTTGCGGGATTTTGAAGGAAGGATATTAAATGCGGCTTTTGTCAGACCGGTAGCCATTTTCACATTGTGAATGGCGCTTCCCTGTACATGGAAGATACGTATAACCGCTTCAGACCCAACGGTATATGGGAGAAGGGAAATACTTAAGAACGTGGTGATAAAGCGTAAAAAATACTCTTTTCAAAAAAATCTAAATAATGTATTGCATTTAAAAATGTTGGCATATTTAGGACCCACTTAATTGTGCGGGTTGGGACTCATTTCTTTCGAGAAGGGACAATTTAAGGATTGTAGAGATGTAGGAAGAAAGGTAGTTTCCATAAACTTTCAATGCAAAAAATTAATTTAAAAAATGTCACACATAAGGGGAAAGTCAGGTTAATTTGTCCACTTTTTTAACTAGTTCTAAAATGTTATTTACTCGATCCATATACGTGAAATTTCGCATGGTATTTGAAAGAGGCTTTCTCCTTATATTGTGGGAACAAACCATATCATTGTGCTTACAGTTATTGTCGAATACGGAATGTTTATGCATTTGCAATAGGACCCGTTAACCTAACCGGTAAGGTTAAGTGGACCGGAAATTGACATAGACTTTTTATAAAAAAATCATTCTACACATTGTCATAACCTTTTTCACACATTAATGGGAACGGACCGCGGGCCACGGACCGCGCGCCTTTTCCCAAAACGTGGCATCTAAAATTAAAACTTGGAAATAACAGTGGTAATGAGTTAAATTAATAAAATAGGGAAAGGCGAATAAATTATATAACATTCCAGATGTAATAATTGCAAATCTACAAATTCTACTTCCGAAAAAAATAAAGAGGGTAACTGGACCGGTCCACTTAACCTAACCTCCCTGCGGTCCAGTTAACCCCACAGCACACATTTTCTTTATATGCCTGAAAACACAGAAGCTGCGACGTATTAAAAACAAAAAACACTATTATAGAGCAGAAATACTAACAATTAATTTGGTGTGAATATTATTCTTGTAATTCTTATTCAATCGCAATAAAAATGCAAAGCAGATGAGTGGTAGAAATAACTTCGGACCTTTCAGAATAAAAATTCCTTACTTTACTGAACAAATCAAGGCCTGCAACTTATGATTGTGGCTTAGATTATCGGCCCTGTCATTTTACGAATGCCATCCAGTGGAAAAGGCAGGAAACATTTCCCATTAACATTTAAAAGCGTGGACCACTTAACCTAGCCGGTCCAGTTAGCCTATTTTTTCCCTTATAGAACTTACAAAATTGTATGTGTTGACTTTGTACTTTCACATTTCGTTTTGAATTAAATTGTACAGCAGTTGCATAGCAGTTTTTTATTTTATCGAGGCATGAGTATGATTGCATTTGGAGCGTCTTGTTCTAGTGCGATGATTGCAACGCATGCCCAGTGTTAGTAACAATCGAGACGATTATCTGTGCATCGTGTTAGAACTGATTTGTATTTTGTACGTCCATCTTATCTTTCTCCTTCCTCTTCATCTACATCGCTGTCATTACTAGGCCTCCCCCTTGCAGAAGCAATCAAAGCCTCAGCCAGGTTCATGCGGAGTTCCAATAAATCCATTTTACTTTTTTTGGGTACCCGAGTTACTGTCTGCACGGTACTGGAGCCAAGAATTCTCATATGCTAGATCAAGTAAATGAATGATCACTTTTAATGCCCATTTCTTTGTTTTTAAGAAAGATTTGTACACTTCCAGAAGTTGGTCACAATATCAACCCCCCCCAGCTCTTGTAAAATCTTACAATCATTGATCTTAGTACAGAAACAAAATATTTTTTCTGCTTTCTCCCCTTCTAACCTGTCTCAACATGATCACATCCAGTAATCATCAAAACGATTATCACACATGTGGAATCTTTCCATTGGACCACAACTATTCAGAGCAAAATTGTTCCATATCACCTCGCTTCATTGTCTTTCTTCTTTAGGTGAACATCTTTTAGCCTATTCCTCATTATCGTTCCTGTTCCCTCTAAACCCATTTGCAATGAGGCAGGCAGTACTGGCAGGATAGTAAAGTGTCTGTCAAAATATACTTTCAGACTTTAGACAGTGTTTTCACAAGGCGTATAATAGATAGATATTATTTCCGCAGGTAGGCTTATGCAACCTGGTGACGGAACACTAAAATTTACGTATTATATTTACATATTATAATTAGGATGGATGATTAGGATAATTATAATGGGGCAAGTCCCAATTTAGTTTTGAAATAATGGAGTGGACGCGCCCTGATAATTTTATAATCCAATACTAATCCTCCAAGGTCACCAAAACAAAATACTTGAGTCCTAAAAAATAAAATCCTTGTCTCGAAAAAGGATTTCGTCTAAGCGAATTGTGTCTCTCAGATGGCGAGTGTGAAGCTGATGACTAAACCATAGTATTTTAGTAGTTTATCTTGGGGATAAATATGTTGGTAAAGACTACACTTTTTTCTCTGTTTTTCCAATGGGGTAGTTAAAAGTGTATATTAAATTGGAAAATTGTTTTGGACATTTCATCGAACCGATGTTTACGATAAACTTCGCACATTTACCCAATTTAGATATTTTCTGACTTTGTCACTTTGGGCAGAGTATTTTCAGTATTTACCAGCATTTGGTAGTGAATAAAAATGAGCAACAAACCTGTTGTAGACTTTTAAAATTTAATACCAAAATATAAATATAAAGTTGTTGATGGACAAGTTCTACTCTTAGTAATAGTATACAAAATATATTTATGTGCGAGGAATAATGCTAGTGAAAAATCATTGTTTTGTGTGACAAATATAGTACTTTTAAGGGTCTGTCACGACGTCCCATGACGTCCTGAATAACTGCGAAGATGTAAAAGTTGTTTGCCATCCCCAAAACCATTATGTAACGTGTGAAATGTAATTTGGAATTAAATCTAGATTGCCTTTTTGATAAATGCAAACTGATTATATTCTATTATTTTCTAGTATAGGAACTATGCTCCACTTTGCCTTATTGTAATAGCCCAAGAACAAAATCGAATTCCATCACTGGAATTATGAGAGCCTTCGCACATTTTGTACCCGTTCATTTCGGTAGTTAACATAATGTATGTATTAATAAATTTCCTTATATTTTTTTTACAAAATTAACGGGAAGGTCTTGGTTTGGCAAAAATTGTCTTTTGGTATTTAAACGTTTTCTATTATTCAACAATCAGAAAACATGGTAATGTACATGAATTTTTTTGTATACCAGCATTCGAAACGACCTTTTCTGTTGCAAGAAATCGTTCATAAAGGGCATTTTACAGCACAAATGATGACGTATTAGATTTTACAGCACGAATGATTGCGTTATCACTCATTCAGCCAATCGCAGCGAGATAATTGTGGAGAGATAGCGGTGAACGGATCAGCCGACCACTGTTTTCTCGCACAGATCTTCACAAGAAAGTTGTTCCGCAAAATTAAGTTTGATTCTCTTATATTTATAATGCTGTTATACAAAAAAAATAGCCCATGCAACTCGTTATAATGTTGCTTTATTACGTTCGTAACAATTTGAACGCTCCTAACGTCGCTCGTTTTCAAAACATGTACTCATGCAATAAAACTTAACATTCTAAACTAATTGCATAAACTGCTATAAAAATAGTGTATATTTTGTTAATACATCCTTTTTTGCTTTCAGTGATCATTGTAATTCACTTAATGATTTGTTTAAATATGTTTGTACATATAAAACTGATAATAAAGTGTAAAGTGTTCATTTATATTTCATTTCTTATTGATTTCCGTAATAATGTTGCATTGTTTGTATTAGGCAGTGGGAAGCTCCCACTGGCTAATTGCATGCTTCACTAAAAGTCCACCAGCCATCGATGACTTCAACTGAGCCCCTTATGGAAATCGACCCCAAGCAAATATCGCCTCCGAACAAAAAAGTCCTTATCAAAGTCCCGTCCATCTGTCCATCCAAAGCCCCTGTAGATCTGGGTCACCTGTGGCAAGAATCCGGGAAATCCCCCCGACACAGGCGACCATATCCAGCAGTAATCAGGATGACACTGCTGTTAACGAGGAACATCACGAGAGTTCCTCTACAACCTTTCAGAAGGTAGGGAAGAAAAAAATGCAATCTAAGAAATAATCCCGTAAAATGGCTCTCTCATGGAACTTAAATGGTTTTCGTACTCACTCAGAAGAATTAAGATTGATAATTTCTCGCCATAGACCATCTATAGTGTGCCTTCAAGAAACTCATCTTCCTTATCAGACACTGTGTCCTCGCGGTTTTAGCACATATTGGTTTGATCTAGATGATGGATTTCGTGCTCATGGTGGTGTCGCGGTACTTATCCGTGACTTCCTGTTCTCTGACGAATATAACGTTCGAACCGACCTTCAAATCGTATGCGTTCGGATACATCTACCGTCTTTTTCTTTTACAGTGTGCAATATATACAATCCTCCTGGCCCAGTCGTATCACAAGAGTAAATTGAAGATGTGTTTTCTCAGTTGCCCGCCCCTTTTCTTATTGTGGGGGACTTAAATGTCCACAATCCCAACTGGGATGGCACGAGGACCTGCCCGAGAGGTTCTGTTCTCGAAAATATTGACCAGCAGAACTTAATTCTTATTAGTATCCGGGAATTATACTTATTTCTCCATGGCTTCAAACACTTTCTCGTCAATCGATTTGGCACTCTGTAGTCCATCCCTATCTACCATCTTAGAGTGGACTATTCTCGATGACTTACATGGGAGTGGCCATTTTCCTACTCTGGTCCACTTTGATATTCCTAATTTAGACGTTACCCTCTAATCTCACTGGCTAATCCATCGAGTTGGCTGGGATACATTCAGCAAGAAAATTATAATGCCAGATAATTGTTCAAATAATATCGATATTTTGGTTGCCCAATTCGTCTACCCTTTCTTCGCGCAGCTACCATTGCAATCCCGACGTCTATGCTGCCACAAACTGGCCACAACACGTCCCTGTGCCTTGGTGGAATGCTGACTGTGCCTCCGCGGTGCGTGACCGAAAGTGGGCACTGGCGAGGCTCAATAGGTTCCCCACCACCGCAAACCTGATTGATTACATAAAAGCTGGCCAGAGTTAATTAGTAAGACCGCTTCCTGGAGAGCCTATATTTCTTCTTTCTCTTGTCGTACCCCCCTAAAGTAATATGGCGAAATATCCAACATATCGGAGGAAGATTTTCCCCGCCATCTGTCCGAGGACTCCTGATTAATGAAAATCTCATCACTTCTCCAAACGTTGTTGCGGCTGTAAACACCCGGTTCGAAAGCGCGCCAAACAGGCAGCGCTCGACAGCGAGCGAGACAACTAGAAATGGCAACGAACCATGGAAGACGCTGGCAAATAGGCAGCAAGCGAACGCTCGGCGAGCCTTCACCCCAGGAGCGAGTCTGCGGCGCCGAGGACGTTATAAGCCGGCGCCGCCACCGCCGAGACAGTTCAGAGATTGTTGAAGTGCCCGAGTAAAGATTGTAATATTGTGATAGTGTGTACGACCCGGCTAGTGATTTGGTATTCTGTCTTTTGTTATTTTGGTGGACTGTGCTAGTGTTTGGGACATCTCGCGGCATAATCGGTAACTTGCTTGTTTAACGGTACATTCTCTTGGGTTACCGGATCAATACAATCAATTTGTTGTATAGAAACTGTGTGAGTGTGGAATAAAAACCTGTTTCACGAAGTCTGCTTGTTTTTTTGAACATAACAATTGGCGACGAGGTGAAAGTGAATATGGCGAGTGCACCGGCCCAGTCAGAGCTGGCACAAGTGCTGCAGTTTATGCAACAATAGCAACAGCATCAACAGCAGCTGCAACTGATACAACAAATAGCAGCGGGGCAAGAAAGCAGCTACAAGCGCAATGGGAAATGATGAAGAACGTGAGTGCAAGCAGAGGCGAGCAAGCGCCGGCGCCATGTCCCCCATTTCTGCCGCAAGTGGAAGATTGGTTCGAGTACGTGGAAAGAGTAGAACAACATTGGTTCTGTTATGGGGTCGAGAGTGAGGAAAAGAAGCGTGCGGCGTTTCTGAGCACAGTCAGTAGTGAGACAAACGCTTTATTAAAGAAATTGTGCAATGAAAGAGAGACTAGTAAATTAACTTGGTCGCAAATTAAGGAAATATTAAATAATCATTACGAAAAAAGACCGCATGTAGTGGCCGCAAGGTATGCGTTCTTCCAATGCAGAAAGGATGATACACTGACGCATACGGAGTGGATAACGGAGTTGAGGGGGCTGGCAAGAAGTTGCGATTTCAAATGCCAATCGGAGAAGTGCAAAACATCGTACGCAGAAACTTTAATACACGCTCGTTGCAACTTGTTCCCTGTGCGAAAAACAAAACTGCTGTGAAGTTCCTGTTTAGGGGTTTGAATTTGGCAACAATGCTATTATAGGTTAAAACGGAAACCTCCAAACCGTTTTCTTTGTGAATGCAGCGTTTTGCGGTGCGGACCAAGTAGGAGCTGCCACCTGGTGGAGGGATACTAAGCTAACAAGTAGATTCCGACAACCTATTTCAAAACACTCAGAGCAAAGAAGATTATCCGCGCTCTTTTCGCAACCAGCACTCGGGTTTTGGAGGGAAGTCCGACGCGGTACGTTTAAAAAAACCAAATTCTGAGCTGGTAATTAAGGCCAAAAATTGTTATTAAAAACCTATCTCCCGCCACGGCGCCAAATTTGGATAATTATCGGTGCCGATGTGCCTGGTCTGATCCTGGAGCATAATCTTTCCCACAGGCGAGGGCAGAGGACAATTTATCCATGGAGAAAGGAACGTTTTGATCTTCCTCCAGGCAAGTTGAAAAGTCCCATCTGCGTTTCTCCATTCTACTCTTCGTTTTCAAAAAGCTAGGGGAGTAGTGTAAGGAACTCGATGTTTTTTCATAGTGACAGGCAATTCTTCAAGTACTTCTGTTATGTTCAAAAAAACAAGCAGACTTCGGATGACTTTGGATGAAGGCGATGTGGAGAGGAACATTATTGAAGTTGAAACATCTGCTGTACCTGAAAATGCAAATTCAAATGTGATAAAACAAGCTTTTATACAACGTTATTTTAATAATTAATTTATTTGTACTCTGTTATAAATATTTATGTTACACAAATTTTACAACTTTTTTTTATTTTGCTAGTTCCAGCATCCTAGCCTCTCTCCTAAACTGTTCCTCATTTCTAGCAGTTGCTAATTTTTGTTGTAGCAGCTCGATTTCGAGGTTTTGCAACTTGTCTCGGTTCTTCTTGCATTTCAGCTGCCACTCCACCACCTCACAGCGACCCCTAGCCTCAATCTTTCGCAAATCACCGATATCTTTTCCAACTCGCACAAATAAATCGCTTTTTCAATCCGGTGATTTGTTTCCACATGAAACGATTGGGTTTTGGAGTGTCTGGGAGTGGTGGATGGTTCCCTGACATGCGAGAAATGGGAACTGTTTGGGAGAGAGCTTGTTCCTGCCTCATAACTTGTTCCTGCCTGCGGGGAAGGTTCCTCAGCGAGTGTCTGTTCTTCGTTCTCTTGTAGAACTTCTTCTACTACCATAAAACTCGATGCTGCCCCACTCATCGAGTTTTGTGGTAGTAGAAGTTCTGGTAGCTTGATGAATTTGCTGATGTGACGTGCTAAGGTCTCTGACACTTCGCCAATTATCCGGCAAACAGATGACTGGCTAATGTCGTACAAATCCGCACAAACCATCTGGAAGTCATAATTACATATTATCATCGTCTCCTGTATTATTTCAGTAGTATACCTTTGGGTTCCGGCTCTCACACGCAACCAATCTTTATAAATGAGGGCTCTAAAGAAAGAGAATTTCACGGAGACTTGACGAATTCCATTTTGACTTTAAAAATATGGATGATTTCTTTAAATAAACGCATCGAAATATCCATGTAAAATGCAACCCGCATCACATGTCAACCTATATCGGCAAATAACTCGTAAACAAAGCGTTTTAGAGCCTTAAAAAGTACAATTTTGAGGCCAAAGGCCTCAAAGAAACGTTTTTCGCATCATAATCTACAAGATGAGACATTCTCCGATCCATTCAATTAATTTTCGTTTCCTGGCTTCAATACTATCAAGGCCACCTCAATATTTCAGTCCATCCTGCTGGTAGCAATTTTGTGGCGACACCAATGATGTATATATACACCCCCAGATGGATGACTGTCGCCTTGGCGGTGAGGCTACCCAAGGCGCCATTTTGCACGGCAAAAACCTTGTTTGTATTGCCGAAAGCGGTGTGTTGTAGTGTGTTTTCTCTTGAGTGATTAGTGAAACATTTTTTGTTTTGATTTTTTCAATGTTTTCATTTTGATCTTTACTTAATGTAATTGTTATTTTCAAAATGGGTCCAGTAAATCAATTATTTTTTGCCTTTGTTTTATCCACTATAAGGTGGGTTTCACAACAATATCGTGAAGTGGAATCTCAGTCTTAAGGGTTCATGTTTTGAACGTGTATTTTAATCTATTCATTTATTCTCTAAATGTACGTTTTATTCTATTTCCTGTTATGTAAAATTAAAAGAAACATTATTTATTATTTGAATATTTTCTTTCAATGGTGAAAGGTATCATTTGAGTGTTTGTTCCTGCAAAAAGTTTTGTATTCATATGTAAATGAAAAAGTCTGCTCATAAAGAGTACATAGATGCTATATTTCTCTACGTGTTTTCATTTTAAATCTCTCTGCAACCTCCCAAATTCAGCAGTTATTTACAACCATCCATTAAGAGAGAAAAAGGGTTATTTGGAGGGAAACGCAGTTTTTCTAATCACATGAACAATAAGTACGTCTCATTCTTATATTTGAAAACGGAATTTTAAAACAGAGGAAGAATCCTTAATAATAAAGCTGCCGTAGTAATAATAATTTACTATCACGTGCAGTATTAACATTAAATTGATATCTTCTGAAGTAGTATAAGAAGTTTGTACCTGTAAGTCATCATAAAAAACAAGGCCTCATTTTTGCAAGTCTCCGGTAACACTATGTCAAAGCTGCTCGTAGTTTTATGTAAATTATAAAATATATTTTGACAATTTGTTGTTGCCTACTGCTTTACTTTCTTATGATGGAACAGAACCATGTTAATAAATACAATGTATACGTGTTACACTCGTAAAAATCTACCGAACTGTCATGGGCTGCAATTGACATTCGAAGCTTTTGCCGTGCAACATGGCTCCCTGTACGGCCTCACCTCCGCCTATTGGGAAAGCGCGGAGTCAGCCATCTAGTGGTATTTATATACATCATTGGGCGACACGCTTAGAAGGCTTAGATTCGATAGTCTTTATTTACGCGTTCTGTTAACACCGTAGTTTGTGCAGTTGACGAGGTTTATTTGCATAATCATTAATTCAAGATTTGCTCCCCAGCAACAACTAAAAGTATGCTTGATACCTATACCTATGAAGATTGTTTCTTATGCGTGTAGTGAAACTATTCAATTAACTTTTTTTAATTGTCTATAAGTGCTGTGTACTTAATTGTGGAGGGATGTGGGTATTCAGTGAAGAGTGAACACTGTGTTTGTGTTTTACCTGTACCAATATTTTCGTTATTATTCGATGAAATTTTCAAGTCAACGGGTTCAGACACGTAGCTTTCTCAAAAGTAAAAAGCTAATATTTTTGTTACTATCACGAAAAACTAAAACCTAATTGACAAAGAATATTGAATAATTACTTTAAATGTCTTTAAGTAAGTGTTGGGAATTGTTCCAAGCAAATTCTCCATGATATTGAATAAATATTTATTGAAAATTTCTTTTACACATTAATTGCATTGTTTTTTTATTTGTAATGTGTTAGTACATTGCAAGTTACCTTTATAGATTTTAAACAAATAAACACGTTTCGTTAACTACTTTCCCTCTTAGAATGAAAATAGAAGGATAGGGATGAGTGTGGGGTCGAACATGCGAGAGCACGGGTACGCAGAGGTAGTGGGAGAAAACTTGTGCTATGGCACAACACAAAGGACAAACTTTTTAAAGTAGCTAAAGTAAAATAGCTTGAAATAAACGGAAAACAAAAATCAAAACGCGCGAGCCTACAATACTACGTGAATCAATTAAAAAACAACTAAATTTAAAATTATAAAAAGAATAGTGCAAGTCACCCGACAACTGCCAACGATCGCAGTCCAAACGCATGATTTAAATGTTGGCGGTATCTGGAAGTATGTACACCAACGCCCAGCTGCAAACTCATATTGTAAATAAAACACCGTTTGATATTAAACTCAAGGTGTCGGTTCGTTAAGATATTAAAATGCAAACATCGTTTGAGCAACATTCCCATGTACCGAAGTGGGCTTACTAATGCCTACTAAATTGTTTCTAATGCTAACAAATGGTATTTAGTACTCAAAGGTGAAAACATTAGTTTGATTGTTTTTTGGCTCCGAATTGTTTTTCTTGAGGTACGTAAGGACGCAGAAAATAATTCAATATTTTTTAGTAAACAAGTAATTTTTCAATTTTCTCACCCCAGGAAGCTGGCACCCTGACTCTCCAAAACCCACTCGGTTCTTCATAACTAGGGCCGGATAATTATGTAATTACATATTTTGCTAAAGTAACTCCAGTAAGTCCAATCACCGATATGTTCACGTTTCACATCGGTTAGTGACCAAAAACGTTGAGTTTTTAGTACATATATTTACATATTTTGCCCGAAATTACATATATTTACATATTTTACCCAAATGAACATATTTTTACATATTACTGAATTTTTTCATTATCCTACATTAAAAAATTTAATTCTTTATTTTTTCCGAACTGTTTTTGATAAAGTATCATCCAAACAAACAATTCAACATTATCAAACATTTTTTCTGTAGCCTCCTCTAAAATGAAGGTAGCATTACGCGCTGAAATGAGTGTATCCATAAATGCCAACGGTATTGGAAGTGAAAGGGGAAGGCGACGATGCAATTCATAGCTTCTCTTCTGTTAGTTTTCAGCGCGAGTATCGCGGAGAACAGAAAGGAAGTTTGATTTGTGAAAATGATATCTTTAGCAGGCGATATCGCGCACCCACTTCGCATATTTTAGAGGTCTCCTTTGACCTTGATACCCTTCACCAGAAACTACACGCACCATCTCAAGAAAGGCCGTTGAAATTTTTCTTTCCCTGATTTGTACATGCATCCCTCTACCATTGTTCGTAAATTATGTCTTTCGACCAAAAATATGAAGTAAAATCTCGTCGTACTGATGTACAAGGAAATCATATTGGCAAGGTTGTGATAGGTCTAATGAACGTTTAAAAGTGTAAGTCTTATTTTGTTAACTTGAGAAGTGTTACCCAAATGCAACCATCGAACTATTACAAAACGTTTTAACGATGCAACGGAATTTTTGTGGCCTAATGAAGTTAAACATAATGTCTTCCTTCCGGTACTAGTGCAGAGCCGTACATGTGCAAGGCAGCAGAAGCCCTGCAGGTATTGTTCCAAAATTACAACTTCGAACCTATCTTGTGCATGCGTTGCGTTTGCAGAACTGATTAGATCACAGTCTGATAAAGTTCACGCATTGATTTCCAATACAAAAAAGGATTAACGAGATGGGGCACCTGAATTGACGCTATGAGCTACAATACTCAAAATTTTGATTTTGAAATACAAGTTATACATCAATTTGATTCTGAAGCTGCAGCATCTATAGGCACATCGAAGCAATTGTTTGATATTCAAAAGCTGAACAACTATATTTCCCCCTTTTTCAGTAAGCACTATAATTAAATTTTTGTAAACATCTTCCCTGGAACTTTCTGGTAGCTTTGAAATTACCCAATCAGCAGACGCTTCTTTAAAAACTGTTCATTTATCATTCAAGGGTCAATAGGGGGATCGAGTGAAGAAAACGAGGTCTTCCTTTCTGGAGAAAAACCCAAGATTCGAAACAATTTGTGCTATTAGTGCAGTGCAATGAGGGGACAATTCCGTCACACTGGATCCACAAAACACGGAGAAGACTAGAAAGTGTATTTGACATGAATTTTTAGATGCGTTTAAAAGAAATCCTTCATATTTTTTAACTCAAAATGCAATTCGGCACGTTCCTCAAAATTCTCTTTCTTTAGACCTTTGGAGAGATTACCCTTAGAGATTGGTTGCGTGGTAGAGCGGCAAAGGGAAGGTATACTACTGAAATAATATCGGAGACGATATATGTTTCATTTTGATACGGAGATCGTTGTAAATAATATGATTATGAGAACTATAATGTTTAATTCTGGTCTTTATATTAAGTACACAGAGCAATATATACTAAGATAAAGGTATTTTAATAAAAATTAATTGATATAATGATACTTAATGTTACATATTTTATACTTTTGAGTACATATTTCTGTATATTATAATACATATATATGTACATATTTTCCCAATTTTTAGTACATAATTATCCGGGCCCTATTCATAACAATCAAGGCAAGTTAAATTATATTACAATGAGTAGGTCTGTTCTTGCCCGAACCGGTATTTTCGCACTACTTTACTTGGCTTTCTCAAGAGTAAAAACCTTTTCTATTATTGGACTATCAAGGAAAGCGAAATGCTAAGCGTCAAGGAAGATTGAAAAATTTCTTCAAATGTTTGTTTTTAAAGAAGTATGAATTGTTCCAAGAACATCTCTCTATAATGTTGAATAAACTTTAATTGAAAATTTGTTTCAAACATCAATTGCATTGTTATTTTGTTTGATATTCTGTAAGTACATTAGTAGTTCCTCTCCTTTATGGAACCGATAGACAAATGGATAGGGAAAGGGTGGATTTAACGTGCGAGAGTTGTCGCACGGGTACGCTAGTTCAATAATTATTACAGCTTAATTTCATTATGTTGATAAACAACCAATACTAGCCGGCATGTTCTTATTATAATGTTGTAGTATTAAATTTGCATTGTGAAATAGAAAATTGAAACTTTGATCTCAATTTAATCATTAACATTCATATTGCCAAGCAACAAGTTGAAGGAATTGTTCTCTCTACTTGTCTGATGACCTAAATTACGGTAAAAACTTGCCAGTTCAACTAGTTTCCATCAAGTATTAAACAGTATATTAATGTAATACTTTTGTGATGGTTGATCAAATATTTAAAATTTGTTTAATTCATAATATATCAGCTACCAATCACTAATAATCAGTGTTTGGTAACAATATAATTCACGATTCTCATAAAAAAATCAATCTCTGCAATGTCTTGTGCATTTTCTACATATTATGTGTATTATTTGAGGCACTGAGAGCACAAGCGGACTAATTCACATTTTTTGTGAATGTGAGTTATTGACATTAACTGATAACATAATACGATATTATAAATATCAGTCAACTCAAATTCACAAAGAATGTGGGTTAGTCCGCTTGTGCTGTCAGGGCATTTGGTTGTAACATATTACTTAACATCAATTTCAATTGATTCCAGAAAGCTAACTTACGCTCTAATATAAATGTGGTAAAATAACATTGGTCTGCCAATATTGTTTGTGGATTAGTAACAAAGTTTGATCTAATTGAAATAACAACTCCATATAATAAATTCCATTTTACAATTTAAATTGACTTGTTATTCATATTACTTATAACAGGTCTTATAAAACTTGAATAAAGTTCAAAATTTTGAAAACGTACCTGAAAGGATGAAGTTGCATAAAATCTTAATGCAACGAGAACTTTTAATAACGGTGAAATCGGCAGCTCGCTCTTCGTCATTGGGACGTTCTCAATCATCGGCATAAGTTTATCCACTACTGTGACTTTATTAAAGCGAAACCGATTTCGGAATTGTTCGTTGCTGTACACTTCCAATGGGTTGCTCACATCTCTTAATATATCTTTTGGTGTTTCGCAGGATGTGATGAGTATAAAACTCAAAATATTCTGCGAAGTCGTCTTCCATAACACGTTTTACAAATTCACTCAAGAAAACGAATCCGTGAACAATACTCGTGAACGTCGCCTAAGAATATAACCTAACTACTTACGAGATGAGCCAACCATAAGGGACACTTAAGAGAGCAAGCTGCCTCCCTTATAGGAATGAGTGCTCACTTAAGACTTCACTCAAGGGCTGTTTATGAATATGATTCGTCCACTTAAGGATACACTCAGTTTAAATGTCGACTATGAATTCGGCCCTTAGTTTTATATGTTTAAACCTTGAAGATTGTCGCAACTAGCAATATAGGTATCTGATGTTTTTAGAAGTCTGTTCAGAAGATCCGTATTGTATCACTTCTAGATGTTTTCCTAGTGAAGTGTTTCCTATATCTCCTATTGTCTTTGTTTCTTGCCTCTTGAGCTTCTTCTGAAAATTGACCAATTGGGAGTATGCAAGCTTCAATGATGTCTTGATCATAAATTTTATGCACCGAAGTCGTCGGTATTGTCGAGTTGAAAGATCCACCAGTAATGCGAGAGCTTGATCCGGTGACAGTAATGCGGGTCTTCAAATAAGCACTATATAGTTTTTTTTTACCCAGCACAGGGTATGTGTGAAGACTACAACGGTCCAAGAGGCTATGTGGAACCAGGCGAATATCACAGTGGCTCAAGGAGCGGAAGTAGCAGCCCCCCTCTGCAGGGGTTTATACGCAGAGAAGCTGGGATAGAAGCTTTAAAATGGCAGTCCCATTACTATCCTTACCCTGCGCAGCGCTTGCAACGAGGCCAGGGGACATCACCCCCCGCTAAATTTCTCAAAGATTCATGCCGGACTGATTCTTCTATGCCAACATATGCAAAGAAAAAGGAAACGAATAAAGGACAAATATCAGAAATATTAAAGCTGGGAATATGGAACGTTAGAGCTCTCTCAAATAAAGAAGCTGAATTAGAACTAGAATTAGATAAAGCTGGGATTGATATTGCTGCAATTACTGAAACCAAAAAAAAAAAATTACAAGGCTCATCAGAATTACAAAATTATATAATGATATACTGATACAAAAGCAGAGAGCATCGGCTGGAGTATCTATTGGATCAGAAAAACATTGAAAAATAGAATAGTATCGTTCACTTTCATAAACGAAAGAATAATAACCAATGAGATTTAAAGTAGATAGAGGTTATGTCACAGTCTTTGCCTTATATGCACCAGAAGAAGGGAGAACCCAAGATGCGATAAAATTCTACGAACAATTACAGACAGCAATAAATAAGATCAATAAAAATGATTATCTTCTTTTATTAGGTGATTTAAATGCAAGAGTAGGGAAAATACCTATAAAAATATTGTAGGCACGGAAGGTGAATATACTCTTAACAATAATGGTAAGAAATTAATAGAATTTGCATATACAATGAGCTGAGAATTACGAACACGTTTTTTAAAACATAGAAATATTCACAAATTCACATGGACAGCACGTGGATCCGCCTCTATAATTGATTACGTCCTCACAAACAATAAGACTTGGACAAATATTAAGGATGTGAGAGTACTGAGAAGTTTTGATGTATCATCTGACCATTTCTTAGTAAGATGTCACATAACGTTCCCAAAGAGATGGAAGAAAATGATCGTAAAATCCAAACCAGAAATAGAAACATTTAAAGTTCACCTGTTACAAGATTATAGCTCAAGACTTTTATACCAGAGTAGACTCAACCAGAAAACCCTTATTAATCCTATAAGTAACAATATAAATGAAGAATGGGCAAATATTAAGGAAATTATAACACAGGCAGCAGCAGAAGCAATAGGAGTAAGGAAAAAGAAATTTTCGAAAAGAGGGCTAAGGTTCTGGAATGATATCAAACAACTAATTAAAGAAAAAAAAGAAGCATACTTAAAGACTCTCTCATCTCCTGGGGATATGAATCATAGAATGGAATATAAAAGAAAATTAGCTCTAGTTAAAAGAGAAGTCCGTAAACTAAAACGAGAAAGTTGGAAAAGATATATTAGCGAAATTGAACACGACTTATTTGGAAATCAAAGTGAAGCATATAAAGTTATAAAATATTTAAATAATCAAGAAAGAGATACAGTTCAATTGAATATAATTTCAGAAAGTAAATGGTTAAATTATTTTAAATCGTTATGGACCTCTGAAGAAGAAGAAGAGATAGGAATTAAAATAGATATATGTAATTCTATAGATCTGATCTCTATGGATGAGTTGAAAGCAGCCATTAACACAACAAAAATAAGAAGTCACCTGGGTACTGATAATTTAAACATGGAATTGATCAGATATGCATCGAATCAATTTATGCAGAGATTTCTAAACTTTATTCATATCTGCTGGTCCAGTGGATATGTGCCAGAAGAATGGAATGAAGCCCTAATTTACCCGCTATATAAAAAGGCTACAAATCTGAATGTTCTAATTATAGGGGTATAAGCCTTCTAAATTCTTGTTAAAACATCTACGCAAAAATGATAAACCAAAGGTTAGTGCCTATTGTTGAAACTCAAATATCTGAAACACAACATGGATTTAGAAAAGGTAGATCATGTTCAGATTGTAATTTTTGTATTGACACAACTTACTGAAAGCGAAGAGAATTTAAACTACCAACATACTACGTCTTTATTGATTACGTAAAAGCATTCGACAGCCTTAAAAGAAGATTATTATGGGAAACCCTGAAAAATATTGGACTCCCTTCTCATCTTATTACAGCAAATTCAATCATTATATAGAAGTAATAAAATCAAGATCCGAATGCTAAGAAATGGAACAGAATCAGCTTGTATGAACCAGGGAGTAAGACAGGGATGCCCGCTCTCGCCAACGCTTTTTAATATATATATATATATATATATATATATATATATATATATATATATATATATATATATTGTAGCGGTACGCTATTTTTAATACTTTTTAAATTTCACAAATAACTGTCGATGTGAACCGTCCACCTCCCGCAGCCGCCAGCCGGGTCGGCGCGCCCCCTCCGCTAATGAAAGGGATGACAGCACGCGCTCCTCTAAAGTTTATGGCCATCGTCCGCGAGTCGACCCTCATCCCGTCACGCACCCGGGCGCCGAAGAAGAGATTAGAGACGTGTGCTGATCCCGCCGTTCCGGGTATCATGCGCACTAAGTACCCAGGCCGTCCTTCGCAGTTTTCTCCAGGGGTCCCAACGGACATTCCGCGTACCCTTTACTGACCTACTTCCGAAGTCAGACGGAGAGCGTTTTCCAGACAGAGATAGGGCTACGGAAAATTCCTAGAATCACCGGACCTGAATTGGCCGAGGACAAAATTACGGCGTAGTAGCACTTAGCCAATCAGGGCAAAATTCCGTGGGGTGGGAGCGATTTTGGGGCACTTTTGAATTTTCGGGGTGGCGGAACGAGGAGACCTCCACGCTAGCGGCGTAGAGGAGAAGATCACTGCTTCTTGTTCGATTGAGCTGGGGGGGGCGAGCGCCGCGGAGCGAGTAACAGCTCCGGCGCCGCGTTCGAACGCTACGGGTACTCGACTTGTCTTGGGTGGCGAGCGCCGCGGAGTAAGTGATAGCTCCGGCGCCGCGTTCGAGGGAGAATTATTATTTGGGACTTAGTTCGTGGACACTGAGCTCTGCCGTGGCAGTGACCGGTGACTAGTTTTCTCCGAGATTCGTGATCGTGATAACTCCAGAGAACTTTCCGTGAGAACTGCTAATTGTGTGAACGGAATTCGCGATCATTCACGATCCGGGCCAGCTGACCGTCGCCGCCGCCGCCGTCACCGCAGCAGCCGCTGTCGCCGCCGCCGCTCCTTTGGTAGCTACTGTGGGAGGACGTTTCTCGGCCTGGCAGGGCCATCTCAGCCGCCGACCCAGACGGAGAGAAGCCGTGACCCCCGCCGCCGACGCCGAGGGCCGCCTACACGCCGCCCCATTCAGGCATAAACTTCGGTCAACGACCGCCAAAGAACTATTGTGCATTGCTGTGCCGCGCTTAGGCACTGTTTCCTCATTATTGTCAGCCAGAAGGCGAATGGCCTAGAGTTGTTGGGTCCTGTAAAGGAATTTGATTGTAATTCTCGTTCTTTCTCTTTTTTTTTTAGATTTAAGTTTTATCTCATTTTTTTTTTGTTTCTAACTGAGCTCATTCAGGTAGGGCCTTTCTTAACTCTTTGAATCACTGTAACTTCCCCGGCCTATTATTAGGCGGGAATAAACCTTTTTATTTGCTTTACCAACCACTGAATTGTTTCCGTAGTTAGCAAACGCCTTACGACTCCTTCCATTCGAGTTAGATTCTAAGCAGGTGACAAAGTTGGCCGACTGAGCTAGGCCCGGGCCGCCCTCGTTGACTTCGGCGCACACCCACGCCGCCGGAGCTCGACGCTGTGGTTGACAATCGACGCCACCGTGTGGCTCGATAACGAAAACTTGGGTGTGACAATTGGCTTTCCAAGTGGGGCTCGATAGTACCACAGATACCCCAGTAAAACGCCCTAGAATCAATTCATGTCTCAGTGCCATTTTGATAATAGTCGCAGAACCTAATTTTCTATTACTGTTGTTTTTTAAATGGATGGAAGGACGCTGCTACGAAAAGAACAATTTGTGGTCTGGTAATGATATTATTTATTATTGTATTTTGTGTATAAGTGTTATTGTTTTGTGCTTTGTGTGTTGTGAATACCGTGTGCGCGTTTCACGCAAAACAGCCAAAATGCTGGACGAATCAGGCGTCGATGTGGCGGGAGAGAGCAGTTCGGGGGAACAGCCTGCGCCCGAGATCACCCTAAGTGAACTTATGCGAGTTCTCACGAAGCAAATCTCGGAGAGTAGCGAAAGACATGCGAGTCAGATTGCAGAAAGTAGTAAGAATTTAAAACTAGAATTGATGAACCAAATTTCAGAGAGTAGCGAAAGACATGCGAGTCAGATTGCAGAAAGTAGTAAGAATTTAAACTAGAATTGATGAACCAAATCTCAGAAAGTAATAAAAGACATGAGGAAAGATTTGACCGGCTAGACAGTTGTTTGGTTGACCAGGCCACGAAACTAGAAAATTTGGAGGCGAAATTTGATCACCAAAATAGGAACTTTGCAGAATCAGTTAGAGGGTAGATGTGGGAAAATTGAAACTAGCGTGGAGAACTTAGGCCAGGAGTTAGAAAGTTCTAGGGCCGAGGCAAGGGAAAATATTATCAAAATCGAATCAGAAATTAGTCAGAAACTTCAGGCATGTGACAGGAAAGTGGAAGCTTATTGCGAATCAATTACTGAGAATATTGCCGAGGTTAAAACAGAAATGAACGGCAAATTCACGAAAATTGAAACCAAACTCAGCACGGAAGTGAGTGAAATCCATGGCAAATTCGAGAAATTAGGAGTTATTGAAGGGGAGAATATCAGGGACAGGGAAGAAAAGTTAAAGAAAGAAATAGACAAGAACTTAATAAAATTAGTAAGGGAGGAAATCGAGAAGAGAAAGAGAACGGTCCTATTGCGAATTCATCGGGAGGATCAGGGCTTAGATTCTCGTGGGCCCCTCCACAAAATTTATGTTTTTGGGGAAAAGCAGATGAAAATCCAAAGGTTTTTCTCGACCGTGCCGAGAATTACATGGATTTGACGAAGGCAGTACCGTCCAAATTAAAACCTAAATTCATGCAGGAACTTCTACGCGGAAATGCTGCCCATTGGCTCACTGCGCTTGCACCATTCCCACAAACGTACGAAGAGTTTCGTACCAAGTTCCTTGCGCGTTACTGGAACGAACAAACGCGTTACGAATTCGAGTAGAAAGATTCTAGAGAACAGGTGGGACAAAAGACGCGACCAATCTTACCTTGACTACGCCATGGAGAAAATCTCCGCTATTAAATGTGTGACCCCATGATAGAGGATAAAAAGGTCATTTGGCTTTTGACCGCGCATTACCCTACCTATGTGCAAAATTTAATTAATAGTGTAGGATGTGAGGACCTCGATCGATTCCAGGAGCTGCTCGCTCAATTTGATAGGACTCGGGTAATTTCTTATGAGGATAATTGGGAGCGAAACCAAGGGAACGGCCAGAACCGACCGTCATGGCGTCGCGATGACCGGAATCGGGGGAACGCTGCAAATGAGCGACGCCCACCACCGGATTCTAATGAGAATCGAGGCGGGAACGCTGGGGACAGAAACGGTCAGCATGATTCCACTAGACAGAGCCCGTTAAATTAGAACCGTTCGAGCCAGTAAGGTACCGGGGTCCCGAAACGAGTTGTGTCAGAGGTACCAATTTCCAAGGTAGTGTCAGTGAACTACGCATTTCATGACTTAAATGACGATGCGAATGAACATGTGAAGGAACTCGCACGGAAGTGCCCAGTAATCGAGTTTCTCACAGGAAATTTTAATGTACGCGCTCTAGTAGATACCGGCAGTGAGGTTAGCGCAATTTCAAAGAAAATTTTACTCGCAACTAATAAGTGAACGCATTCCAGTGCCAACTTTGCCTACGGGTAAATGCTTCGTTGTAGGAATCGGGAAGAAGAAAGTAAGCCGATTTTCATGCAGGCCTTAATCTCACTAAATTTTCGGGAAGTTTCATTCGACGTGCCATGTTTAGTCATAGAAGACTTGAATTATGATGTTATTCTAGGGGTAGATTTCTTGCGGGAAAATAACGGGATAGTGGATTTTTCCAGGAATATTGTGAGTTTCGGTGAGGGTAGGGAAATTGAGATACAAGATGACGAGGACAGACCGGACATTAGCATTTCATGTGGGTTTGGGGATTCGGGGGATGACGTGAGTGGAGTCATTAACAAGTGCTTGCTAGGAAATGATTCACTAAATGACCACGAGCGCCATCAGCTGCAGCAATTGCTCTGCAAATACGGCAACGTTTTCGATCGTCCCGTGCATCCAATAAAAGACTTTTGCTTTCGGATCCAGGTCACCGATGACTCACCCTTTAAAGTGAAAAATTACCCTATTCCGCAGTCCATTTGGGGGGAAGTCGATGAAACGATCAAAAACATGATTAGTGAAGGCATTATTGAGAGGTCAGTCACGGCCTACTTAAACCCGATTGTTGTTGTCAAGAAGAAAGACGGGAAAGTTAGAATTTGTTTAGATGCACGACGAATCAACGAAGTTACAGTCCCAGAAAACGAGGCACCTCAAAACATAGACGAAATTCTTTGGAAATTCAACAAAACTAAAAATTTTTCGGCCTTAGATTTTTCGAGTTCTTATTGGCAGATTTCCATCCACCCCGACGATAGGAAGTTCACGGGATTCTTATACAACGGCTTAACCTACGTCTGGAAACGTATGCCTCCTGCGGGACGAAAACGGCCTTCCAGCCGGAAAATTCAATTTTTTCAACCTCCGTCCGTTTAAAGAGTAGAAGTCACTGACAACCTCTGCACACGATTCGGAGTACCTTGGGCTCGCGGTACAGTTCATGTTCTTCTTTGTTAAATTTTGTAGGGTTAATTAGAATTAAGATCTAGTAGTAGTTGCAATTTTCTTAGTTACTGTAGAATGATTTTAATGTTAGGCATCGCCATGTTATTTTTTTGAAATTTCATCACGACGAGAAAAAAAATTCTCATTTCCAAATCTCAATTTTTCAAAGCCCCAATTTTTTTTCTCTATTCGGAGGGGAGGGCCAATGTAGCGGTACGCTATTTTTAATACTTTTTAAATTTCACAAATAACTGTCGATGTGAACCGTCCACCTCCCGCAGCCGCCAGCCGGGTCGGCGCGCCCCCTCCGCTAATGAAAGGGATGACAGCACGCGCTCCTCTAAAGTTTATGGCCATCGTCCGCGAGTCGACCCTCATCCCGTCACGCACCCGGGCGCCGAAGAAGAGATTAGAGACGTGTGCTGATCCCGCCGTTCCGGGTATCATGCGCACTAAGTACCCAGGCCGTCCTTCGCAGTTTTCTCCAGGGGTCCCAACGGACATTCCGCGTACCCTTTACTGACCTACTTCCGAAGTCAGACGGAGAGCGTTTTCCAGACAGAGATAGGGCTACGGAAAATTCCTAGAATCACCGGACCTGATTGGCCGAGGACAAAATTACGGCGTAGTAGCACTTAGCCAATCAGGGGCAAAATTCCGTGGGGTGGGAGCGATTTTGGGGCACTTTTGAATTTTCGGGGTGGCGGAACGAGGAGACCTCCACGCTAGCGGCGTAGAGGAGAAGATCACTGCTTCTTGTTCGATTGAGCTGGGGGGGGGCGAGCGCCGCGGAGCGAGTAACAGCTCCGGCGCCGCGTTCGAACGCTACGGGTACTCGACTTGTCTTGGGTGGCGAGCGCCGCGGAGTAAGTGATAGCTCCGGCGCCGCGTTCGAGGGAGAATTATTATTTTGGGACTTAGTTCGTGGACACTGAGCTCTGCCGTGGGCAGTGACCGGTGACTAGTTTTCTCCGAGATTCGTGATCGTGATAACTCCAGAGAACTTTCCGTGAGAACTGCTAATTTGTGTGAACGGAATTCGCGATCATTCACGATCCGGGCCAGCTGACCGTCGCCGCCGCCGCCGTCACCGCAGCAGCCGCTGTCGCCGCCGCCGCTCCTTTGGTAGCTACTGTGGGAGGACGTTTCTCGGCCTGGCAGGGCCATCTCAGCCGCCGACCCAGACGGAGAGAAGCCGTGACCCCCGCCGCCGACGCCGAGGGCCGCCTACACGCCGCCCCATTCAGGCATAAACTTCGGTCAACGACCGCCAAAGAACTATTGTGCATTGCTGTGCCGCGCTTAGGCACTTGTTTCCTCATTATTGTCAGCCAGAAGGCGAATGGCCTAGAGTTTGTTGGGGCCTGTAAAGGAATTTGATTGTAATTCTCGTTCTTTCTCTTTTTTTTTTTTAGATTTAAGTTTTATCTCATTTTTTTTTTGTTTCTAACTGAGCTCATCAGGTAGGGCCTTTCTTAACTCTTTGAATCACTGTAACTTCCCCGGCCTATTATTAGGCGGGAATAAACCTTTTTTATTTGCTTTACCAACCACTGAATTGTTTCCGTAGTTAGCAAACGCCTTACGACTCCTTCCATTCGAGTTAGATTCTAAGCAGGTGACAAAGTTGGCCGACTGAGCTAGGCCCGGGCCGCCCTCGTTGACTTCGGCGCACACCCACGCCGCCGGAGCTCGACGCTGTGGTTGACAATCGACGCCACCGTGTGGCTCGATAACGAAACTTGGGTGTGACAATATATATATATATATAGATATATGTAATAGGTATATATATATGGACGTGATCATTAAAAAATGGTTGATGACTTTAAATGAGGTTTTTAAGATTAATAATGTCGAGATCCCAACATTACTTTTTGCCGACGACCAGCTTATCATAGGAAAATCTGAACATGAAACTCAAATAGCAGTTCATAAGTTAAGTCAGATTGCAAATGAATATGGAATGAAAATCTCACCAAATAAAACAAAAGTGATGGCATTTAAGGGACTTAAACCTTTAAGAGCAAAAATAGTTATAGATGGCCAAATAATTGAACAAATTAGTGAATTTAAATATCTCGGATATCATTTTAATTATATTAAATCAAGAGATGTGGAAATAAATTGAACAATTTCACATACTTCTGTGGAACATTACAACGAACTCTAAAGCATAATGTGCAAAAGGAAACTCTGCTTAGATTTTACAAAGTTATTGCCTTGCCATTACTACTTTATGGAAGCGAGAGCTGGACATTAACATCAGATCAGCTGCGAAGAATTGAATCTGCAGAAATGAGATTTCTTCGTTTTGTGGCAGGATATTCACTATTAGACCACAAAAGAAGTGTAGATATCCGAGAAGAATTAAACATTGAGCCAGCTGTAGAAATTATAAAGAAATATCGGAAAAAAATGGAAAGATCATGTCCTGAGAATGCCACAACAAAGGCTAAGTAAAATAATTCTTCAATATGCACCAAAAGGAAAAGAAGTGTAGGAAGACCCTTAAAGAGATGGCATGAGCAATGAGACGGAACAGATCAAACGGTCTAATCCTTGTTGTCGATGATGATGATAGTTTTTTTTAATCGTCGTACCCCTATTCGGCGATGTAATGATAAGTTCTTTAACAATTGACGCGGAATCTCTTTTACCTTCTTTCCGTAATTTCATTTCTGTAGCCAAACTGATTTCCTCAGTGCTTGATTGTACGATGTGCTGCACTTTCATTTTTTTTAACTCTTTCACCACATACACGGAAAGATTTTGTTGGGCGGCCAAGTCCGGCTGTAGACATATTTAGTTTCGATGTACTCGGGACAGATTGTAGTGAAAATGAAATATTTTCATTTAACCAAGACGAATAAGTGTCCTGAAATCTCTGTTGATGTCTTGCTACTCCCTCCCAATTGGTATTTACTTTGTGGCAAAAATTCCAAATCTTCCGTTTAATGCCCTTTAAGGTAGTTTCTATATATTCATTTTTTTTTCCCGTTTCTTGAAGAACATGCGCGAAAATAACATCAAAATTCGAGTCCTTCGAGTTCTTAATCCATTTCTCGAAAAGAGTATTCTGGGAAAATGACACCGCCATTGTGTTAAGAGTAAATAAAAAATTAGTGCGCAAGTTTGCGCAAAGTTTTTTTGATTATTTGAATACTGGAAGATACCAGCTCTAATATAAACTTACCCTCGAAGTGGAAGTAGGTGAAAGACTGTGTTAAAACCTTACTCAAAAATCAAAAACCTTTGTCACTAGAAATGATCAACACTCACATTTTCAGTACTTTTCTGTGGGTAAACACCGACTAATAATGAAAAATGAAAACCGTCACTAGGAAGGAAAACATGTACTTTACTATGAAATAAAAAAATTACACTTTCAGCGGCGCTGGCAAGACACACACTTCCGAACAAACTCGCTGCACTGAAACGCATCATTGGGACTGCGCGCGGCCGTGGGACGTTCGAGCAAATTCAGATATGAATCATCACTATCTTATCGGATTTCTCGGAAACATACAGCCGTTTTCGGATACCATGGACATTCTACTATCGAAATATGTTAAAAAAAGATTGCTTTGGATTACTTTGAAAAATCGAATTTTTTCCACCTAGATCTCTTAAATTTGACATTGGCGTCGGCAGATTTAAAGTGAACGATTAATAGAAGGTCATACCTACTGCTAGGTTTTGGCACAGTACTGTTGTGATTTTACATTGAAATGCCGAAAAGACATTGTAAATTTAATGACAGAGTACAGAAAGAATATATAGTTCAAATGGTAGAAAATAGGGGAAAGTTTTCGTGTAGTTTTGATTTTTGGTTCCTATGTTTTTGGGGTCGCTGAACACGAATATCAGGTTTGCCTACAAAAAGTTTGCCCGGAAACGTTTTTCTTTTCGCAAAAAAGTGTTAAAAATTCGACATTTTTCAGTTTTTTCAAAATAACTCGAAAACCATCAACTTTTTATAAATAATGGTCGTACATGAAATGAAAGAAGACAAAATTGTCTACATTTTATGTCTGAAGGGTTTTTTTTTCCAACCTGTCATTTAGCCGCTAGAGCAACGTGAATATTAGTGTTTTATGAAGAAAATTGTGAAAACGGGATTCATCTCATTTTTTTCTCAATGTAGCTCAAAAACTACGCATTTTTCGTAAATATTGACCTTATATAAAATGAAAGATGATACAGTTGCCTACATTTTGGGATATAGAGTTTTTTTGTCTGATAAACAATTGCGCCTCTGCCGCGCGTAGAACGCAACAGCAAAAAATACTTGGATGTTACTGTGAGAATGGCATCTCTCTGTCTTTTTGGCGTCTGTTCGCCCTTCTTTCTCTCTTGCTTGGATTTAGAGCCGCTACTTTGTGTGGTGCGCCCACCCTTGCACGTAGTACTCTGTCTCAACGCCCTAGTCCTTGCTTCTCGTTTTTGGGCTTCGGTCACGCTGTAGCAGGCACGCCTCTGCACGAGAAGTGCCTGTTTCCGACAGTGGTCTGTCATCCTTGCTTCCCGATGTAAATAATCTGAAGATTATTTACATGGTAGGTTATGTGGAGGGTTTGATTTAGGAATGTCAGGACCATGTGGTATGGGTCTAATGGCTGACGGAATATTGAAGTAAACTATTTCTTTTATTCTTTTCCTATTACATCCATACACTTTAACAACGCAAAAGTAACAGTAGTTTACATTATTCTTCTGTTCTCTCCACACCATTGGAATACCATAAGACAAAGATTAGTGCTTCCGTTGATGCCATTTTCTCAAGCCTCCAACATTGTGGGGAGCCGATGATTTATCTTGATCCCATTTATGCTGAAGTAAGCGTGATACGCTTTCCTTACAAACGAGGTGATGTTTTCCCTTCGGAGTTTTAGTGTAAATGAGCCACATCTATAACAAAAGCAGTTCGGATCATTTTCCCATCATCTAGTTGAACTCTCCATTCTTAGAAACACTTTTCCCATCAATTAAATGTACGTTTAAAGCCTCTGTATCAAACAGTTGTTGCTGAATGCCAGAGAACAACTAATTGATTAAAACTGGGGTTAGAATTTTCTCAAAACTTTCAATCAAAAGCAGTGGATTGTCGCAGCCCGCATTTGTGAATGACATAGCGCGTGCTAATTTGAAGTACGAAAATCCGAAAATTTTGCAAAAACTGTACATGATAGAAAAAAAACTAAAATGATACACGTAATCACGATGAAAAACTGATTCATAATCACTCATTTTCATCAAAAGCGGCAAATCGTCGTAGCCCTGTGTAATTTATAACGTAAAAATTATTTTTTTTTGCTCTTCAAACTTCCTAGTCATTAAGTGAGAGCTGTCGTAATATTCAGCTGGCACACGACAATCGATTACCACAAAAACACATATGCCACCATTTAGAACTGTTTAATTTGCTAATTAATTTTATACTTAGGTTTTTTATTTCTTGGCGCGTTGGTGTGCGTTTTCAGAATGGAATATCTCACGGTATTTCGCGTTGTCAATTGTGCCGCTCGGAGTCGCATGATCGACAGCACTACTCGATAGTCACGATTATGCGACTCCCAGCGGCACGACTGAGAACGACGCGAAATACCGTGAGATATTCCATTGGGAAGAAACGCCCCCACATGCCAAGAAATAAAAACCCAAGTATATTGCTCTTCTCTTCAAACTTCCGAGTAATTAAGAGTGAGCAGGCGGAATATTCAGCTGGCACACCACAAAAACAAATATGCCATCTTGTAGAACAATTTAATTGCTAATCACTTACGCAATTTGTTTTTAAACTTTCGAGTAATTAATGATAAACTAGACCTTACGTGTTCAGTTGGCGCACTACAAATGAACGAATATGTAAAGCTTGTAAATGCGATGGCCGCGGTGTAAGAGACTGTTTCTTCGACCGTGGCATTGCGACAAGGAGAGAAGAGAACAAATGTTCCTTTGGGTCATTCCATATTAAATCAACACAGTTTTAATTAAAATTTTACCTCACCATTTTAGATTCAGATGAAATTAGACACATAGGTAGTATGAATAAAGAATAAAAAAATTACAAATTTTGAGTAAAATATTTCCACCCGTTTGTGAAATACAGGCATGTAAAATTTTACAAAATTGGGTTCCCGAAAATTTTTAAATTGATGTAGAACCTTACCAAATTAAGATAGAGAGCTGGAACAGGTGTCATTCTTTAGGTTTCTTAATGGCCTTTTATATGATTTACAAGTCAATAGGGGTTGCGTTCAAAACGTTTTTCAAATTTGAATTTAAAATTTTGATTTTGAGTTTTTTCAAAATGCTCATCTTTAAAAAAATTGAAAAAAATTCTAAAATAATCCTTATATGTTTCCAAACAGATGGTGCAAGTTTAAAAATGGGACTGCAATGGGTTCATATGGTAATCTTTACTTAAAATGCACAATATTTACTTACTCTAGATTTTACTGATTTAAAATGCATTTTATTTCAAATTATCAGCCTAATATACACAAATTATTAATTTAGTGTTTTTTGTTGGCGAGTGTGTTGTTTTATTGTTATTATTATTATTATTATTATTATTATTATTATTATTATTATTAGACCGCCGAAGTTCATGCAATTGCATATTTTTACTGACTGTGCATATCGAAAGGAAATGTATATAACTTTACCTATCGCCAAAAATAAAACAAATCAAGGTCACCTTTCAGTTGATGAACCAGATACGTGGGAACCTAAACATTTAAGCGAAATGAATCGTTGAAAAAAGAACACCAACTTTGAGCAGCGTCAGCTGGTTATCTACCATCATGCAAAGGGTTAATGATGCCCAAAATTTTGCCAAATGCCATTAATGAAAAAATCACTGTGAGTGACATAATCTCACGGTACATCATTGAATAGGCGATTGAACTGCAACCCGGAGGAGAACGTCCGAAGACTTTCTGATCGAGAAGAGAATCTTGTGAATGGCAAATCTTGGCAAGTAAGTAAATCCCGAAACCGTGCGAAGGGTACTAAGGAGATTCAATTTCCATACCCACGTTGTCAGAAGAAAGCCACTTCTAAGTTGAAAGAGAAATACCCGAAAAGATCTGACTTCGATCCACTTCTCTACAAAAACCTGGATTATATGTACTTAAATGTATCGCAAATATTAAAATACGCAGTTAAACTAAAAAATGGCACATATGCAAAATAAAAATAGGGTAGATTTGTTTTATTTTTGGTGATTATAGATAGCGGCAAACAAACCGGATATAGTTATCTGGGATTTGGAGAACCAATCGTGTTTACTTGTCGATGTTGCTGTAACTAGTGATCAAAACGTCGTTACCAAGGAGGCAGAGAAACGTCTTAAATACAAGAGTTTGGAAATCGAGATCATCCGAATGTGGGGCGTAAAAGCAAAGGTCGTACCGATAGTTATCGGAGCTCTGGGATTTGTTCCACAAAATTTGAGTGAGAACTTATCTACACTCCCCAGTAATTCAAAAGACTGGGAAGTGCAAGAAATTGCTTTATTTGGAACAGCCCACATATTGCGCAAAGTATTGTAGAGGCACTGACAGTCACCGGATGTGCTCCTTAGGTAGCTGGTTGCAACCTGGAATAGATTTTATATTCAGTCGACTCATAAGATCTTTAGTCGTGATGTAGTGGAATAATAATAATAATAATAATAATAATAATAAAACACAACAAACTTGCCAACAAAAACATCAAATTAATAATATGTATATATTAGAGCTTATAATTTAAAATAAAATTTATTTTAAATCAGTAAAATCTAGAGTAAGTAAATATTGTGCATTTTAAGTAAAGATTACCATATGAACCCATTGCAGTCCCATCTTTACAATTGCACCATCTGTTTGGAAACATATAAGGATTATTTTAGAATTTGTTCAATTTTTTTAAAGATGAGCATTTTGAAAAAACTCAAAATCAAAATTTTAAATTCAAATTTGAAAAACGTTTTGAACGCAACCCCTATTGAGTTGTATATCATATAAAAGGCCATTAAGAAACCTAAAGAATGACACCTGTTCCAGCTCTCTATCTTAATTTGATAAGGTTCTACATCAATTTAAAAATTTTCGGGAACCCAATTTTGTAAAATTTTACATGCCTGTATTTCACAAACGGGTAGAAATATTTTACTCAAAATTTGTAGTTTTCTTATTCTTTATTCATACTACCTATGTATCAAATTTCATCTGAATCTGAGATGGTGATGTAAAATGACTGTGTTGATTTAATATGGAATGACCCCTATGCTACAACTGATTCAATTCTCTTCCAATCGGTGTGGAGGAACATTATCGTTCACGAGAGTTCAATCGTTTACATTCTTTTCATCGCGGCTTTCTACCACTGATTTGAACCGCCGCATTATAACGCCAAATTACTTTCAAAGGCAAATTTTCTCGCTTCGCCCGCCCAAAAGACATTGTAATAGCTCGGATCCAAGTCACGGCGCTCGCCCAGATCCAAGTCACGGCGAGGCTCGGGCCTTCGGCCCTCGCGTTCACTATAAACAATCTTGAGTCTATCCACCGCATAATTACCATTTCACTTTTATAAGAAATCACTTCAGAAAGTACTTTATAAAATATGCTAATTACTTTTAAAGGCAAGTTTTGTCGCTTCGCTCGCCTGGATCCAAGTCACGGCGTGGCACGGGCCTTCGGCCCTCGCGTTCACTATAAACAACCTTGAGTCTATCCAACGCATAATTACCAATTCACTTTTATAAGAAATCACCTCAGTAAGCACTTTCTTAGAAAGGCTCTAGTATTCAAATTGCGCAGTCGCAAACACGTGAAGATGCGCGAAACGCCGGTTAGTAAATTTAGCAAATTGACTAGTACCGGAATAGTAAATTTAATTATGCTCTTTTATGTTCCATCATTTTTAAGAAAACTTTTAAACGGGACACTCACCTTATAGAATTTCTTTTAAAGGAAATAGTATATATTTTTAAGACACGAAGTCTACAAGACTTCGTGTTTTAAGAGAACTGTTGTACAGCATAATGATTAATCTATCGTTCACGACTCGAGAATCAAAAGTGAACGATACCTACGAACGTATCATGCAGGCCGATCAGACAGCGATGGCCGGCGGCAGCGAGGGGTACCGCTGGGGTACCGTACGCTGCGGATCGGCCGAAATATTTACACCACGGTCCCGGTATAAGATGTATCTACACCATGTGTAAGATTTATTTTTTACACCGTGGTTTTCACAGTGTAACGTATGGTTCAATCTCGTAACTAGTTCGGTCAAGAACGATACACTTCGTATTCAAAATATTCAGTTCGCGTTCGGCGAATACCTTGCGCCCTTGCTTGCATGTGCTTTGTGCTGCTCAGGTGCTGCTTATAATTGTGCCGGTTTGAGGGAGATGGCGGGCCAACATGTGGTTGGCTTGCACCGCACTCTTGCACTGCAGCTATGTTATGTTCACAGAGAACTCTCACTGTTTGTCTATGGTTATGTTATGAAATGATATTGCTGGAGGACATTGACAACCTTTAAAGAAATACTTGCGCCAGAAAATTGAAAATGCTTTGGTGTTAGGCTGCTGTCGGAAATAAATGAAAAAGAGTGATGAGTTGCCAGTAATTAGCGCAGGTGCTGGTAATTGAAGAGAAGGTGTAGAAGTTTATGTCGTGGTGAAATGTAGTGGTCGACCGAGAAGAGGAAGGACAACGATGGTAATAAGAGATGTTTCATCACATATTTACAGACTTCGATGTATCATCACCGAACTGTGCTACAAAATGCCTTCTGAGTGTTGTGTGATTAATTTTCAAATAATTTTAAAGGTAAGAAATAGTATGTGTAGTAATGATGTATTCAATATTTGGACATTCTCTTTAGAAATACAGATGTAGTTATTTCCATTGTAATTAACCTTACGTTTCATGTGTAATGTTTGTAGGCAATACTTATTCTTCAAATGAGTTGAAGTTTTGGATTGAGAAAAATATTTCAAATATCCTAATGCTAGAATTCCTTTGTTTAGGGAAATGCACTTCAGAAAATTCTGTATAACTGCCCTACAAGACATTGAACTGAAGAAATCTTGTCTGTTTTATTCAGCAAATATTGGATGCAAATGAGAGACTTGGCATGCTTTGAACCCTTATGGCTTTTTGTGACTCCTATGCTGTTATTGTTTGTAAAAACTGAGTTTGCGATTTGTTTCTGGAAGACATGCTCCTGTTTTCTCTATTTTTTATTTGTTTTGAACAGCAAAAAGTCACAAATTAGAATGAAAGGAAATGTGCATTTATTTGATTCAAACCAATATTTCTAGTTCACATTAAATGTGTTTTGGAATTATACGTCCAAAAAATGTATAAGGTGTGCACTGGAAGGAAGACCACTGGAGAATACAGAAATATTGAAGAATTATTTTGTGTAAATATAATGATGCATAATTGATGTATACTCTCAATGTCTTTCTGGATGTATTGTTCTGTAATTGGTATAATGCGATTTTACAACTGAAAGGAAGACCATTGATAACATACCAGTTATCTTAAGTTATCCTTGTCTACAAGAACCTTCAATGAAAAGTTCTCTATTGGTAAGTTTTCTTTCATTTCACACATCTGTAATTTGATGTTTTCTTAAATAAACACAAAGTGTTTACTTCTAGGTCTTGACGCGCTGGTTCCTATCAGAAGAATGATTTCGTGCATTGATGTGCATGATTGACAATAGTTCCAGTGATAAGCAGAGAAGACAATTGTATTACTTGTTTATATTGAAAGGTAAAGGAAACCAAGTCTTAGTTCTTCTCTAGTGTGCTAGCTTAGTGTGTCTAGTTTGAAATTTGTTTTCCCTTTCATTAATTCTTGATGCAGACTGTAAAATGCAAAGAAGTTCAGTCTTATCTGAAACTACCATTTGTGCTTGATTGTTACACCTGAATTATATTCATGTCTCCTCGTGTTACCATAATTGTGTTGCCTTTCGCTAGGTAAATTAAAAAAAAATCTAGTCTAAAATGTTACAGTTGAACCGCAAAGGTAAAGAATACTACTACTGTATACCTTTAAAGCAATTGGATTAACTTCTTTTCAGATTGCATTAGTGGTGTAACAATTCATGTAAATACCGCCATTTACAGTCGCAACATTATTTATAAGTAGGGGTGGATTTTGATGACCTAAAAGTTCACCAAAAATTATCAATAAAATGATCCTAAAAAAAGGTTTTAAAAATGACCCCAAATCAAAGAGCAATTACCTAAAAATTTTCTCAAAACCACTTCAGATGAAACACTCAAACTGTTGGATATGTTACTCATGTAATTGAGGCTTCTTCCATTTGTTCAAATGAACTCAACTTGCAAATTTTTGGTTTGGATTGTTCTTTAAGAGAAAATCTCTGCCTTTATTTATCGTGAAAATGGCCGAACTGACAATGGCACCGTTAAGCATCACAGGAACCTTAGATTACATAGTACTCACAGCTGCCAACATTACAGTATCAATCGAATAAGCTGCTCGGGAATTCTGTGGTGAATGTTTGTTGCAGCTCGAAAATAATGTTTGAAACAAGGACCATTAAAATGATATTAAAATCAATGAAATCACTAAACAATGCATTAGAAATTACGTTTAAAGGTTAAAAAGGGCTTTTTAGTCGAAATAGACGATAAATGCAATTTATATATATAAATGACATTTCGTTAAAATCCACCCCTTATTTATAAGCAATAAAACTTTTTATAAAAATTGTTTAGGTTCAACTTATTCTGCAATTGTAGACTGCTGTGCAGGTCTCCAATTTGTTAGTGGTAGCATTGCAACATGTCATTTCTTGAAGAGCTCTTCCTGTCACTGATTGTTAGGATTGCTTATCAATATCAGACACAAAGTAATTATGTTCAGGGTAATGATTCGAAACTTCAAAAAAAATTCATATAAAGTTTGATTTATATGAATGATTGTTAAATTATATTTCATGGTTTGTTGCAACGTAGTTTTTTAATATGTTTGGAGGTTTTCTGTTTTTAACATAATTTAAATAGAACTTGTCCATCTACTTTATTTTTCTCTGTAATTTTTGTTTGGAAAGGGATAATGATAAAAAGTTGAAATGGATATTAATATTAACACTACCTATACTATTTTGTATTGAAGTTACATTTATTTGAATGATTTACAGTAGGATTCTTTTGTCTATGCAAAAGGAATTCAGTGTTCAGATTTTTAAATTCTGATGAAGGGGTGATACTGGAATTCGTAGCAGTTACTTGGTTGTCACTTCCTCATTACATTTTTTCAATTTATCAGCCATCATAAGAAGTGCTTTACAAGTGTGATTGCTTGAATTGTCCCTGTGACATCATGCCCAATTTCTTTAAGTGGTTTAAAGAGCTGGAAAGATGTAAAAAATTATCCATGAAGAGATGATATGAGACATTCCACATCAAATCACACAAAAAACACCTAAATTGGACCTTCATATTCTTAATTATTTTCTAATTTTTTCTGTGTACTTTATGGATCAAATAAGTTAACATGTGTATTTTTATTTTTTTCTAAGTTAATTATTTCCGGTAATATTTCATAATGAAATTTGATAAAATTGGCATGCATCACTTACCTAAAGCTATCATATATTTGAATCCAATAATTATAGAAACTACATTCAAATTCCATTCAAAACTTGGAAACATGTTTAATATTTGAGATTTTGCAAATTATTTAATTTCCTGAATTTTCAAAAAAAAAAAATTGTAAATTGGATATTTTTGTAAACTCAAGCTAAAAAATTTTATAAAATATTTATAAATGCACCAGAGTATTGTTGACAACTCCAGAAAAAATCTAAGTGGGATCTTAGTAACTTTAACACTTTGCCAGGTGCATCATATGTGATGCACAGTGGGTTTGTGTGACTGGCCACGTGTATCATATACGATCACATCCAGAGCTGTGGATTTTTGCTTGTGAATCATATACAATCACAGCTCCATTGAAATCATGAGGGTGACTTATTCTGTTGGCCAAGTGTAAAAGATTTTTGTCTTTGACTATGGGTTGGTATCCCTGAGTTGCGGGAAACATTATTATTATTATTATTATTATTATTATTATTATTATTATAAGATACAAAATCTCAACACTGTTGGACATGAGACAATACGTCGGAATTGAGATTCAAGACGTATTGTATAACAGTTGAGTTGATATCAGTCAATCTTGTCTCCTAAGAACTTCCTCACAATATGGCAAGTGTCCAGTATCACAGATTTCTGAATTTTTGATAGATAGCTTTCTAATTGAAGGATTTTCAAGTGTTTCTTTGTGCTTGTAGGAATTAGTCCTGTGGCCGAAATGATAATGGGTCTAATATAGACTTTCTTGACTTTCCACATTTTCTTTACTTCATCTGCTAGATCCTTGTATTTGCTGATCTTGTTGCTATAGCTATTGTCGATATTGTGGGAGAGTGGAATGGCAATGTCAATCAGATGGACTTCTTGTTTCATTTTATCTAGCAAGGTGATGTCGGGTCTATTGGCTGGTATGGTGAGGTCAGTCCTTATTTCTCTATCCCAATAGAGTTTGAAATCGCTGTTATCAACTACTGGCGACGGTTCATATTTATAATAGGGTGATGCTGAAGCTGTGCCTCCTGCTAAATTTTGATGGATGATTTTTGCTACATTATTGTGTCTTTTGGTATATTCTGTGTTTGCAAGTGTACGGCAGGATCCTGTGATGTGTTCTATTGTTTCTGCTGTTTCATGACATTTTCGGCATTTATCATCTGAGATTGCTTCCTTGATTATGTATTTCCGGTAATTTCTAGTGGCTATTACTCTATCTTGGATCGCCATCATGAATCCAGTTGTTTCGCCAAAGAGGTTTCCATTTTTGAGCCAGAGGCTTGTTGCATCCTTATCTATATTATCTTTGTCTAATTGATTCGGAAATGTACCATGCAATTCTTTTTGCTTCCAGTTCTTTTTCTGATCCTCTATTGATGTACTCTTTGAGGTGAATGTGGTAGCCTCTGATAGATGCAGTGGAGTTGCCTTTACATCGGCTTTACAAATGACATCAAACATTCTATTGTCGGTTTGCTTCTCGTGAAAGTAGCATCTGAGGTCGTTAATTTGTTTGCTATGGAGTCGCGGAATATCGGTGATTCCTATGCCACCCATCAGTATTGGAAGAGTCACCCGTTCTATTGCTGATTTTGGATGTTTCATTCGTTATGTTTCATTCGTGGATGTTTATTATTATTATTATTATTATTATTATTATTATTATTATTATTGCTTCATATCACGACTACAGATGTTATTATTATTATTATCATCGTTTATTTTTCACAGTTTCCTGGTACAAGTTGTAGGAGTCATACAGATATTTCTATCAAAGCATGACTTCCGTAGTACAATAATTTTAATTAAACTAATCAGGGAGTAAACAATTCTACAAATATAAATTTTGACCCTTAAATTAATTTACAAATTAAAAGTAAATAGTTCTTTAACACAATTTTTTTAGAAACTCATAAATCTTCTGACTAAAGAACACGTGCTCAGGATCACAGCTTTCTGTAGATTGATGGTAATGTTCGTCTCGATCCCCAGTTTATTCAGAGGCCTGTTGCTGAGAGGACGATTTATTATTATTATTATTATTATTATTATTATTATTATTATTATTATTATTATTATTATTATTATTATTGCTCCATATCACGACTACAGATGTTATGAGTCGGCTGAGTATGAAATCTACTCCAGGTTGCAACCTAAGGAGCAGATCTAGGGACTGTCGGTGCCTCTACAATACTTTGCGCAAAATGTGAGCTGTGCCAAATAAAGCAATTTCTTGCACTTCCCAGTCCTTTGAATGACCTGGAAGTTTTGCCAAGTTCTTACAAAAATTTTGCGGAACAAATCCCAGAGCTCCGATAACTATCGGTATGACCTGTGCTTTTACTCCCCACATTCGGCTGATCTCAATTTCCAAACTCTTGTATTTAAGACGTTTCTCTGCCTCCTTGGTTACGACATTTTGATCGCAAGGTACAGCAACATCCACAAGTAGACACGATTTTTTCTCAAAATCCCGGATAACAATATCCGGTTTGTTCGCTGCTATCGTGCGATCCGTTTGAATTTGTTGGTCGTACAATATTGTACACAATCCAACCGATGTCACCGGTTTTGGTGAGTGTTCGTACCACTGGGGGCTTGTGTTTGGAACTTCGAGGGCGGTACAGATCTGCCAGTGGAGGTAACTACACACCCTGTCGTGTCTTTTTAAGTATTCGGTCTTTGCTATAGCTGTTTGCAGGCTCAAATGGTCCCAGAGAAAGTGGATCATACCAACTTCATGAATATCACCCGTTATACTAACGGCATTGTCTTAGGGACTTTTCGTTTCACTTTAAGTTTAGTACAGGTCCATTTCAGAGGAGTCAACCGTCAATGAAACTCCCCATGTGTTGGCACATACACGCCGAAAGAGACTTTATTTAGCTGGGGTTGGCATCTTTTCATTTGTTTTATTTTCTACCAACATGTTCAAAACTGCACTCTTGCACGCTTAGAAGCTGGCGTAGAAGCATATTTACAATTTTTAAATTGAATTTATTTATTTATTTATTTAGCAACAGGCTATAAGCCCAATACATAGGAATAAAAAAAAGTATACAGCTCAATACATAGGATTAAAAATGGTTACAACATACATAAAACGCCAACATATAAAGCCAATTACGGTGAATAATTAGTACAGTTCATATAAATACGCTGATCTTTCACGACGCTTGGATATACGAAGCGATGCAAGAGACAGGGAAGGACAAGACGCATTATTGCCCATTCTTAACAATCTAGACACAGGAGAATAAAATCCGTACGATGTTCTATGAACTGGAACATTAAATAATCGATTCGTTCGGAGATGTCGATTGGGTTCATTAAAAACAAAAAATGCAGATAGTTCAGGGCAGGTAAACAGGCCGTTTACAACCTTATATAAAACGCACGCATCATTATAATTTCTAAATGATCTTAATGAACTCAAATTAGTTAAAGTTGCAATTTCGGAATAGTCGTGAGTTCTAGCTGGATTTTGCAGTTTAGCTTTATATGCTACGTATGAAAAAAATTTATGTTGTACTCTGTCCAAGCGCTTTATATGAGTTTCAAAGTGAGGAGACCAAATCGGGGAACAGTATAACAGGATTGGTTTAACTAAAGTGTTGTACAAAGTTACCAATGTTGATACATCCTTGAAGTCAACACTATTTCTTTTCAAGAAACCAAGCATTTTCATGCTCTTATTTACAACATAATCTATGTGCTGATTAAAGGTAGCCTTAGTATCAAATATGACACCTAGATCCTTAATATATGTAACGCGATCAAGAGGTATATCAGATAGTATATACTTGTAATCTATGAAGGTTCTGCTCCGATGAAAACTAATTTGCTTACATTTGTTTACATTCAAATACATACCATTTTCAGAGCACCAGAATGCTAAATTTCTCAAATCTTCCTGAATTTTAACACAATCACTGATATTATTAACAGTGCGGTAAAATTTACAATCATCCGCAAAAAGTAGAAATTTACAGTGTTTAAAAGATGAGGCAATATCATTTATGAAAACAATAAATAAAATTGGCCCTAAATGTGAGCCTTGTGGTACTCCTGAAGTAACATTCATTTCTTTCGAGATAGAAGACAATACGTTAAATATAAGTCTTATATCAGTCAGATATGAATGAAACCAGGCCAACATCAATCTGTCAAATCCAAAACTCTCGAGTTTCGCAATTAATAAAAGAATAGGAACTTTGTCGAATGCCTTTGAAAAATCAGTGTAAATAGCATCGATTTGTAAACCATTTTCCATATTAACATGAATATCTTGGCTAAAAAGCATGAGGTTTGTCAATGTAGATCTACCATTCACGAATCCGTGTTGTTCATTTATAATCAAAGAGTTGATATGAAGATTAATTTTTTTTGAAATAATAATTTCAAATATTTTCGGAATAGAACTTAAGATGGATATTGGTCTATAATTAGAGATATCAGACTTACTACCAGATTTATGAATCGGAGCTACATAACTGGACTTTCACAATTCAGGAACTGTGCCCTCTCTGAGAGATTTATTGAAAATTACACAAAGAGGTTTATAAAGAACATGTGGGCACTTTTTTAGGAGAATAGCTGGTACTCCATCAGGTCCAGTACTTTTCGATTCCTTTATTGTGGTTAATTCAGCTAATACTTCTTCTGGAGTAATGACAAAGTTCGAAAAAGTATTGTGTGTTAATTGAATATTATCGTTATTCGTGTTTATAGGTCTATTCACATTAGAATCATACGGGGAATACACAGATTCAAAGTAATCCGCGAGTAAATCAACCCCCTCAAGTCCTCCGATAACAGTACGATCCACATATGAAAGTACAGATGGTAGGCCATAATCTTTTCTATTATTATTTACAAAATTCCAAAAGGGTTTAATATCATTTTTAATTGATTTTCCAGTATCATTTATATATTTATTATAACAATCACGCTGGAGTGTCTTCGTTTTGGACCTGAATTGTGAAAAATTAGTATAATCTTCACTTTTTTGAAAAATTTTATACCTGTGATGATGGTTATTTTTATCATAAATACAAGCTTTCAATTCACTGCTATACCAAGATGGAAATTTTGACATTTTTATTACTCTGTTTGGAACATACTTAGCAATACAATCGTTTAGTATATTGTAAAAAAAGTTTATGGACTCAGTCAAAGTTAAATTTTCAAGTTAATTCCAAGATATTGATTCGAGGTCATTTGACAATTTATTGAAATCGGCTTTCTGGAAATCACGTGTAAGAAAACTAAATTGCAAGTTAGTATGTAAAGGATGATGCAAAATTGCTTTGAAAGTTAACGGGGGATGATATGAGTCAATCTGTACTATTGGATCTATAGAAATAGAAACATCATTACATTGAATATTGGAAAAAATCAAATCGAGTTGTTCATCTAAGGAATTTGTGATATCATTAAATTGGTTTAAGTTCAAAAAATTGAATGAATCCGATATCACTTGAGGCTTTTTCGTATACGTGTTGAAGATAGTTTAGTTTAGGATGCAGATGCATGTTGTTATTATCATTGCGCCATTACATTCCCGGAAGATTATAGTCTCCCACAAGTATAATTTGTCTATTTTGATTTGTTAATAGCAATTCAATATCTTCACAATGTTTCTCATATAGATCAGGTGGAGCTCTTGGTGGCAAATAAACTGTACCTACAATAATGTAATTATTTTTACTGATAGATGTAACAAAAAGATGCTCAACGTCTTGATTAACTATTGTATTTATAAAGCTATCATATTTTTTATTAATGGCAATAAGAACTCCACCTCTATCAAAATTACAAGTTTCGTAGTCTCTGTCTTTTCTATATATGTTGAAATTTTTCAAACCCAATTCAGCATCGCAGAAATCTTCATTGAGCCATGTTTCAGTCAAAATAATAACATCAGCGTTGTCAGATTGATGGTATGTGTCACGTAAATGGTGAAGTTTGGTCCGAAGTCCTCTCACATTTTGGTAGTAGACACTGAGCGACGATATCACTGCCTCCTAGTTAAGTTTTTTGGCATCTGGTTACTCTGCATCACAATTTCCGGGAAACCATTACGGTATTTGATGATTTTTTTCTCGGATCCGGGAATAGAGTTCAGGCGATCAACTTCCTGTTTCAGATCCTTCAAGTAATTACGCTGTTGCAATGTGCGATCCGATGAAAATTTAGCTGCTCCCTTGTACAAGTTCTTCCTCCGTAGAATTTTCAAGACCGACTCAGAATCGCGAAGCACAATTTTCAGCGGTCTCGGATGTTGATCGTCCCTTTTTTTACCCAATCTGATGACCATTTGCAATTCCGGGCAATCATCGTTGAACGAACCCAGAATTTCGGCAGCCTTAGATTTATCCTCATCACGACGTTTGCTTGAATCAGTGTGGCTTGATTCCGGTACTTTATATACGATGATATTTTTGGATCTCATTTGGCGTTCTGAGAATTCCTTCAATGTACGCTCAAATCTGACTGTGTCATGTGCTTCAGCAGTACTCGGATTAGCGGTCTCTGGATTCACCAAGCCCTCAGCTTTAAGTGTAGCCATTTCCTGTTGAAGGGCTGCAAGTTTGGTTAAGATCTCATGGAGAACCCGAAGACCTTTCTCACAGTCATCACAGTAAAACTGCAAACGTCTATTTCCCTTCAGCTCAAGACAACGTTGCTCAGTTGAAGATATATCGACACAATCATAGTGATATGGTCTATTACAACTGTCACATTTAGCGTATCTGTCAGTTTTAATATTGACAGAACATGACGAGCAAATAATTTTCTCTGACATGATCGAACTTAATCAAATTTAAAAATATTTGATCAACAATTTGAAATTATTATAATCAGAGTTAATAACCTTAGTTACCAGTTAAATTATAAACATCAAATATAATGAAAAACAGTATACAACACATAAATAGAATTGAATGTTCTGAACACGTAAGATCGAAAAGTTTTGGCAAAATTCCTATAGATTTTACAAATACTACGTGGAAGTTTTGAAGTATATTCCTATTAATTCTCCTGTTAGATGGCTTGAATCACTTAATCACACATGTTCTCAACAACATTTCGAAATGTCTTGTATCACTTCGTGCAATTTTTTATCATCGGATGTACACCTGAATGGCGTGCGGAGAGGTTAGCGGTGTGTATCTTCGAAGTTTCACAATAATTAATTAATGTACACGTTTACTAGCAATTATTGGTGTTGACTAAGATATTAGGAACTGAAATGTAACTCAATTACACATTGTTAATATTATATAATCGATTAAACAAGACTTTTCAATAGAGCTATCAACACACGTAACCTACACCGCCGCCATCTTGAATATAGACTTGTATTTGTCGTTTTGATTTGATATTCTCATCGCATTATTTGTTTTTGAATTTTTAAACGAGACAGTGGAAACAATGCACGTAAGTGAGTTAAAATGACGCATGCAAATCGTGTTAAAGTTAAACAATGAATATTAAATAGTGCAGCAAGATACAATGTTATTGCTCTATGTTATGGAATAGATTATTTGTGCATTACCACATGCAGGTATTTTGTATATCTTTGGTTATATCTATAAATTGGGAATTGTAGCACACACGGTGATTGAACATATTTTAATTCATTGGTGTTTGGTCTAATAATAAAGCCATATGTGAAAAAATTAACATTACAAATGTATGTGTATCTCTAAAATGCAGTTCATATCGACTTAACAATATTCTTTCAGTATTGTGAAGTCAGTACTCAAACAGATCACTTAGATGGTTGTGAAGAAAGCAATTGCAAGATTTATCTATAAAAAAACTCATGATGGTAACATTCAACATATGAGTGTATATTTTTATACTTTGTATTGGGTATAGTTTGCAAAGAAGAAATAATAGGAAACACTCTTTACAGGGAAAGTTCTTTCAGAAAAAGAAATTTGGGAGAATATCAGAGGCAATTATGATACATTCTTTTTCCAAGGACCTTAAACTTCTTTGTTCAGAATTCTTAAAAGAATTTTGTTTGGAAAATCAAAGTAAGTATATTGTTCATAGAGGTAAAGATGATGTAAATTATCCAGGAGAATTATTTTTGTCAGCCTTATTAGTAGTAATAATAATAATAGCAATAGTAAAAATAATAACAATGATATCTGTCAAAGAGAATTGCTTCAAACAATGTATGACAAGGTACTTTGCTCCAGCAATTCATATTCAATAAATCATATACATATTTACATTGCTTAGAAGATACAATTACTGATTACATACTTTGATACTTTCACACTCTCATGGAAATATATTTAGTATTTTAAATGTGGGACAGTATTTACTATGTAAACCTATATTATATTATACATTACACTATGCAATACTTTTGTATAGTATTAATGTAATTATATAACTATTATATTTATTAAAATTTTTTGATATTTTATAGTCATGGCTGACCCAAAGAAAGGAGTTATGTAGTACACAATGAGACCAAAGATTTATGAAGCCAGGCCAGAAAGCCCATGAGCAGATCTGTAATGTAGATATCATACGTAAAATAAGACCAATACTGCTAACATTCTGTGCAAAAGGTGAACATTTTAAAAATATTTATTGTCAGGATACATGGTAAATGCTGTATACTATTATTCTTGCATTTTAATTTTCATCTTTTCATATTCACCTTCATATATTCTATTAAAATGATTCAAGCAGTTATCATATAAATATTTTTTTCAAATGTTAAAAGTAATTAACAACAGGGTATAGTTGATAAATTGCAGCGAACTGAAGGGCAGACTGATTCAAGGCTTACTCCCTATTGCAGTTTCAACTGAAAATATGTGATCTCAGTCAAAGTGATTCTTCAATAAGAATGTCCTTAGAAAACCTTGCTACAGAATGGAAAAGACCAGAAACCTTTGGAAGCAGGCTTTGAAACAGGAATCTTAATTATCTAAATTCATTGACATATTTAACACAAGGAAAATGAGATTCAATATCTTAAATTTAATAGTGTTATGAATACATTATTTAAATTTTTAAGGTGTCAACTTTGGACAAATTGGAAAAATGCGGAGAAAATTATGGTTGTGTATAGAGAGAAGGATGGGGTATATTGTGCAAACAAATTGTGCATCTGATCAGGAGCAGTGTAGATGAAGATTTCACAAAAAACTTAACTGTAAAAACACTTGTTTGCAACTATTGTGAAATAAATTTACTTGGTAAAAAAATAAATAGTTTTAACTCTTCTTCCTTAGTTTTCACTGTTGAATGTTGAGATTAAATATATTATTGTAATAATGAAATGGAGACAAATAATATTTAAGATATACTCTGATTTCAATTTTTTAAATTTCCTTCCATTAATTCTATATTATATCAATCATTAACAATCTTTGTAAGAATGTAATTTATTCCTCTAAAGCTTTCTAATTATATTTGCATTTTAAAATGAAGTAAAACATTAAACTTCTCATATTTCAACATTATGAGTTTCAGTCGAAAACTATCAAAATAATCGATCCAAATGATAATTATTTCAATGTTGCAAAACATTCATTTGATTAAAATTAACATTATAATGAGAGAAGTTCCTGATGGCAATTTCCTCGAATTGCGTGTTTGAATGTAGCGCCGATGTCTAGCTTCATGTACATTTTCAAAGTTGGCAGGGCTGAATGGCCGCCATATTGAAAAATCTTGGGACCAAAGCAAGCTGAAATCCCGTATAGAATTGGACAAGCTGAGACAATATGATCAATGGTTTCTACTTGCTTCTGGCAAATTCGGCATTTGTCATCTTGGGAAATTTTGAGAACCGCTTTATCATAATGTGTTCTCGTGATTTTAGTATTGTTGTTATTATTATTTTTAACGAGGGGAAAATGCATTATGCACCGTCAGGGATAAGGTGGGCTATCCCTGGTGTGTGGGACCTTCCCCCACTAAAAAAAACCCTCCTCTTGTGCCCATGCTTCTCTCCACGGAAACTGCCACGAAGTAATGTCTCGCGACGGAGAGACAGGCGGTTAGCTGGGCTGCAACCGCACTTAGCACGTGGATCTTATCATGATGCCAGGATATTCCGACTTAGCGGCCTAGGCATTTCTCTCCAAGAAGGACGTATTAGAGGTGTGATCTTAGGAGACAGTGGCTACCCCTGTGAGACTTATCTCCTCACACCGGTGCTCAACCCCACCACACCAGCAGAAAGACGGTACAATGAGGCCCATATAGGCACTCGAAATATTGTTGAAAACAACAATAGGCATATGGAAGCAGAGATTTAGGGACCAATCAAGAGGTTTGGGACTGAAATTAAAGAATACAGCAGCTGTTATTAGTGCTACAAGCGTATTACACAACATTGCAATGACCCTCTTCCAGAAGAAGAAATGGAAAACAATAAAATCTAAGACGAGATACCATTCATGGGGAATCAAGGCCCTGGATTGGTAGCTCGCAGACTTTGTATTGAAAGGCATTTCTCATGAGATGGTTATACAATGAAAAAAATTAAATGATTTATATTTATTGGAATTTATTATTATTATTATTATTTCAGTAACAATAACTCAATTTGCAAATCTTTCATTGCTTTTTCCTTCTCATGCATCTCCTTCATCTGTGCCAGTTTCAAATCTTGGATCTCTTGCAGGTGTCTTTCCTTCAAATTTAGTTGCCTTGATATCTGCTCCTCATTTGCGATTTGCAGATCCACTAATCTTTTCTCATTTTTAATTTTCTCCAAATGGAAAATTTCTTGTTGCTGTGTTGATTCCCTTATTTTTTTAATCTCTTCTGCATCTAGTTGATGTCGTTTCCTTCGTCCTAAACAAAAAACCAAAAAATATTAATTTTTTATTTAAAAAAGCCTGTTGAATTTTTAGAGAATACAAGAGAATAAGTTTTGTGTAATACAGATAATGTACTTTTAACAAAACTAAATAAGAAATGGTTTTTCATAAACACTAAAGCATAACCACAGAGTGACCTTTTGAAGTTACGAAAAGTTTTTTTTATAACTCGGTTAAAGAAAATACAGAAACAGACAAGTTTTTATGTACTATCTCCTGACATCAAGTTTTAGTTCTTGTAGTTCTGTTTACATGCAAACTTAGTAGCACATTTCTGTCTGTTGTTAACCGAAAAAGGAGTGCATGTTCCTCTTAAATAATAGAAATGCATATTTTTCTACTCCCATTGAATAATTGTCATTGATTCCTGCACAGAATCGTGCTCATTTTCTACCTCTAAAGTAATGTGTGGTGAAATATCCAATATTTCCGCGTACAAAGGGTTTGTTGGGAGGCAGGGGCCACCTCCAGTTCCCATTCTTTAGATCTTTTCTTTGTCCTACACTTTCTTAGTTGAGGACTTCATTTTTTCCCAGCATCTGCAATCAAATATTAGACACACACATACACACGTCCAGGAAATTAATTGAAAATAAAGGTAAATTAACATTAGCACCGATGTGAACGCAAACATTCCTTTTTAGCTGCTGGACATCTCGTCTAGAGACACCTTCATGGCTATTATAGCACATACGGATCTCATCCCACGCCTTTGTTTTCTTGTTCTTCGTGAATTTATCTGAACCTCGAGATTCGACTATTTCCTTGTTCTTCCTTACCAGTTGGCACAGAAGAGCCTTTTCCATTTCAGAATAGGCCAGTGTCTTTGGTTGTGCCATGCTCACAAAAGGGTCGTTATAAAAAATGCAAACAGTTAAAAACTATGAATCAAAAATCCACAGAAAAATCAACAAGAGAAAAGCCGGGTCGTTTTAATTGGAGAAAAATACTATCGAAAATAGAGAACGTCAAAGAAAAGCCGGGTCAATATAAGAAAGAATGTACAAAAAACAGGAATCGAAATTAGAGCGTCAAAGGAGAAAAGCCGGGTCGTTATAATAAAGAAATGCACAGAAAATAACTAGAAACACAACCAAACACACACCACCAAATCCACAACTCGAATGCCCGTGTTGGAGTACGGAAAACAATTTGCAAATGCATCTCATACCAACGATTACACAAAATACAATTGTGAAAGTGTTATTGCTTTCAGGCCATAATTCACTGGGAATGTACACAAAATAACTGGATATTATAATTCGCATATAAACGTTTGTATATTCACTTTCATTATAAAATATGGTTCAAAGTAGAAAGAAAAACAATTATCTTTAGATTTATTATGTTGGTATGCTTCTCACGTAGCATGCGAGTCGCGTGCAAGTATAAATGCGCTTGCTTCTGCCGTTCCACCAATCACAGCATGCCCCTACTCTGGCAGAAAGCTGGGAGCAGGCTGGAAGTGATTTCGGAATACCATCGGCCATGTTCCCGCTAGCAGCCCCCCAGCCGGGCAGTACGGGTACCCAGATAGGCTGCCAGGAGAGTTCCTGGCAGCGGTTTGTAAATACGGGCCTTAGAGTGCTTGGCCACCCGCCGCCTTGCGTTACTGCAAGACTTGCTCCTCTTTGCACATGTTGCCATGTACAACGGGGGCTACAATGCTGAAAGGTGGAAGTTGAAATCTAAAGTGTGTAAAAGTAATAGGTTAAAGATGGATAGTGAAGAAGGCTATTTACAAGTTTTGGTCCGCTGCTATCTCACGGCACCATCGTAGTCCATGAACTTGTGATAGATCTCGATCGAGGACCGGAGAGCCACGAGGGAGATCGTCCGCAAGTGCGTGGGCGATGCGATGTCGAGTCGCCTTAGTGCCGCAATGGTCTTCTGCGGCATGGCCCCGGTGGTCCCGGTGACAATGGGAAGCACCGTTGCTGGGGCCGCCTTCAGGAGCTTTTCCACGATCGGAAGGGCCGGCTGGTACTTCCGGGTCTTCTCCTGGACGCCCCTTTCGAACCCGTTCCCGCCCTCGTGGCAGACCGTTACGTAGACCACGAAGGCCCCTTCCTCATTCAACACGATGAGATCGGGACCCGTCGGGGACGTCCAGGGAGACCTCCGTTGAAACCGTCATTCCCCGTTGCTCCAAGAGGCGCGCTTCGACGAAGTTCTTGATCTCGTCGTACCGGTGGATGCGCACCACCTTGGTGCGGACGCAGAGGCCTAAGATGTGCCCCAGCGTCTCGGGTACAATCCAAGTCGTTGAAAAGTATTGGGCCCTGTTTTCTTTCTAAGTTCGCTAAAATGGTGAGCCACGTTTCCCTGACTTTGGATTTCGGCTTTGAGAGCCTCACAAGACATGTTAGAATCCAAACCTCTAATTATAAGGCGCTTCCTCCTTTCGGGCGTGGCGCGATGGAAGTAATAATAAAGTTCGGTGTCTTTTTGTCTACCTTGTAGTCTATTTGTAGGCTGTTTTTTTCAATGTAGAAGCTGCATATCGACGCGAATTTAGCGTATCTCGGCGCATTGGTAGGGTTAGTAGCGGTTTTGGCTTTTGAACCGCTAGTCTCTTTTGAGTTGAGGGAAAGAACTAGGGTTGAAAGTGAAGGTGGTAGAGGCGGCATTTGCTGCGGCTGCTGTTTTTGCCAGTTCTTCACGCATCTGGCGCGCATGGAGGACGTAGGGGCATGTGGGGTCATAGGCAGGGTGATTTCCTTTGCAATTTAGACATTTGAAAGTGGGGTTGTAGATTTTGCTTGGGGCAGAGTTCAGTTTGATGAGGGAGAGCCCAGAGGGCACAGAAAGTCTGTCGTCTGCAGTAGGTCCTTGTGTGGAAGAGTTTGAGGCAGTTTTTGCGCTGAGGGATGTGACTGGTCTGCTTGCAGTCTTCAGTTTTTATGCTGTAGTTGCCTACATACCTCAGGGTCTGCTTAATTAAGGTTATGTCTTTCTTTGGAACTTCAATAATCATCAGTCCAAGGGGGATAAGTTTTCCATTTTCACGTCTTTGCATTTCAGAGATGTGGTACGCCGTCAAGTTAAGGTCTTTCATGTGGTCTCTAATAGTCTCAGTAGGGAAATTTGGGGGTACACCTTTAAGGACAATTCTGTCCCGGATGTCTTCTGTTGCTGTGTTAAAGCAGTAAGAAATCTGTGGGAAATACAGTGCATTCAAGTCAGGGTCCGTCTGGATTTTTTGAAGTCTGTCCTTGATTTGAACGTGCGCTCGAACAGTCTTTGGGGTGATGATTAGTTCCGTCCTGGTGCATTTGGCTGTTAATTGCTTATTGCAATAGTCGCTCAGGTCTTTCGTCAAGTCGTTGACACTGAACATTGCATTCAAATCAATCTTAAATTGACCAATTTTGGGTCGTGAGGCAGGCGGTGTAGTGGTTTGGCGTGTGGGAGGAGGCTGATTTTGGATTGTTGCATCAGAAGTTGAAGAAGATGGGCCAGGATTTTGTTCAGCATTTTGAGAAGAGGAGTCATTTGTTGATAAGAGGCCAAAAGAGTTCTGAAGAGGGATTTGCTGGGGAGCGTAAGGTGGCTGGATTCTGGCGGTTTGCTGGAAAATTGGGAAATTGGTAGTCTCCACCGGAAATGTCTGTTTCATCTGGAGGGATTCCTCGAATGGGGGAGAAGAGAGGTCCTTTTTAGAGAAGTTCCTTTTAGCCGCTGGCGGTATACCATGGCTTTCCTTAGCCGTTGGCGGTATACCCTCCGCGTCCATTGCTTCTGCGCTGGATCCGGAGCGCGGCCGAAGCCGCTCCCCCTCTGCTTTAGCGCCGTCCTGGTCGGGTGGATCCTTTACGGCAAGATGGCGCAGTGCTTCCAGGAACACCTCCCTTGGCACAGCTGAGAAGTCGAAGAACTTCTTCTGTTGATGCTTGAGGGCACGGTTAGATGCCCACCGCGAGCCGCGTTTTGCCCGTTGAGGACGAAGTTTCGGCCTCAGTTCGTTACTGCGCAACGGTTTCGAGGAGACTGTATCTCAACTCGGTAAATAAAGTTAACAACACGAGGAGAGTAAATCTCAACTCATGAGAGCGCCAGAGTCGCGAACCGGACGGCGGACAGATGACGCGACTGCCGGACGACGCAGTACAGACGTATGCGGAGCCGGACGTCGCAGAACAGCTGTGCCTCGTACGGGTCCACTCTCGGGAAAGTAGGAAATTTAGTATCAGTATCATCCACCCGAACCATTCTATACATTTTCTCAATGTCTGCTGTGAAACAAACATTAAACAATCGAAATCTAAGCATGATGTCAATGAGCTCTGATTGCACGTTAGGGCCAACGTAGAGTATGTCGTTCAAACTTAATCCAGAAGATGATTTGGCACTACAATTGAAGACCACACACAGTGGTGTAGTAGGTGAATGTGGATTCAACACACAAAAATGAGGTATAAAGTAGAAGGGAGGTGCTATCTTACTGACGCATTCAACTGCATGCCCCAATTCAATATATTCTCGCATGAACTTGACATAATTATGCTTTAATTCCCCATCCTTAGCAAATCTGCTTTCTAAAGCAAAAACTGTTTGGCTACAAAATGTGAATGCACCAATAAATGTGGAGAACGTTTAAAAGGCAAAGAGACGCAAAATTGCCCACTCTCCAACCTAAAAGTGTCATCATTAAACTTATGCTCACAAGGATGATCCAAGTGTGAGAAGTTTAATGATGACACAGGTTGTTGGCCATGCGCAGCCCGCGGATCTCCGGCCACATCAGGGGATCGACCAATTCTCCCCGAATGAGCAGCTGAACCCCATCTGACGCTGCCATGCGCAGCACACGCGCCACGGCCTCCTGGTAGTTGATGTGGTCAGGAAGAACTGTCCAGGGCATGTAGTTGTGCATCAGCACGGACCGGTTCGACTCAATCAGTGCGTTGCGAAGGTCCGACCAGCTGGTCAGTCCCGTGAGGGGCGCCGGCTGGCGTGCGGTCCACACGACCCCCTCCCCCTCACGCGAAACGGCCAGGCGCGACTCCACGTACATCACTGCCAAGCGGAAACTCATGCGGGTTGTTTCAACGGCGCGCTCCGTCAGCGCCGAACACTGGCTCGCCACCGGGCTAATGTTAAATTGCCCCCCAGGGTTGTCCGAGAAGGCCTGCCCCAGCTGCATGCGCCCCTTGAGGACTTCAGTAGTCACACTCCGCCCCAGGGCCGCCGCATAGCCTGGGGCGACAGCAAGAGTGCGGTACTTGCTATTTGTCTCGCAGGGGACCACACGTATGGGGCGCGTTGCTCGCACGAGATCGACCTCTATCCTCCGGGCTGTGCAGATAGTTCCTTTCTCCTCACCCAAAATGACGTGTGCCTCCTGGAAGGCGGCGGGCCGGAGCTGTTGGCGAACGACTTCAGCCGTGATGCGAGCATCCTCGACCAACACGGTCGCCTTTCCTGGGGAGGGCTCGGCCCCATCGTCCCAGTTGGGGATCTGGGCTCTGGCGAACCTCTACGTGAAGCGCTATTCTGCCCCAAAGGCATGATGAGTTCCGGCGGCGTTGATTGCTCTTCTTGCGCAGCTTCGGATCTCCGGAATTCTACGCATGTACTCGCCTTCAGCCAACGCAGAAGCACGGTTTTTGCTCTTTTGATTTCTCTTTTTAAAGATGTACTCTGGTTGGTGAAGCGAGCGTAGCCCGACGAGTGCTTATTTTACACTCTGCAAGACGCGGCACTGCACGGCGCAGCGATTCGCGAGGCACAGGGCAAGGCAGGAGAGGCGAACGACATTTCGCCATCGCTGCAGAGCCCGGAATGTCTCTCTCTGCGGTGGCGGTGCCCGCTTTTATTTGCCCTGGCGGGGTAGCCTCGCCTCCGATCTGGGGCTCAGCTGGGTGGCTGCCCGCCCCTCGTTCGTCCGCTCTTTCCTCGGTACGCTGCTCCGCAAACTGCCGCTACGCGCTTATGGTTAGGCGCGCAATTCGATACATCGCACGCTGCCGTAACACAAACCACTCTGATAATATGAGTCAACATACCTCTGTTCTTTTTAACTTCTACGTTGTGACGTTGTACAGACAACCGAAACTGCTCACTAAGACTGCATTCAATTCTTTGTTTTCCAAACAGTTTGAAATTTGTTAGGGATAGGATGTGAGAAACTGAAGTTTCATGGCGAGCCTGTGCTTTGTGAATGTTGTGAAGATAATCGAATCCTCCTTGCGTCCACACGAATTTCTCTTTAATAACAATAAACATGCCCAACAGAATAATTTATTTGTGTTTCTGCACCCACTTATCCACGGAACATTTTCGTATATTTGTGTACGAAAATGTCGTATGAAATTCTTCTTCCCTTTCGAACGACGCTCAATATGAAGTTCTGGTGTTCTCCAGTCGCAATATTTTTTTTATTTTTCCTCAAAAGAAAGGCTTGAAAATGCGTATTGTTTTAAATGTTCAATTACACATCCACATAGAGACTGCGATGCTCCATCACCGTTCACACTCTCGGCGCGGGTTGCAGCCGCAGCCCCTTCCATAATGCTCTGGAAGCGCCGGCCCATAGCGCGTCCGTCTGCCTACAATAACCTATGCAAGGAACACGTTCGAACAGTTACGGAGGAATCTCCAATTTTTTTTTAAAAAAGGAGTTGTCTATGAATACTGATACTCATACGTGCCTTGATGCTCTGTTCTCGCTTTATTCACAGTTCAGTAGTCACGTTTCAATCACAGTCCTTAACAAGCAAAACACACAATAGTGTGTTTTGATCTGAACCACGGAGGTCTCCTGAGGGCTGCGCGTCTTGTAGCCTAGCACAGGGTACACAATATTTCACGCAGCGCCCGCCCTATTCGAACTATAATAGCCTCCTCTGACAATCTTCAAGGCGAGGGGAATACGAAGGAGCGCGTGAAAAGCTAGGGACCATCAAAGCCCGATAGAGGAGAAACTATAGAAATTCCAACATTTCATCGAGTTTGATAAGCGGATACTAATACATTTAAAATACAAAAAATTCTGATGGAAATTCGTAAAGGAAGCGGCGCTTCCTTCTAAAAAGCGGCTTTAAGTGGGAGGTGCGGTCAACGGCACCGCGAGAGCAGGTAGCGAGCGGAGCGCATCCGGCGAGGCCTGCTGCAGGAGCATCTCTGCTCAGGCGACGTTGCGCTTCCCAACACCCAAAACGTGCTCTACCCTGAGAATGTATCGTTTCATATCAATAATAATAACAATATTGTTTTAATTATTACCATTATTATATGGAAATTGAGGAAATGGAAAGTTCAAATAACTGTGTAATAGTTCCATTCATATGATACTTAGTGCTTAGAAGACAATGTATTGTAAGTTAATTGTTTCTATAAAAACACCCACCGAGAAATAGAAACACTTTAATCGATATTAAAATATTTGTATCGAAAAGAAACCGAAAACTGGCGGTAACACACTGCCAGCGTCTGACACCGGCAAACCGCAAATGAGAGGATAAACAAGTAAAGATCCCTTCCGTTCTGAGACGGCTTACCGCGAATCCAAAGGAGAATCCATCCCGTCCAGTTACGGCACACCGCGTTTAGAAGAGAAAGGAAATTGCCGTCATACCACGCTGAAGGATTAAGAATGAGGCGACTCGTAGTCCGTTACCTCTGCAAGAAGTTTTTATACCAAGGAACTTATGTGCACCATCGTTCGCGATCTGTCCTCCCTCCCCTCAGATATCAGCAATCTGATCGTGTTAGACTTACATAAATCTTCCCGGTCAGAAACTCTGCAGTCAATAGTCACTCTGAGCCATCTCAGCAGTAGATACCATAATTTTCTCCCAAATACCTGTATGATTCTACTGAAATACCGGTATTTTCGTTTGTTTTTTTAAATTTTTTTTAACGTATAATACCTTTAGAGGTATTTTACCAGTATAGACGTTGGATTAAGGTAAAATACCGGTATTTGACGTCTTACACCTGTATTTTAAATCTATTTTGATTAAAGGTATAATAGAAGTAAAGGTATTTCTATACCGGTATAAATACCTTAACCAGCTATTATTTCGGTATTAGGTCCCTGGGAGTAGGATCATTAACAGCCTGTAATCGTCTTTGGTGTCATTCTAAGTAGATAAGCAAATCGTCAACTTTTGGGAGTTCATTATTTTTTTATAGTGATTCGCCACTATCAGTTGGCAATCCTGTAGTTATTAGTCCAATTAGTAGAAGGTCACCTAAATCTGTGGTCTGACAGCCCGCAGGCGATTGGTGTGCAGGCACAAAAAATCCGTAAGCTTTTGCAGTGAAATGGCAGAGCCAGGTGTGAGCGTGGACGGGAATAGAAGAGAGTGAAGATGTCTCCCAATCAAAGCCCTGAGAGAATCGTACCTCCTTTTCAAAAATCCCATGCCACAGAGAAATTATCACTATTAAATTATCAATTAGCTAAATTAAGTACCAATGATTTCGCATCGTCCTTGAGGCAGCCAAATTTCGAATAGTGAAATTTCGTAGTGTTGGGAAGCTCAGTATTAATTATTAAACTTTCAGATGAATCTCTGAAAGTTTGCCAACTAATTATAATCCCATCAAAGGTAGGCAGTTTGATATCAGGGAGCTTGAAATTGACTGTTACCTTGGGAGTGACTTAAAGCAACACGAGGCTGAACTCAAACCTCAAATGGAATGCCCACTTAAATGAATTGAACACAAAATTAAGTTCATTATGCTACGCGTTCAGAATTCTTTCAAATTCCGTCAGTCCGTCATACTGCTCGTTGTGTATATTTTGCGAATGTTCATTCCCCCTTGAGATATGGCATACAATTCTGGGAATCTTATAGCTCCCAGACTTTCAGATTACAAAAAAGAATTGTACGAATAATAAGCAAATCCAACCCACGTGATTTTTGTAAGTCTCTATTAATCTAGGAATTTTACCATTACCTTGTGTCCTGATTTACGAATCAGTAGTTTTTGTCAAAAATGACTTACTTAAGGGCCGGAATATCTTTTCAGCAAACGCCGATGTACTGTAAGTATAACACACGACGTAGTAATCATATTCATCAAGTGGCAGTATCAACAGCTCAGTACAAAAAATTCACGTACAATTCATGTACATTACTCTACAACACTTTGCCAGATGACATTAAACGATTAAATTCGATAGAAAAGTTAAAGTCCCAAGTAAAATCTTTTCTGCCGCATAACTGTTTCTATACAATTAGAGACTATACCGAGCATCAAAAGAAAAGTAACATTAATTTTAACAATGATAGTTAATAAAATTATTTATCATTTGGACTGTATAATTCTAAAGAACCTGTAACAAGTACTGTATCACAGCTACTGGGTTGGTGGCCTCCATCTCGATCAGGTTTTTCGTCCAGTTTCCCCGATCCTTTGAGCAAATGCTGAGATGGTCCCTTGTTTTGCTTCTGGACATAAATGTAACTTCATTCTTTGTGCACGTCTTCTGAATTTCAGTGGGAAATATAGTTATTGAAATTATTGTTTTCCATATTGTCGCGGCAAAAAGTATTATTCTTCCGTGAAGAATATGATGAGGGTTATGGGCACAAATTCATAGCTAATTTGCCTTTGAAAATATATTTTATTATAAAGGAGCGTACTTAGGAGTAAAACTGCGTAGTCGTCGCAAAATTTTTCTATCAGGGTTTTTGATTTAGTTATTGTTCCATTTGCGTTCCACGATACGAGGTTATAAAGTCGGTTTGACATGTGCGCCATTAAAAGAATTCGGCTACTGCTTGGAAAGCACTTAGTACTTTGGTGAGCATATCGCCGGGAGATTTTAGAATTTGGTTTACCGCCTTCGCAGCGGTGATTATTTTGCCTAGGTTCATTCCTTTAAAAAGGTCTATCAGTTCTTTAAGTTCAGAAAAGGTTCCGTTCGCGGGCTGATCCGTGGTTGGTTGACTGGTCTGCTGGTTTGTCCCTAATTGGCCGTTGCGTCCCCACCAAGCGGGGGCCGCGGTAGACGGTGCTTGCAGGCCGGGAAAGCTAGTGGCCGGCGGGGGCTGGCTGAGAGCGGACGTGCCGGCGGAGCGCTGTTCGCATGCTGCGCGCATTTTTTGAAGTTGGTGATTGCGTGCTCGTACGGCTTCTAAATAGAAGTGGCATTCACGGTAGCTGGCCGGGTGCTGCCCCGCGCAGTTAGCGCACTTTGGTGGCGTGCGTATTTTGCCCATGACTGGACATTGCGCGCCTGCGCAACCGATAGAGCGTGCTTGGCGCCTGCACCCTAATTTAAACAAAGTGGGATCCTGTCTGTGTCCCGCGGTTCCTCAAATTTAATACTTAAATGCATCAGGTGTTTAATCTGCTTCAGCTCGTTGATTTGCGACAAGTTCAATTCTACTGTGTATAGACCTAATCCTTGAAATGTGTTTGGCGCTAATTTTTTCTTGATCTCGCCAAGATGGTGCACTACTATGCCTTTACTTTGAATCTCTCTCTGCTTTTAGAGCTTCGCAGAATAGATCTGCGTCGAGTCCTTTAATAACTAATCTTTTCCTTCGCTCTGGAGTGGCGCGATGGAAGTGGTAGTACAGTTCTGTGTCAGTTTGACGGGCTTGAAGTCTATCGATGGTTTCATGATCTTCTACGCTCCCGGGGCGCATTATGAGAGAGTGCGCATTTATTTGGGCGTACAAGGTTTTCTTGCAGTATTCACGGAAGTGCGCAGTTAATCCTACCGGGTCGGCCAGCGCGGTTTTTTCAATAAAAAAAGGCTGCCGATAGATGAAGCTTTCGCTGCCTTAGGGGCGCTAGTGCTGGTTTTCGGCCTGCTTTGCTTTTGTTGCGCGGAGCTAGATTTGTTGTTTGTTTCTGAATTTAAATCTTGGCTCTCGACTACAACTATCACGTCCGGGTCGGCCTCGAGTGCGCTAAATTGGTTTTGAAGCGCGATGTTCGGTAGTGGTTGAGCTTTTTTGGTTTTAAAAAACTTTTTCGGAATAATAAACGGATTCGTCGAATCCAGGTAATTTCCTTTGTCACTTTGGAGTTCTTGGGAGTCCAGGTCCAAGTTGGGGGTTGATTAGGGTAGGGCTAGGATTGTCATCGAGGCGACTGATTATTGTAACTTCAGCCATGACATGTTCTGGTGCAGAGGAGTCAGGGTTGTCGTTTTGGGGGGTCTTTATTGTCCACTTTTATTTTGGTTTTGTCTAGTTTGTCAGCGGTGTCAGTAATCCAAGCATTTGGGGTACTAAGCTGAGAACTAGAAGAAGATGGGGGCCTAGCTACCACAGCAGCGGCTCGCATTCGACGGCGAATCTCACCTACTACTGCACCGGGACAGCGTTGAGATGTTCCAGGGCAGCATGTGTTGGGGTGTTCCTCCGTGGCCTCCAGCTGGAGAAAGTTGGGCAGCCTACGGCGTGGTGTTGGGGCTGTAGCTGCGCGCCGTCTTGATGCTCCGCCGCCTAGGCGGCGAACAGCGATGCTGACGGCCGCCGGGTCCCGGCGGCGCGGTGCGTTCTTCTTTCGCAGCGTACAACGAGCGGTACTGCCGAGAATATGCTTCCTCCGCCAACACAGTTGCGCTATTTGCTCTTTTTGTTTTTGTTCTTTTTAATGAAACGCACTGGAAGACGAAGTAGGCATATCTCGGAGAGTGCGTGTTTTACACTCTGCAAGGAGCCCAGCGATTCGCGAGGCACAGGGCAAGGCAGGAGAGGCGAACGACGTTTCACCTTCGCTGGAGAGCCCAGAATGATTGGTCGGTCTGATCCGTCTCTGATGGGTTCTGTCCCCACCAGTTCGGGGCGCTAGCGGCGGGAACGCGCATTGGAGGAAAGTTAGTGCGTTGCCGGCACAGTGTTCGCGTGCGGCGTCTCGTGTAGGGTGTTTTGTTGCGGGGCGGCCTACGCCCTGATAGGTGCTCTTCCGCCGGGGGATTTTGTGGTGGGGCGCTGTGGACCAGTCAGAGCCCTACCTTGTATATATGGAAACAAGGCCTTTGTGAAACTCTGAAGTTGGTTAATATATTGATTTCGGCGTTGAGAGACGCTGCGGAGTTGTATAGTGCTGCGGAGTGATGAAAATAAAGTTAGTGAGAATGTATAAATTGAAGCTAGAGTGTGAGCGGATAGGGGGTGGTATTAAGATTGAAGGAGTTCGGCTATTCCGATAGGCTTAATTTTGGTGAAGGTTTTTAAAGTTTTAAACAAATGGTTGGGTTGTTGAAATTTTGAATGGAAGGTACGGGAAATTTTCAGTGGGCTATTTAAGCAGCGGGCGTCTGAGGGGAAATGTTTCCTCCCGGCGTTTGGTAAATGGTCGTAATATTGTCTGTATTTCTGGGAGCTACTTTGAAGTCCTGGGTTTTGGAAAATTTTATCTATTTGCGAGGCGGCGGTGTCAGTAATGTATTTGTCAATGGGCGTCAGTTCTAGTTTTTTTTAAGTAGTCAGAGTAAGGTCGTCTTGGTTCTGGGCGGCACGCCGTGCGTATGAAGCGGTGTTCGGCTTTTTTGAGATAGTTAATATTCATCTCCGCAGCGGTCGCCCAGGTGAGGCACGCATCAGTGCCCGCGCTTCGGATGCAGGTTTTGTATAACAGAGTTTTTGTCTTGTCAGAAATGGTTTTCGCTCGCAGTAGAGGTGAGACACAGGCGATTCTGGCGCCGATCTTTTTTGATGCGTCGCGGCAGTGCGAGCTCCAAAGTAGTTTATTGTCAAAGTTAACGCCGAGGTATTTAATACTTTTACTCCATGGGAGGCGGACGCCGTCGACGCAGAGCGGAGTTGGTAATTTTTCACGGCGTCAGCTAAATAGAATTGCGTGCGGCGGGAAGGCGCTCGAGCTGTTGTTTTCGAACGCGAAGGGCTTCCAAATAAAAACTACATTCCCTGTAATTCGCGGGGTGCTGGCCAACGCAGTTGGCGCACTTCGGTTGGGTGTTGGTGCGGTCGCTGATGGGGCACTCAGACGAGCTGTGTTTTCCCGCACAGCCCATGCATGCAACGGGCTTGGCGCCTGCAGCCGTTTTTAGTATGGCCCCAAGCACAGCAGTTTAGGCATAAGGTAATCCTGCCGCTATCTTTCGGTTCCTCGAATTTGATAACTATGTAGTTTAGATGCTTGATTTTTTTTATTCAGAGATTTGCGCGAGATTGAACTCCACGGTTTAGAGGCCAACACCTTGGAATTCGTTGGGCGCGATTTTGCGTTTTAATTTCGCTGCACGGTGATGCCGTAGCTCTGGATTTCAGCTTTCAGGGCGTCGCAGTGCACGTTTGCATCGAGGCCGCGGATAACTAGTCGTTTGCGTCTTTCCTCAGTTGCCCTATGAAAATATTAGTTCAGCTCAGTGCCATTTTTTGTTTGTTTCAGCATTTTACCTATGGTCCTGTGGTCTTGTACGCTGCCAGGTTTCATTATGAGCGCGTGGGCGTTGATCTGGGCGTGTAGTGTCTTTTTGCAGTACCCTCGTAGGTGAGATATGAATCCTATGGGGTCCGCGAGAACCGCTTTCTCTACAAAGAAGCTACCTATACTAGCCTACCTATAGAAGGAGAGGATTTTGTTTGACGGGGAGCGTTTGTATTAGCACGCGACTGGCTGTTGGTGGCGGCTGGCTGTGGCGCTTATGCGTTGTTTTGTTGCGGCGGCACTTTGGCAGTGGCGGCGGCGTTAGGCTGAGTTTCTATGGTGCGATCTAGTTCTATGCAATTAATATCTGCCTGACTAGAGGATTCTGTCCGCAGCGGGGCATATCTGTTGGGGAGTGGCAAGTTACTCTCCTTGTTTTGCGCAATTTTTGATGCTTTGAAGAACTTTTTTTATACTGTAAATGGTTCTTCTGGTGCGCCGTCGGCATTCTCCTCGGTGGGGCTGGTAGTTGTGTCTTTATTAGTTTGCGGGTCATGGTCAGGACTAGATTTTGTTTTGTCATTGACAGTTTTCTCGTGGTTTGTTTGGTCATCGTCGGAGTCAGAGTCAGAGTTTAGTCTTTGGATGATGTAATCATTACCTAACTCCTGATATGTAATTTGTCTAAGGTCACAAGAGACTTTATTTAATTGTTTAGCTAACTCCATTTAATATATGAAATAAAATTTCAATAAAAATTTAGAACTTGAGACCAATTTTGAAAGAATTGGGTGGAAATTAATTTGTTGTTGTAATTTGGAGATATAGTTTTTAATTTTATTGCACTGAGTAGAATTCCAAATACTTCTTGCATAATCTAAGTGAGATTGTATAAATGCAGCATATATAGATTTTTTGAAGGTTTTATCAGAAAGAGAGATATTGAAGTACTTCCTTGCTTTCCTTATCTTTTGAAGTACATATTCCTAATGTAAATACCAGCTGAGTTTGTTATCCATGATAAGACCAAGGTATTTTATCTCTTTTACTGTGGTAATATTTTTTCCTATGGGTGCATCAGAATTAAAGTTCATAAAACTGTTTTATTGATATTTAGTTTTAATTTATTTTTTTCTAACCATTCTTGTACTATTTCAAAATCTTTTTGTATAATATCCTCAGCATTATCATGACAACAAATAAGAGCAGTATCATCAGCAAAAAGTACTATTTCACTCTTAATTTCTAATGTTGCTATTTCATTTAAGTAAATATTAAAAAGTAATGGAGCTAAAAATGTTCCTTGTGGTACCCCATATTTCATAAGATGCCATTTAGAAGTTTTATTTCCAATTTTAACTCTGCTCTATGTATTTTGTAGGTAAGATTTAAAAAGATCCAAAGCAATACCTCTAATACCAATATTTTCTAGTTTTTGAATTAGAATGTTATTATCTACAGTATCAAAAGCTCTCTCTAGATCTAGGAATAATGCTATTTTTGTTCTAATTTTGAATAGTAGAGGTTACTTTTTCTAGTACCTTTTCTGTGTTAGAATTTAATCTAAAACCATATGGATTCTCTGATGAAGTAATAAAATCATTTAGTCTTTTAAATATGCATTTCTCAAACATTTTGCCAATATGGGAAACTAAAGATATTGGTCTAAAATTATTTCGATATTTTTGTTACCTTCTTGTTTGTAAATAGGTGTAATATTAGCTAGCTTCCAATTTTGAATAACATAACCATTTTCTAAACAGTAATTAAATATTTCTGCTAATGGTGCGGAAAGTTCCTTGCAATGTAATTTTAAATTTAATGTTGAGATGTTATCAGGGCCTGGAGATTTAGTGTTTTCTAGTTATAAAATAGTTTTCTATTTCTAATGGAGAAATTGGAGTTTTTCATTTTTCAAAAATAAAATTTTAGAATTTGAGACCTACCACAGCATCAATCTGCTGTTATGGTAGGAATGAGACCAATTTTGAAAGAAAACTAATGTGGGTGGAAATTAATTTGTTGTAATTTTGAGATATAGTTTTTAATTTTATTGCACTGAGCAGGATTCCAAATACTTCGTGCGTAATTTAAGTGAGATTGTATAAATACAATCCAATACATCCGCCACGACGTGCTCTGATCTTTCCGAAAGGGGCATGGTGTCACCCGTTTGGGAGACGTCGGAATTTGATGAAGTGGGACCTACTGCATTTGAGTTTTCACTCAGGAATAAGAAAGAAGAGGGGGGTAGGGGCCTAGAGACCTCCGCTACTGTGCGCATTCGCCGGCGAATCTCACCTACAAAAGCTCCAGGACTGCATGAGGCGGTTTTGGCTCCTCAGGAATCTCCGGCATAGTGAATTGCGGCAGCCGTCGGCGAGATGACATTCCGCGCAGTCGTGGTGTTCCACCGCCGCACGGTGTGACCAGATGGCGAAAACATGGCCAAAACCTCAAATGGCTTCGAATTCAGTTACCAAGTTTTACACGGGGGTTTTCGAGGTCGCTGATTTCAAATCTGACCTCAAAATTACGCAAAACAATATGGCGAAACCAATATGGCAAACGAAAATGTGAAAATATTTATTAAGTTTATGGCGTGAATGGAATGGTCATCTCAGATTGAAATAAAAAGATAACCTTTCCTGACAATGAATTTCATGTAAAGTATTCCCTTACGACCGCATTGCAGCCCAAATGGGTGGATGACAAAATAAAATCTGTATATGTATTATGTTATACGCATACATTTATTAATTAGAATCTTAGGAACGGAAAAAAGACAGAATAAATATAAATATTATCATAGTTTATAAATGCTAATATTTAATAAATAACACATGATATAAATAACACAAAAATAGTCAATAAATATAAATTATATTTAAAGAAACCATTTATAATTGAGGCACTGAGAGCACAAGCGGACTAACCCACAATTTTTGTGAATTTGTGTTATTGACATTAAGTGAAAACATAATACGATATTTAATATCTTATGTTATCAGTTGTCATAATACATGTCATAATGCTAGTCATAATACGGTATTTAATATCGTATTATGCTATCAGTTAATGTCAATAACTCATGTTCACAAAAATGTTGGTTAGTCCGCTTGTACTCTCAGAATCTCAATTAAAATATACATAACCAGAAAACAAAACAAAAGAAAGGTTGGAAACCTTACCTGGTGTGGTTGCCAGCAGGTAACACAGCAAAGGGTCGGTCACTGGCATCGGCTTGTAAAGGCAACAGATTATCCTCTGACGTCAGAAGCCTGCTTGCAGTTGAAAGGAGGGAAGAATGCGGTGGCAAGCAGATTTCGAAAGGATTATGAGGGTAGAATATTTACTTTAAGGAGAAAAATCGCTGTCAGTCTCGCCTTCGGATGCATCCTCTTCGTTTCCTGATTGAGATTCTTCGGAAGCTACAGGGAGAATCAATAAGTTCACAGCTTCCGGCAGCAACTCTCTGTTCCGTTTTATAACCTGTCTTCTCATACTTGATATAAATGGATCAGAAGAAACTAAGAGCCGTTTGAAAACATCTTCCATGGTGTTCTGCCTTGAATTCTTTCGTGAAAATTCCTCTCTGTATTTTTTATATCTTTGTTGCGGGCTTCTTGCGCTTCTTCTGACAATTGGCCGATTGGAAGGAGCGAACGAGCGATGACCTCTGGGCCATGAATTAGCAATTTATGCACCGAAGTGGGCATATAAAACCACGGGTAGAGCTCAACGTAATAACGCGCTGTTTCCAACGCGTAGTGTTCAAATTTGGTACAGTTCACCTGGAAGCCACTTGAAATCACTTGTAAAATTATATAAAAACGTTTTATTAAGGATTCGTCCAATCCTGTTAACGAAGCAGACACAGTGTAGTTTTCAAAGAAGCGACGAGCAGTATTTCCGTCGTTGGTGCTTCCGTACCCTGGTTTTGGGCGATCGACAATTAGTCCTAGAGTTTCCCGAAATCCATTTTGTATTTCTTTCTTGCGGCTTTCCACACACTCCTTCTCATCCGCACTACGCGCTTGCCACTTCTTAATTGAAAGCCTGTATGATACATGCAAGCAACATTCAAAAAATCGTATCCACGCATGCAATGTCGACAACCCAAATTGCATCGTTTCCTCCTCAATCTTTCTCTGCAGCATTGCTTCGACGTCATTAAACATCTTGGAAGTTGCGCCACACAAATAGCAACACTGAGTTGATTTGGTCGATGTTACTGCATTGCATACTTTGCCATCGATCATTGTCAACGCTAATTGTAGCTGACTGATATTTCCTTGCCGTCAATTACTCCATGGAAAGGAACGAGTAATCTAATTTCTTCCTTTACATTGTCTACTTCCTTCACAATTGCTTCTGGGTCTTCGCGCAAAAATTGAAGCCTTAGTGGCCTGCAGAATCTAGTCGAAGAAGGTGTGGGATTTTTCCAAATTGTAACATCAGTGTTTGACTGTTTGTCCTTTGAAATTAACTGCAGAGGAACAATGGCAGTGAAAAATATGGATGCATCAGATACATTGGTGTCGGAGAAAGCCTGCTTATACTGACTCTGTTCAGAGCTACCATCGCAACCCCATTTGCAAATGATGCTCATATCACTCAACTGCTCTTGAGGTAAACCGCTGATAATGTCTTTTTGGGTTAATAAAAGTCTATCAACGGTGTGATCCAATAAATTCTGCAACTTGACCTCTGCTTTACTTTCAGTGATTGTCATAGTGGTAGAGCACGGATAACATCTTTGTTTGGCTATTGCTATTTGCTTGTAGGGAGGGTAAAGCTTACAATTGTTTTCGAAGCTTGTACTTCGTAACAATTGATACTGCCTAGTGGAGAGTTTACAGTCAAGGAAAATGGAAAGTGCAGCATCTTCAGAGAGTGTATTTTCTTTCCTAGCGTGAAAAGCGCGAATATACTTTGAAGCTCTAGATGGAGTTGTCAGTGTTGCTTCTCTCACCACTTTCGAAGCGTGCAACTGCCCCGAAGACCGTAAACTCATTTGAGTTGCATATGATAACTCGGATGAAGAAAATGAAGCACGAACTTCTGTTTTTCTACGTTTCGAGCGATCACTTAAATCAACAAAGGGTGTGGAAGGACGACCACCTTTATTTTTCACTAAATCCTGTAATTGATAAACAGAGAAAAATACAGGAACTTGCAACCAATCACAATACTTTTGTAAGAACGTGGTCTCTTTTCTGTGAACGTTTTGCCACATGCCCCTCATTTTGTGAAATAAGGCCGCGAAAGACCCCTTTCTAGAAACAGGCACGTACACACAACGACCATATTTATCTGAGATTTCTTTTTCCAATAATTCTATTATGGAAGAAAGACCATCTTTCAACACATTTTTGACGATCATAAAAATCTCTCTCCTTGTAGAACAAACATGATCATCAGCGGATCCTGAAATTAAAAAAATTTACAATGTATTGTATTACATAGGTAACGACGTTCATTGCCTATAATCCAAAACCCTACATTCAATATTAGTTTAGCGCACCGAGATACGCAAGCACGCAACGAATTATTCATAACACCTCAAACTCCAGAAATTTGAAAAAAAAGGAAGGAATCTTTATTCATAACATATAGTAGTAATCTATTAGATGATATGAGTTATAATGCGTTATGCGCACAAAATCTCTCAAACAGCACAGTTCCTATATTTCACGAACGTAATGTACCGTGACGAGAAACACGCACGCCAAATAATTGTTCATTAATCGTCAGTCTGCAGACAATTTCAGTAAAAATTCGCTTCATTTATTACATATTGAATTAACCTGTTTGATGATATGAATTATAAAGCGTTATGCGCATTCCTTATTAGTACAAAATCGCTTAAACAGAACAGTTCCTATTTTTCACTAACGCAACGTACCGCGGCGACTTACACACTTCATAAATCCTCAATCTGCACCAATTTTCAACAAAAGTTAGTTTTATTTATGACATATTGAACTACTCTATTGATTGATACGAGTTAAAAAGCGTTATGCGCATTCCTTATTAGTATAAATTATCTTGATCAGACCAGTTTGTATATTTCACTTATCCGAAGTTCTGCGGCTAGATCCACACGCACATAAAAAATTGTTTCTAAATCCTCAATCTGCAGAACTTTTCAATAAACGTTAGCTTTATTTATAACTTAGTGAATTAATCTGTCCAATGATATGAGTTATAAAGCGTTATGCGAACACCTTATGAGTACAAAGTGTCTTAAACAAAGAATTCGCATATTTCACTAACGCAACGTACCGCAGGGACCTTCACACGCGCTTAAAGGATTGTTCATAAATCCTCAATCTGCAGCAATTTTCAATAAAAGTTAGTTTATTTACAACGTATTGAATTACTCTATTGGTTGATATGAGTTATATAGCTTTATGCGCACTCCTTATTAGTACAAAATCGCTTAAACAGAACAGTTCCTATATTTCACTAACGCAACGTACCGCGTCTTACACACGCACATAAAGAATTGTTCATAAATCCTCAATCTGCAAAACTTTTCAATAAAAGTTAGTTTTATTTACAACGTATTGAATTACTCTATTGGTTGATATGCGCACTCATTAGTACAAAATCTCTTAAACAAAACAGTTCATGTACTTCTCTAACGCAATGTACTGCAGGGTGATACACACGCACATCAAAGAATTTTTCATATACCTACCTTCAGTCTGCAGACATTTCAATAAAATTTAGCTTTATTTATAACATATTGAATTACTATATTCATTGAAGTGTGTTATCCAGCGTTATGCGCTCTCCTTATTACGGCAAAATCCTGTGAGCTCTATTCTTCGTTAAGTTTACTAATGCAGATTACAGCGTGGTACATACAAGGAAAGTGGAAATATTTATCACAAAATGAAAACCGCGTATATTAACTCAGGAATTCTCGGATGAATTTGGTAATCATCTACATTATTATATTTTGACTGTTAACATTTCGTACTAAATTAATTGTACTAGCACCACCTCGAATTCATTCTTTATAAATTATTCAGAAAACCCCATTTGGTTGCTTACGCGCGATAAATGTTCGAAAGATGATAAAGAAATATTGTAATATTTATTGTTAAGAAATATTGTAATGACTAATGTTAATAATCACCAGCGATATATAATATTTGCGGTTACAGAAGCTGTTAGTGGAATGTTGGTTAATTTAAGTTGCCGCTCGGTAACGCAGGTTGCCGTTACGAGATATACACGCTCATAGGAAATTGTTCATAAAACACGAATCTGCAGCGAGACGCAGCCAAACTTTCTTTCAACTGAACAATTATTATACAAGCCAAATTGTCTATAAATTTGGAGGTGTTATATTGCGTTATATATTACTTTTTTGCTAGTGAGAATTTGTATCACACTACATCAAATATAAAATATCGTAATCCATATTAAATTATTATATTTTTTCTTTTACTTACCACCAACAGGACATCCATAATTGAAAAATACAGAAAAAATAATTTTGTTGCACGTTTTTATAAGTATTGGAAACCACAGCGTACTATCGCCTCTGATGCTAGAAGAGCACTGACCGCTTAGTCCAACTTCAAACTTCCACAGCGCACAGCAGGTACAGGGATTATCCTTCATACTTTCACAACAGATGTCCGAAACATTCCTCTTTCGACTGGGATGGTCGGGAGTTCTCAAAATAAATTTTAATTTTTGGGGTTTTGGCCACGTTTCCGCCATCTGGTCACACCGTGCGCCGTGGCGGCGTACAGCGACGATGGCGGCCGCCGGGTCGCGGCGGCAGGGGAGCGTTCTTCTGTCGCAACTTCGGAGGCGCGCAGTTTATCGAGCACACTCGCCCTCAACCAACGCAGAAGCACAGTTTGCTCCTTTTTTAAAGTTTTTGCTCTTTTTAAATGCGTGCTCTGGTTGGCGAAGGGAGCAGAACTCGAGCTGGAATACAAGTCCTAGTACTGCAAGGCGCAGTAAGTACGCGGACACAGGGCACAGCAGGAGAGGCAACGACGTTTCACCTTCGCAGTCGAACCCGGAATGATTGCAGTGAATGACCGCAATATTGTTTAGAGCATCAATAAATTATTTTTCCTCTTTGTTTCATTATTTTCTTAAGTTCAAAAAACCTAAATTGATCCCAAATTGGATTTGAATCGCTAAATATGTTCAGTTTTGAAATATTTGGACTACAATAAATTGGAAAATCTAATACAGGAGGGAGCTGATTAAGACAGCTATTACTGATATTCCTCCAAAGTATTCATTTTTACCCATATTTTGGGGTAAACGGGTGTCAAGTCTACTCAACATACGACTGTAAGCCATAAATATTTCATCAATAATTAAAATTTTAATATCTCTTAGTTTTTCTCTTATGGAATTTGCGACATTGCTAGAAAGATTTGTCCTCCGTATTGAGAAACTGGCAATGCAAATGCTGTATGTAATGTCACTCCATGAACAAGGCACGTACCTTTGCCGGATGGTGCGCAAATGAAAACTTTCTTTGTTTTGACCACGTACATTGTCTAGGCAATTTGTCAGTAATTCATAAATACAATGAATTAACATTGACTTACCAACACCGGCAGATCCACTCAATACATAAAAAGGAAATTTGTCTTCTGATTTTAAACAAATTAGTATATGCATTAAAAACTCTGGTTGAAGATTAAGTTTTCTAAGGTTTTCATGTAACATTGCTTCATCTATTCTTTGAGGACATGTAAATCTATTTAAATCACATTGTTTTGAAAATTTGATTGGCAGTTTTGGCGTTTGATTGGCTCAAGTGTACGTTTTTCTAGAATTTTCCATTAACGTTTGTTGACAATTGTCGGAATCTACCCCTTCCCTTTGTGACCTTTTTAACTGTGGTTCTAATTGGTTGTCTTTGTAGTTACAGCGTGAGTGCTTCTGCATGCTATTGTAAACGTAGATGTGTTTACAATACTCCTGAGATGCGCGAGCCGGTCGCTACCGAATTTTGCTAATATGGTTGATCTGGTAATAAATCTGGCAATTGCCGCGACAATAGATTAGTCGCGGCTGCAGGGAGCTTCCCATTCTCGATTGGGGGGAAGGAAAACGCCTCGAGGAGGGGATTCTCTGGGGAGTATATTTGTTAACTGAAGACAGGTGAAGGTGACCCGGTGCGGCCATCAGGCATTGCTAATCCGAGGGCTCTGGTGAAGGCGCGGCTGCTCGCTGCGGGTATAATGTGCCGTGACAGGAGGGTCTGTTGAATCGTGCAGGGTGTCGACCCAACTCACTGCAATATCGAATAATCTTTGTTTTAATACACGAATCATATTCTTCATTATTTTCACAATCATCATTTTCGTTGAAATCATCACTCCTACTTTTTGAAGACATCGCAGCAAAATCTGCTAAGCACAGCACACATTTAAATGGTTTGGCCTTTTACTATATTTACTGAAAATATCAGTCATGAAAACGTCACATGAATCACTGTCGTGATGAAATGGATGGGAGGGAGTATGTGACTGGAGAAAGACGAACTCCTAGTTGGCTATTAACAGCGGTTTATTATAAGCCCTGGTTTGAAGTACATTGTCACATCCTAACAGAGGCTACGCAGTCCAGCACTCAGTCGATCGTTGCCATGAGGGTGGGGGACAGGTGGTAGGCAGAGGCGGCGGCAAAGGCGGTAACGAAGGCAGATAGGCTGGCGGTGGGTCGCTTGGCTCCGCCTTGCGTCGATTCCCGCCTTGGCCAACCCGAGGGCAACCGTGGAGTGGGGACGCCGGCGATCACTGCCATGCTCACGAGGAGCGGTAAACAAGCGACAACTCGGCGGCCGTACGCTGCCGTTATATACTGCCGGGTCAGTCCATCCCTACGGCTGCGGGGATGGCATTGCCCTCGTTCGGGTCACTCACAGGGGGGGCAGTCAGCCCGCACATCTGGAAGCCATGCTTGCTCGACCCGGGCGATGTGAAAGCGGAAGCGTCCAAGACGGAGTCGCTTCACCACATCACCCCGCCCGTAAACAGCTGCGGGGGGGGGGGCTAATTTCGGAGACCCGACTGAGTACTGAACTATTCTATATAAATTACACACAATATATATATATATATATATATGTGTGTGTGTGTGTGTGTGTGTGTGTGTGTGTGTGTGTACAAATATGGCATGTGGCGTAGGCTCTTAAACACACAGATAACAAAACATTATTAAAAACGGTACCAAAAAAGACAAAACACACAATAATGGAAAGGCATGACACATTAAAAAAACACTTGGCAAGAAGACATAGTTCATAGATATATACAACAAACACTTAAGGAAGGATAAAAATACGTAGCATGAAATTGACACATTAAGAGGCATACCACTTGATTGAATAAAAGAAACGAATCTACACATGACATAAAACAATATTCTTTGGCTTGCGTTTTGCATTAGTTCATGAGTCTATTAGTCTTTTTGGCTTTACCTACTATTTTATTTACATTTTGCGCCACTTTTTTCTTGTACTTACAACTCACTATCACACAACCACTTTGCACTTAAGTTTTCAGCGTAACATAACATTAACACTCACGCTCTCATGCCGTTAGTCGGCTTGAGGCGGTATCCGCAACTTCTGTGGTGTTTGGCAGCTGGTCAGGCCCGATCCACCATTCGCACCGCGCGCCTCCGTGTGGGGACGCAGGTTGGGCGCGTACGTTAGCGGCGCACAGCATCTCGCCCGCTTGCGCTTACCTCCGTCCGCCATCAATGCCCACATTTATCGCAGGCAGTGCCGACATTTGAATCGGAGGGCGCCGGTGAGGCCTCGTGGCGCCACGGTAGAGTCGCTGTGGCTGCACTCTGCGGTGGACCTTCCGCTCCACCTCTCCGCCCTCGAGCACGAAGGCGGCCGCCGCGCAGTCTCCGCCGCTGGCGCAGCCGGAGGCGGCCGCCGTTCTTGCGGGTCGCCGCTGGCTCCGGCTTGGCAGTGTCGGGAGCGAGCCCCGCCTCTTCCGTCCGGTAGGGCCCTAGGACCCTCAGGTGCATTACTTGCCTGGGACCCGGTGGCCGTGTCTGTCGAGGGTCCCGGACGTAGGGCTGGAAGAGCTGAAGATCCAACAACCGCCGCAGCTCGTGCTGAGGTGCGCGCCTTGGGTCGCGGGGGACCTGGTTATCCTCGGCTAGGACGAGGCCACGTCCTGGCGTGGGCGGACACTGCCAAATCTCGTGTTCCTTTTCTTCCCCGCCGTACGAAAGTTCCTCATCTCCGGTGACGGGGACAAAGGTGTCGCCCGATGGCGGCCGGTCCGCGCCGATGTCCGTCAAGAGGCTCCGTCCCGGCGTGGGCGGACACCGCCACGCCGCTTCCCATGGTAGAGGGGAGGAAGCTATGGGGTCCTCTGCTTCCAGGAGGTCCCTCCACGGGCTGCCGAAGATGGTAGCTAGCCTGCGGGCGAGTCGGGATTCGCACTCCATCGCTGCTGCCGCTCGTCTTATAATCTTCGTCCCGGCAGTGGGCGTAAGTTTAAGGGGGCTCGAGTTGTGGCTGGCGCTGAACCGGGCGAAAAAACTGACTTATCCTGAGGGTGGCTGCTGTGAGTGCCGAGGCCGCACATGAATGATGAAGGGTGTGGCGGAGACATTTGTTCCGCTTCCGGGGAAGGCCCAGGTACTGCCTTCGGAATCAGCGGGGGGTGAGGGATAAAAGAGTGACCGGCGGCGGCGCGGCCGGCGCGACGGCTGGCGGCCGGGGCGGCCTCCAGGGCAGAGGATGGCGGGGGTGCGGGTGGTGGTGGTGGTGGTGGTGGGGGCGGCGGCGGCGGCGGCGGAGTTGGCGTGTTCTCTGAGTGACTGGTTACCGGGTTTCCGCTGTTAGGCTCAGTGATGATAAGGGGCGTTTGTATTTCTGGTTCCGGTGGCAAAGGCAGAAGATGATGTGCAGTGAGAATCTTTCCATTTACTAAGCCTTGAATGTCAAATGAGACAGGGCTCCTTACCTTCAAAACTTAAGGGCCTATCCAGCGGGGCGCTAGTTTTTTGCTTTGCCCCGGCTGGAAGGACAGCAGCACATGTGGTCCGACTTCTATGGGGTTCGCGTTAGATTCTTATTATGAACTTCATGAGCAATACTGTTAGCATTAAATTCTGCTGCCTGGGCATGGGCGATCTGTTGTCGCCGTTGCAAAACATAATGATACGGAGGGCTCTCAGCATAAGAATGGGTTAAGGGGCTCAGCACGTCGTCCCAAGGCATCTGTATCTCTCTACCGTAGACTAGGTAAGCTGGACTGAACCCCGTCACATGGTGCTTGGAGTTCCGGTACACAAACAAGGCAAAATTCAAGTGGTCATCCCAGTCCGTATGGTCTTAAGTGACATAATGGGATATCACGGCCGCAAAAGACTGGTGGGCTCTTTCTAGTCGCCCGTTCGCGGAGGGGTTGTATGGCGATGTGAAAATGGCTTGAATTTTCAGGAGCTCGCACACCTTTTCCATAAGTTTAGACGTAAAGTTGGCACCTCGATCGGTCAGTAGGTATTTGGGAACGCCATGCAGACATATGATATGTTCCACTAAGGCGCGCGCAACTGTTTCGGCGGATTGGTCAGGGAGTGTCACGGACTCGGGATACCGGGAAAAATTATCTTGGCAAGTCAGAATATATGAGTTTCCCTGACGGGACCTTTTTAAGGGGCCTACTATATCTAGCGCTACCTTTTCGAAAGGGTAGGTGGACTTCCGTGACGGGTTGCAGCGGAATAGGATCCTTAACGGCCTTCAGTTCTTTTACGAATGAGACAGTCCTGCACGTACCCCTGAGTGTCACGGTACATACCTGGCCAATGGAAGTGTCTCTTAACTAAATCGTAAGTTTTGGCCAGTCCCATGTGACCGGCCAGGGGGTTGTCGTGCCTCCTTTGCAAAGTGTGCTTAATCATGGAGGCGGGAGCGCACATGACATATTCTACTTACGGGTGCCGGCTAATAATTTTATAGAGGACCCCTTCTTCGTCGAGGAAATAATCTGGATCGTTTTTGCGAGCTTTAGCGAGGAGGGGTGCTAGATTCCCGCATAAAATCTGCTCTGCGGCTATCCTTCGCTTATCCCAGGCTGGCTCGTAATCTACATGAGGGCTGACGACTGAAATTACCGGGGGAATTCTCGAAAGAGCATCCGCATGAGCGATTGCCTTTCCAGGCACGTGACGGACAGTAAAAGAATACTCTGATATCTCCATTACCCAGCGTGCTAGTCTTGGCTTCGGTTCCGAAAGAGATAGAAGCCAACGGAGTGGTTTGTGGTCCGTACATAATGTGAAATGTCTCCCTAAGAGATAAACTCGAAATTTCTTTATCATAGACACTGCTGCCAGACACTCCAATTCAGTTGCGGAGTGTGATCGCTGCTCCTTGCTCAATTGTTTGCTGGCGCAAGCAACCATGTGCTCGCCGTCCTCAAATTCTTGCGATAAGACACCACCAATGGAGTTTGGGGAGGCATCCGTCGTCAAAACGAACGGACTGCTAAAATCAGGGAATCTTAACACTGGGTATTCTGTCAAGCAATCACGTAGGGTTTCGAATGCTTTTTGTTGCACATCCGTCCATGAGTATTCAGGTCCTTCGCGGTAAGAACAGGTGAGTCTGATGCAATCTCAAGAAAATTCTTTATGAATTTCCTATAGTACCCTACAAGCCCGAGAAATGATCGGAGTTGTTTCACATTCGATAGAACAGGAAATGTCTTAATGCCCTCTATTTTTCCTCCATCAGGTTCCAAACCCTTGTCGGAAATAACATGACCTAGGAAACTTGTTTTCTTTTGGAAAAAATTACATTTTCTCGGTTTTAACTTAAGTGATGCTTGTCTTAACCTTTGGAATATCTTTTTAGGCCCAGGATATGACCCGTGATAGTTTTATCATAGCGCAGGATGTCATCTAAATATGCGATGCAGCATTTGTTTATTAACCTATCCTTTACTTTGGTCATCAACCTCATAAATAGGGCGGGGGCGTAAACTAGTCCAAATCCCATGCGGTTGTGTGGTGTACAAAAATATCTGAAAAATCGGACAGAAGTTCCTGTAATGGTCCAAGAGCTTCTTCCGGCACGTCTGAAAAATCGAACAGTGAAAGGAGATCATCGTTTTCCGGGGATTCGGGCCATACTTCTACCTCGTCAAAATCCATATGGTATATATCTGACAGATCTGAACGGTAAGAGTCTCGTGAAAACTTACTCTCGCTACTTTCAATGAGATGAAGATTCTCACCTGGAGTACGGGCGCCTGTCTCTGCTAGAACGTTCCTGTCTCTCTCTTTATTCTGCAAAACGTGTGTTTTCCCTTCGGGCGTACAAGCACGCGTCTCCGCTGTCCCGCCCGCATTTAACTTACGAGCTCGAAAAACGTGAGTTTCCCATTCGGGCTTACAAGCTCGTGTCTCCGCTGTCCCGCCCGCGTTCATCTTACTAGCGGGAAAAAAGTGAGTTTCCCCTTCGGGCGTACAAGCGCGTGTCTCCGCTGTCCCGCCCGCACACACCTCACTCGCGTTCATCTCGCCTATTTCGCTCTTTGTCAACGCCCCTAGCAGATCCAAATAACCCGTGTCCCGATGTCCTGCATCTATGTGTACTACCTTTGCTATATATTGATGTTCGCTCGGCTCCTCTGCAAAAGAAATCAAATCGCCACACGGCGGTTTTCTAATTTCATTTGGTTCTGTCCGAGGAGCGAGAGTCGCCACGTGCCCTTTGCAAACCTGCATTGTCTTGTTTCGTAACGAAATACTACTTCCATACTTCACCATGAAATCTAAGCCAAGTATCCCTGCGTAATTGGTGGTTCCTAATTCTACGACGAGCGTGTCATGCTCGTATGTTGCTTGATCGATCACAAATGGCACATTGCACTGACCTAGTAACTGAAGATTGTGCCCAGAAGCGCTTTTAATTGCCGAACGATAATTTGAAATGGGAAGCTGACCGAAAGGAAACATTTTGGAATCACATAAAGTAACCGCAGCTCCTGTGTCCATCAGAAATTGGTGCTGACGCTCTAAAATACCTACACTAATTGTCATGCCCTCTGACGGGGTAACGGCTAATACTTCATCCTCGATCTCGTGGTCGGGATTTATCAGTTTCCCGAATTCACGTCGCGTTTTTGACAGTCTACCGTACAGTGACCGGATTCTTTACATTTGTTACATATTATCAATGGGCATGTCCTTATGTTCTGATCTGTCTGCCCGCTATTAAAACACTTTCGTTTCTTCTCCGGACAATCTCGCGAAAAATGGCCTGGTTTTCCGCAGTGATACCACACTCTCGCTGTGACTGACGAAAAGGTGGGAGTGGTTGCTGTGCGAATCCGATCTCGGGGTGGTTGTTGAATGGCAAAGAACTCCCAACCTGCACCGAACGGCAATGCCGATGAGGAATCTCGGTTGCCTTCTCTTACATTACCATAAGAGGGAAAGGCGGAACTCTGCACCGGCACAGACGGTTGTGGCGGTATTGCCTGTTGCGTATACCCGTACGGCTAGTTGGGCACATAAAAAGAATTTTGTACCGCCGACTGCGGCATTGTTGCCCACTGTGCGTACCCTTGCAGGAGGTCGCCGCCAAGAGAGTTCAGCGAGTAGACTGTTCGTGTCGCAGACGCATGATTCCTAGCAATCGCTTCTTCTTGTTTTGCAAACACTATTGCTTCTAGCATTGTTTTTGGATTACGCACCAAAACGAACCAACCTATTTCCTCTCTCAGTCGTGCTAGAAACTGCGCTAATAATCTTTCCTGGAACATCATCTTGGTTGCAGCTGCTTTGGGATTACTGTAGCAGCTTCGTAGCTGTGGTTCTAGCGTCGCGAGCCTGCTGGCGAACTCACTTATCGATTCCAAGTGCTTTTGACTACAGTCGTTAAACATCTTCTCTAAAGTAGGTCGTGATAATTTCGGGGAAAATCTATCCTTCATATACTTAACAAAAATCCGAGTAGGACGCCACTACGTACGCATTGTTCTCCGCAAATTCCGATGCAATACCAGCTAGATGTAAGCGGGCTACGCCTAGTGTTTGGGCCTCATTCCAGTTGCTAAAATTACTAACTATTCGAGGACGTTCTAAAAAGGTTTCAATGCAGGTACTGTCCTCACCAGTGAACATGGGGACAAGACAGATTGACCGGCTGATACGTTAGCTTGCACCGAAAGATTTTGTGATACGGGGGTGCTGTCGCCTTCAATTGTAAATATAGGAGATACAAAATCCATGAGATTCGTGCCAAGCCCAGTTTCCCAGGGCAAGGGGAACTGCTGATTGCTTCGTTGCAACATGCTGCTGCTTAATCAATCCTGCGCGAAAAAATTTGAATACAAAATGAAAACAAAATAATTTTGGATGGCCGTTACATCACCCGAGTTCGCTTTCTTTCGCTTTCCTGCTGAAGGTCTACTCATGGTGGGGTTGGAACCCGTGCTCCCTTTCGGGGCCCAGATTACCAATCCCACGCTCCCTCCCTTTCGGGTCGAGCTCACAACCCCGCACCTGACGCCAATACGTCGTGATGACATGGATGGGAGGAGGTATGTGACGGGAGAAAGACGAACTCCTGAGTTGGCTATTAACAGCGGTTTATAATAAGCCCTGGTTTGAAGTACATTGTCACATCCTAACAGAGGCTACGCAGTCCAGCACTCAGTCGGTCGTTGCCATGAGGGTGGGGGACAGGTGGTAGGCAGAGGCGGCGGCAAATGGCGGTAACAAGGCAGATAGGCTGGCGGTGGGTCGCTTGGCTCCGCCTTGCGTCGCTTCCCGCCTTGGTCAACCCGAGGGCAACCGTGGAGTGGGGACGCCGGCGATCACTACCATGCTCACGAAGAGCGGTAAACAAGCGACAAGTCGGCTTTTCGATTTTCCCCCACCAGTTACCCTGGTGGGGCGGGAATTTATTCAGATAAGGGATATACATATAATAAACTCCAGCCGATTTGGCTTCTGGACTGAGGGGATGGCGTATATCTTAAACATACTATCTTACAATCTAACTTATTACTAACTTAAAACTATTACATGGTTGGCCTCTTTGGGCCTAGCCTAGTTTATTTACGGAGTTTAATTTATGTTGATTGAGTTCTTTAAAATGTTTTCTTCTTTGTTTTCATTTTTGTCATTCATTCACTCACTCATTCATTCTTATGACTATATTACAACACATTCATTCACTCATTTTCTCTAGCATTCATACTCACTGCACTGCACTATATACACTTTGTACACTTTATTTTCCGCCACGGCGCCGACTTAACTCAAGCGTCCGTGGCGCCGCGACGTCTTCGGCCCCGGGCGGCCCAGGCCCGGCGTGGTGCGCGTCCGCGCCGCCCGCGCAGTTGCCGGCGTCGATGAGCGGCGACCGCCTTTCACGCACTGCCTGCTCCCCCGCGTCGCACAGCTCAGCGAGCTTGTGCGGGGGAAGTGCGCGGAAGGTGAAGGCGACGTGCTGCGGGCCCTTTCTTGGAAGGCCCTGTGCACGCCGCTGTTCGCCGCTATGCCGGTCTCGCGCAGGATGCGCGGAGCGGACGGCCGTAGCGCCCTCGCGAGCGCCGTTTCGGCCCGCCGCTGCAGCTCCTCCGGGAATTGGCGACGCACGCCCAGGGTTTTGAAGACGTCGGCCGTACGCCGCCTTTATGTACTGCCGGGTCAGTCCATCCCTACGGCGGGGGGAGGGGGGCAGTCAGCCCGCACTTCTGGAAGCCATGCCTGCTCGACCCGGGTGAAGTGAAAGCGTCCAAGACGGCGTCGTTGACGTACATATAATCTCGTTCGTTTATTACATGTCTTTTCAATTTTATTTGTATCGTCGACTTCACCACATCACTGTCTAGTCTTTGCAATTCCTTTTTGGATTTCAGCATAATCACTCTCTCTTCGCTGGGACACGTGTTGATAAATACTGATGTTCTACTACTTTTTTGACAGTGGTAGTGATAGTACATGATAAGCTGCTTCTTGAGTCAGACATAAGATTGGAATTTACAAATATATTTGCAATTTTTCTTTTGTGTGATTTCTTTTATTTGAGAAGTAATATCTTCTGCAGGCAATGGTTTAGAATCATTGTTCGTGGCATAACTGGAACTGGGAAATTAAATCTACATTTAAATGCATTTCTTTTCCCTTTGTTACACGTTTAAGTATGTCGATGGTGAAGTAGATTAACAAAAGGATTGGTTGAATTATAATTACATGTAATAAATTTATCAATAAATTCAACATATTTATAGAATTTTCATCATTAGACTTATATTTCTATGGATAAAAGGTGCGCCAAGTTATATGTTCATGAGGAGAACCGAGCATCTGAAATTTTACATGCTCATAAAAGTCTTCAACATAAAATTCTTTAAAAGGACCATTCACATGTTTCAAATACAATATAAATTTCTTTACTCTGTAATCAAAATATCTCACATAGGTGACAGGATCATTTCTTATTAAATTATTTTTGGTATAATCATCTAATATTATAGCTTCTTCAATACTAATGTTTTTCTTCAAAACGAGCTTGGACAGTAATTGAATTAGTTCTGGCCACAATTTTTCAGCAGCAGATAAAGTTAAAAATATGGGTTTTCCCAACTGTCTAATCGTACTTAATATAATGCTTCTTCTATTCCCAGTATGATGGAGAAGATCTAACATTTTTTTAAATTCTATAACCTTCCTCGTGATGTATTAACGACTGAATAAAATCAGTTTTCAAAACTTAAGCTGCTGTTTCATTCCCGAAAAGTTTTCGTTTTCTCAAACGAGTATTGATACTTGACACAAACAAGAAAGTTCCAATTTTTTTGCCATATGCAGCACACGACAAAGTGTGCACTATCTTCTATCTCGTCGCCTGGCTTCTGATTTTGTTCTGTCTGAATAAGAAATATTTCCTCTTGTTGGATATGGATACCCACAAAAAAGTTTTGGAAAAGATAATTCCTCAACATCTGGTTGAATATGCCAGGGTACAGGCTGCTTTCCTTGATCGGGTTCTATGATTTTCACATTGGCAGCTTCTGCATTTCTATCAATAACCATTACATCGTCATGAAAATGTTCGGAATCATCAATACACTAAGAAATATTACATTAATTGATATTAGTTCATTGGTATTTATTTTATCTGTATTATCTACAACAAAATCAATTTTTTTGTTATCTGTTTCGTACTTTTTAAAATAATTATCATCAATGGTGATATTATATTTTTTATACAGTGGTGTTTGTGTTAAATATCGTAGGCATCACAAACTATAGCCGGGCTTATTGATTCGTACATATAATCTCGTTCGTTTATTACATGTCTTTTCAATTTTATTTGTATCGTCGACTAATTATTGAAATTTCTAGGTAGAATTTGTAATAAATCATTTATATCTATAGGAATGTTTACGACACTACCCTTAATACCCAGTCGTGCTTTTTTGAAGTAGGACTTCAATTCTCTAATTTGCATAAAATTAATATAGGGTCCTACCATGCGTTCCTCTAGATCTGATAAAATTTCTAAACACTGAGGAATATCTACTTATTTTAAACCATTACAAATAGCTAAAGGAGGAATTTTACCTTTCTTAACTTGATTATAACACATTTTACATGAAATACCAGAATTAAAATAAATTAAATTTGAGAAAACATTAGATTCAAATCTATTTTTAATTTGTTCTGTGTTAATTTCGACTATAGAATGAATAAAAAAAGAGTCCGTTGCGAAAACAGCATATATATTCAGGACATAATGTTCGAGATTTCAAAAAATCAATTTTTAGTTTCGATCATGGTGTATTTTGTCTTTGCGGATTGTCACGATAATTTTCTCTAAAACGATAAATTTCATTTTCACAAACCTCTTTTCTTCTTTGAGTATTATTCAACTGCTCCTTTTCCTGTATCTGTGAGTCCTTTCTCCTCTCTTTTCTTTTCGTTTTATCCAAATCCTGTTCTTATTGTCGTGTTTCTAGGTTGTCTTCTTATCCTTCTCTTCTTTGTATTCAAATGCTGTACTTTTTGTTGTGTCTCTAGATCCTGTCTTATCCTTTTTATTAATTAATTTTGATTAATTAATTTTATTATATAGGAGCGAATATTTTGTCAACAAAACTTGGGAAAAAACGCTCTTTTCTGTATTCAGAATTCGACTAGAATATGGTTTAGGATAGAAATCACAGAATTATGAAACGTGCACAAAATTCACTTCTCCCCATAGCTCGTCACACACAGTTTGTAACTGTTTTTGACGTAAATAAATAAATAAAATAAATCCTTCTGTTCTTTGAATTCAAATGCTGTTCTTTTTGTCGTGTCTCTAGGTCCTGTCTTCTTATCCTTCTGTTCTTTGTATCCAAAATATGTTATTTTTGTCGTGTCTCTAGATCCTGTCTTTTTATCCTGTTCTTTGTATCCAAACACTGTTCTTTTTGTCGTGTCTCTAGGACCTGTCTTCTTATCCTTCTGTTCTCTGTATTCAAATGCCGTTCTTTTTGCCGTCTTTCTAAGACTCTCCTAAATATTCTCTTCCTTTCTCCTTCTTTCTTCCTATAAGCATTATCTAACCTACGTATTCTTTTAGCAATTTCGTCCTTGTATTTTTCACTGGCTTAATAAATTGCAGTGTTCCTAATTAATCTCATTAATTGATTTCTTTTTTTCTTCCTTCATCCCTTTTTTACAGACAGATGTTTTAATTTTTTTCATGTTCTTTTACTCTAGTATTATTTTCACACATTTTTGTACAAGAAAATTAACTCGCATTTTCAGTTGGAAATATTGGTGTTGTTAATAAATGTTCACCATTTAAACGAGACTGAAGAATAACATTATTTTCAACGCTGGTTTCTAGAAAGCAATCACACTCAATAGTAACGGGCGTGATAGAGAGTAAATCATTCTGCGTAAAGCAGAAGTTATAATTTATTAAAGAAATTAGCTCGTCTATACTACTAAAACGACAAGCTACTGCAAAACCATTTGCACATTTTCTACCTTCTTTGTCTCTGCTATGAGGATCAAATATCCAGTATTCATTATGATCACAACACATTAAAACTATTGATAAGCATTTTGCGGTAAAAATACCATACTTGTGACAAAAAAATCTTATTTCCGTTTTAAGATTACATAAATTCTCACCAACATTTCTTGAAATGGAAGTAATACGTATGTGATTCGAAAATTATTCTCATTTATTGCAAATTTTGAAATGACTTCATTTCAGGAAATGACTTCATCGGTAGCTAGAAAAACTTGATTTACATTCTTTTCCAAAAACAAAGTTTCAAGTGAAAATTTATGAATTTCATTTCCTTTCATTAGAATATTATCAATACCAGTACGTGTCCATGTTCGAACAACCTTCATAAATGCATAGCACAATGAAACTACGCAATTACACTAGTACATTGTGTATTACGAATTTTTTTATCAAATATCAAACTACCTTGACAAATATTTCCCGATATAACAATATCGTTCTAATCATCATAATCATTATTATTATTATTATTATTATTATTTCTTCGAAAAATCGCTCATGTATATGCACGTACGCGAGTCCGCGAAATATTGAAATTTAATTACGCATGTGGAAAAATATATTAACATACTCTCATATGAAGTAAAAGAAAACTGCCACGAATGTGTGGTATTTGTTGACGTGTCTTCAGCAGTTCCTTCCATTGTGACAAAACCTTGTTCGGCAGTTGGCAATTGAAGGAGGCAATCGGCATCGGCAATTGAAGGAGTAATTGATTTCTTCGTAATCAGTTACTCCGGTGTCACTAATGGAAATCATATAGCCATACATATCTCCTCACCTCCTACTCTGCTACTGAGTATATTTGTCACAGTTTTTATGTATTCGACCCTTCCAGTTTCTCCACAAGAAGGCGAGGGTAGCTCTGTGTGGTATTCTCACAAACTTCCGAGTAGCAGTTACCTCCTGTTTATTTACCATAGCTGCTATATCCCAGTGTCTCCGAAATCTCCCTGGATTCCCATCCAACAGACGTGTTGCCTGGAAAGCTGAATTTGGCCACACTACCCAAAAGCGGCACAAATTTATCTGAGCTTTCGATCTCAGCGATAGCCGCTTCGATATCCACATCCTTTTCATCCAAAAACGCTTGTTTCAATTTTTTTCTCTTTTTTTTTTCCTTTTTTTCTTCAAAACCCCGATTCCGCGAGGCGCAGCATCAAATCCTTGCTCCAAAGGTTGTTGACGAGTCTCTGATTCCTTCCATCTACAGTGTAAATTCTCACTTAGCTCGTAGATAGCCGTTGCTCCTCTCTTAATCTTAGTTTTCGTATTCGGCGTACTCCTAATATCATCATAGAGTGCCTCACTATGTTTGAATAGCTCCACAAACTTTGCCCGTAAAGCGTCTTTCTATCCGCAAAAAGCTCCGATTTAAATCTCCGAAATGCATATTTCTCGTGCTGCATTGATCTACATTTTGGGATGGTCTTCAACTCTCCTCGAAGGTGTATATCCTGCTTAAGTTATATCTTTCGTCCTTGCTCTCTTGACAAGGGTGTGACTCTGGAGACACTACGACTCGGTTTGAAATACTCGCCTTTACAGTGGTCGTCCTCCGCTCCAGTTGGAGCGCTGCAAGTCTCTTAATTCCCTTTCCTTCCATACGGGGCACTAGTATCAGTCGACATAGTGTATACACCAGCCAAGCGGCGGCAGCACAATCCGCTCGGTATTAGTAGGACACGCCCCTAAGTACAAGATGGCGCTAACCCACGCTAACAAGAGACACCGAATCTCTTATACCTCCAAAATGACGGAACCCCATGCTTTGTTAGAAGAAAACGAGACACCAGAGTGCTTCAGGCTTCCACTCTTCTTACCTTTATCAGCAATTGAAGCACGTAACGACGGAAAGACCGCAACAAGCGTAGAGCACGAAATCGGTAATGCAAATGCAACCACCACCAACTTAACAACTCCTACTAACTACTACTTTTTTAGTGTTTATGAGGGAAAGTGGAAGTCTTCATAAGACACCTCGGAGGGACAACACTCCTCGGTGGTGTGAGATTTCTACTCACTAAAACACAAATCCTTTGTTGTTCTTGACTGGTCCAACCCGGGTCTGCTTTCGCATTACTTCAGAGTGGAGTCTAGCTGTTTGTCCAGTTATATTGGTGTACCTTATTGCTTCTGTGCATGCCTTTGATGGTCTTTTTGAATGATAATTTTTGTGACATACTCTTCGATTAGGGCCCAGCTTGTGTCTTTGTCATCAGTGTCATGTTATCTGTTGTCATTGGGCAGTCGAGGTTTTTGGAGACTTCATTTCATTTGCCCATGTGGGACAATAGAAGAGCGTGTGTTCTGCGTCGTCGTTAATGTAACCGCAGTAGTCACAGTCGGCGCTGTCTGCTTTTCGAAACCTTTTCAAATAGGCCTTGAATGATCCATTACCTGTGTCTGGGTGAGATGGTAGGAAATGGCGCCGAGTGTTGATAATACCCATTTTGGAAGGTTGGGTACTAACTTGTATTTCCATCTGACTATTAAATCTGTCTCTCGGGAATTTTGCCAGCTGTCCATTAGTCTGTTTCTAGTTTCTTAATGGTTGCGCGTTAGGCTCCCTTCATTCGGTCGTACACCTCTGCACCTTCCAGGTAGCAGGCTAATGGGGGGAGACACTAGCTAGCACCGCGCTTTTAGAGTAGACCGAGATGATTATATAGGCACCCTTCCTGTGAACTGCTTTCGTTTTCGTCCGAAGGCTTTTGTTTTTTGCTACTTTTTCGGCCCAAACAGATGCCACGTACAGCATTTTTGAATGCATGTCACTCATGTCACTTCTTCCGATTCATTGGAAGAAGCCTACCTTTTACTGGACAGCAGCATTAGCCCGCTGTGTTCCATGCAGGAAACGGGAGACTCGTCAACACACAACAGACAGTGCTGCCATCTCCCTTTTACTACTAGTACTTTTTTCGTTGGTAAGTGAAAAATCTGTTGACAGATACCGTGGAGCCATCTCCAAGGTTATGTGGGGAAGCAGAGGATGCATTTTCTGCGACCCACTAAAAGCACTACATACCTCTTGACCAGTGCGGAACTGTTTAGCACATTACTTCTCACCGGCGAGGATTCTTTATGTTGTGTTCCTGTGGGGTCTGCTTTCTTACTCTTGCTTTTCCTTTATGATTTAGCCCTTTCCAGTTTTCGATATGTTGAGATGCTAACATGGTTCGAGAAGTTTGGCCATGGAAGCAGTTGAGGCAGACTCGACGTTCTCCATAGCCTTCCTTATTATTAAACGGCTTAGAACATTCATCTAAAGTATGAACTTTCTTTCTGCAAATAATGCATTTATGTGCACCTGTCGGAATGTCTCCAATTCGGCTAGCCGGACACGATATCTGGCTGGAGACGCTTTTGGAGATATCAGTTCTCTCCGTCTGACTGATATTCCTCTGTGCAGAACTTCCAGAAATACATTGGGCCTTGATTTTCTCTGTTTCAGGATTACAAGTTTCGTCTGTATTAAAGTCGACCGCGTCAGGTACACCACTTTTCACAGCAGTTTCCACAGTTGTCATTTCTTTTGTTTAAATTACTCATGACAATCTTCATTTTCCCCATTAAATAATTTAAGTGCTTATTAAGAAAATCTATTAATAATTTTCTAGGATTATTTCCTTATATTTTCACAAGCTCGAGCCACTTAACATTCACATTATCCTTAGCATTACCATTTGACTAATATATTATATGGATGAATTAAGTTACAAGTTATATCAAAATTCAAGATGAAAAAAATACAAAAAATTGAAAATAAAATTGATAACAAAGAAAAAAGATAATACAAATAAATTTTATTATAAAAAACGTAAATTATATAAAAATCAAAAAATGAAAAAATTTAATTAAAAATAAAAAAAGTTACAAGTTATATCAAAATTCAAAATAAAAAATTAAATTAAAAAATTATTTGAAAATTAAAAATTGTGAGAGAAGCATCTGCAACAAAGGGAGACGAAAAAATAATCAACATAAAAAAATTTTAACATAAACAATTTGAAATTAAACAAAACTTACTATTCTGTAGCCCGCCACTCGAAAGGTACGGGTGGTGGCGGGGACAGACGCAACAATGAAGGAGGGAATGGTTATTATCTACAACAAAGAGAGACGTAGAAATAGTTTATCATCAGGTTAAAATTTAAAACTAAACAAATCAATTTAAAAAATTATACAAAACTTACTATTCGGTTGTCCTCCATTCGTTGTTTTGTGTGCGCCGCAAGCGCACGATCGGCACGGGCGGTGGCGGCGGACGGGACCGTGGCAGCAGAGGGGGGGGGTCGTCTCCTCAAGCGTCCAGGGCGCCACCACCACATCCTCGTAGCGAGGCGGGGACTCAGGGGCCGGCCGTCGCTCTCGCATGATGTTATTAATGTACGTTTCCAGTGGCAAATCCACGGTGCAGTGACCGGGTGTTAGTGTGCACAGCGTGCACACGCCAGGCTCGCAAACGCAGCGGGTGTCCGGGAGACCGTAGTCGTCCATAGGGGTTTTCCCCATTGCGTCTGTTTCTGCTTCGTCCGCACCAGCAAACAACAGAAAATTAAACGCTGTTTGCGCACGCGAGCGGCAGGCGTAGTGCAGCGGCGTTTTTCCATAATTGTCCCGCCTGTTCACAGAATCCCCGCGCGAAATACAAAAAATCAGTCCGTCGACATCGTTAAATGCCGCAACATAATGAATTACACTCCGCCCGAACGCATCTACAGCTAACAAACGCGCGTTTGTAAAATTTGTAAACTGCGTCCAGTGGAGCGGATTCATGATGCGTCCGTGTGCTGTCGCCCCGTAATACTGAACGTAGACTGAACGACAAGCGGTGGGCGCAGCGCCGGGCGCCGGATTTTATAATCTTATACCGCAACGTAGCGCCGAGTGCAGTGCGCGTGAGGCGGCGCGGGGCGTCGGGTGACGGCGCCGGCGCGGCGGCGTACGTCGCTTCTTCTCACGCCGACATCCGACCTCAGCCCCTGCCACAACCCCAGCCCCGGGACCCATGCCTTCCTTCCTCGTCCGCGCTCTGACGCACAGCCACGATATTAATTCTTGAATAGTGTAATAAGTTGAATATTAAATGGAGTACATTTTTACAAAATACATTGTTTACGTTTAATGCATTCTTTTTGTATTGTTTTAGCAATGAAAATCAGTAACGATAAAATATTTTACAAAAACCGTAACAATTAATATTTTCTTACGATGATTTAATGAATCTAATGAAATACCCCTAACTGCAACATTTTACGTTCTATGCATCAGTTGAAATTTTACTACTTACATCATTTAAACATTGTGAAATGCACTAACATTACAATTCTTTAATAGTAAAAATTATTTCATAAACATTGTTAATTTGTGCTACATACTTTTTCGAAACAAAGATTTATCTTTTAATAAGAAAATGAAATATGCTTTGAAAATTTAATTAAATCCAGAAGTAAAGTTTGACAGTGCCAAACTGCACCTGCGTTGTTCTAATCAGACGATTCCGTGAAATAAAAAAAATGAATATTTTAATGGCACAAATATACAAAAATATCCTTTCAAATTTATTTCTCAAAGCTGAAGTAGTCGGTTTTACGAGAGTGCTGGACATATTTTAGCTAGACGTTCTTCGGGATTGACATGCAACACTCGTGTCTTCGTATTGAGAAATATGCACCAAAAGTTACTTCTTTAATTTTTCCCTGATGAAAATATTTCTCTGCAACGTGTAAAACATTGTGAAAAAATGAGATACAAACTCTGAAAAATTGTCGAAACTAGGTGGTTCTGGACATTTTAGGAAACAGCTTTTTTTACAGGCTGAGTGGAAATAACTATTTTTATAAGCTCTGAAATTTGTTCTAGAAAATTCGTGACCATTTAGTTTTAGACATTTTTAGAATTTGTCTGGAAATCCCTAAAAATTATAACTTTTACAGATTTAACAGAAGGAACTATCTTTTGTGAAAATGGAGGAGTATAAGAAGAAAAGTGAGCAAACATGCCTACTACTCTTTTAAGAGAAATTGTATCTTGTGGTGAAAGGTGAAAGATTTTTCAGAGGTTTTAGTCTGGATCAGGTCTGATGAATGAGAAATTTTATATCCTAGTAAACTTATTGTCCGCAGTGAAAAGGAACTTTCCTCAAATTTAACGTTAAATTGTACTTATGAACAACTTCAATAAATCTTTTGAGGTTTATATTGTGACGTACCTGCTTCGTTGTGTTAAGCAAACTTACCTGCGGGCTAGCTCAGATGCAGGTGGTGGGCTAAAAGACTTGTTCTTTTACATAATGTGATGAACCGACGCTCAAACACAAAAAAGGGGGGAAGGCACCGTCACACCGAAGTGTGTCGGTATTCAGATGACAGGTGTGCCCGTTAAATTTGTAAGTGAATGGGCGACAAACGAACACTTACCTGACATCCGGCACCAGCTTATGAGCACCTCAGGGGTGAGCACTCTGTTTCAATGAGGGCATGCACAGGGTTTGGCAGAAACAAGCTTTTTCGAATTTCCTTTAATGTGTTGTTCGCTTGAAGGACGAAAACACGTTTATTGTTGCTTTTAAATTACAATGTGCTTTCTTCTTGTCACTTAAACCACCTATTATTTAAATTTTAATCTAATTTGACACTTGCTCAAATTTCTGTTTGTTTCTTAAAATTGTCTTTAACATTACTGGTGTGAATGACATAGTGGTAGGTCCGTACCTCGAGTCGACGAATTGCACACCTGTTGTCGTTCCGGCTGGCGCTGTCCCAGGCAGGATAACGGTCAGGTGCCGCCGTTCGAAATGTCGCTATCAGGACGGGCGTCGCAGGAACCACAGCTCGCGTGTACGGGATTCCGCCTCTCGCCGACCGGAAGTTGTTGAGAAGAGCCACGGGCGTTGAATAGCGGGTTAAAGCCGTCAAATGCCACTTTACCCGTATCAATTCAGCCACGATAGCTCGGCTGATTGATTAAATCCCTCTGGATTTCTGCTGTTGTCAACCACTCCTCGACGTGAAGTTTTTTTACAAGTTAAATTTTTCAAATGCTTTCTGCGAATATTCTCTCTGAAGATGTTCTATGTTCTCGAAACGTTTGTGATCTCTCTGAAGTTACTGTTCTCTCTGCCCAAGTTTCTCTTCTCTCGACAGCCCCTCACGTATCCCTACTCTTCCTTACATGGCTGCCGTGCCCTATCACGTGATTGCAATTTCTAAAGTTATTGGCCGAAATTTTGTGTTCTGGAAGATTCTACTCAAGTCGGAAGCTAATAGGGCACTTCTTAGGGTAATGTCATTTTCTGGGCATCCCATTGGCTCTTTGCTGTTTTAGATTTCGCCAGTGCCGCAGAGACAGAATGCAAGCCCACCCGGCCGCCTTTGTGGCGCCTTATGCGTTTTGGGGATTTTCCTACACAACGCAGGGAGGGCCTCATAATCAACTAGTTCCGGTTCCTAGGTTGACAATGCTGGACCGTCCAGCCGGGGCGGCATGCCCGGGAGTCTCTGGAGGCAGTCCGTCACTGTCTGCTTTTGTTATTTGAAAACGGGGTTAGGAAGAGGGGCGCAGTTTCTGGCGCGCGCGTCTTTCGCGCGGAGCTGTGACGAATTAAAAGGGTTGCTAATTTCGCGTGACAGCGAGGGGAGTCGGGTGTTGGGTTTGCCGCGCGAGTTTACAGCTCGTCGCAATATTGCTAAAAATGAAAAAAAATTGCTAATGATGTTGGGTATGCCAAATATGTTGTAAATACTCATTTAAACAGTATGTCGAATGCTGTAATGGGTGAAGGAAGGGCAGGTGTTAAAAACCAACTATGACCCTGAGCAAGACAATCTTTTTCCTGTCCTTTCACCCGTATCAAATATGGCTGGACAGTTTTCTTGAAGGATTTTCTCCTTTCCAATTCCTCCAGAGGCAAATTAGAGCATAGCAAATTACAAACATAGAAAGGTGAAGAAGTTATGCGAAGTCAAAATGGTTACTTTATTTGCAGATTACAAACAAAATCATAAACTGGCAGAATCATTATGAGGTGTTGATTGGGAACCTCAGGAGTGGCAGATGGCTTGATGTACCCTCTGCACTCCCCCTCCACTCTGCCAAACTAGTTTTGCCAGTAGTAGGACTCTGAAAAAATGTCATTAAGTTCAAGGGATACTGTCATCAATTAACACAAAGAACTAGTCCTCAGGGATACATCTTTTGTAGTGTTTTCCTGCCTCCTTTTTCCTCTGCCTTTCCCCTTGCTTTGAAATTAGTCACAGGTAGAAGGGCACAAAGTGTGACCAGGGCCTGGAAATTATCTGAAATAAGGAGAGTCACATGTATAACCATGAGAAGTACATACAACGTAATTTGCTGCACACAATCCCACTTACCATTACCGGGCAGATTCTTAACATTACGTAAGAAATCAGGCCGGTACCTCATTAGATAGCCTAACATTTTTATGAACATTGAGGAAGTTTCATTAGGAAATTGTCTTCATGATCAAGCCATTGTAGGTGGAAATCCTGTTCAATCTGGAAAGGGAAAGAAAAACTAAGCAAGGGAGAAGACACTAGTAAACCACAACCATAATACTATTAAAAACCACAGCACTGTTGGTTTTCCAAAACAAGAAACCCACCATTTTCCCTTAAAAATCCAAATGTTTTGGATATTTCTCGAAAATATCCGAGAGGCTAGGCTTCTCAGTCTGATTCCATTGCCTGGGGTTAACCGCGGTCTCCTGCATGGCACTCTTTATGGCCAACTGGTTTGCCTCAACAGGCATTTTGTACTTCACCCAGTTTAACTGAAAATGTTAACATGTGTTAATAAAATTAAAAATCTATTTAGATCTACAAACACCACTTACAAATGAAGAAATAAACACCTTGTCGACCATGAGTTCTTGAGTCAGAAGGCCATCAGTATTAAACCTTTTACTGACTGGTGTTTGGCCTTGACTGCTACGCCCTGTAAGGGCAGCACCTGAGTATTTCTTTTTTGAAGGACTCAATCCTTTCCTCATAGTCCACAATCTGAACTCAATAAAGCCAACCGTGGCATTTGAATCAAAGTAGTGCTCCTATGAAACAAACAATACAAGGAATTCAAAATAAGGATGAAACTGACTTCTCATGAACAATGGATGAAAATAAAATCCAAGTCAATTTTGAAAAAAAAGAAGGAAAAACCATTGGCCTTTGGAAGTCAGCTGTTGAGATGTGAACTTGCTTATCCTAAGCGGCCACTAGTTTTGTCCTTCAGCAAAGGGAACTGTTCCACTATAGCTTTCGCCAGGACTGTCTTGCATGAATCTGATGGGTAACCGTTAGTAGAATGTAATGGAATGTGACAGAAATGTTTGAATGTATCCAACATAACAAGGCAAACAATTTCAAGTACGTACTGAGTGCCTGTTGTCGAAACAAGTTCGGATACTAAAATCCGTACCAGACACCTCCTGTCACTTTCAGAGGATGGCCCTTCTCTGGCCGCCCTCAAAATACCATCCTCCATCATCCTCGATAGCTCGTCACACAGTTTTCAATTATTTTTGACATAAATAAATCCCTTCACTCTGACTGTGGGCCCTTAGCACCTCCTTGACGGAGTCTTATCGCTGAGCATAATATTAATTGAAAGCAAAGTAATTAATTTGAGGAAGATGATACATAAGTACTATAACCGTACCATACCTTTCTGGACCACCAGGCAGGTAATCTGTAAGTCATACATATAATACATTTGTAACGATGATTGATGACCGGGGTTGGTTTTAGGAGGATCGCCTTGATAAAGCATTTAATGGCATATCAGGAATAAACTCGTGTATTATTCTTTTTTTATTAATACTGAACCATAATTCCAAAATAGTACAATAACTGATTGTAATTTCTATTCTTGCAATCACCAGTCAAAAATTATACTCACAAAATATGACCTTGTAAATATTCGTTAACTCCAATTATTAAATGATATAATCTAGGTGCTTGATACCAACTTTCTTGCTCGTTACTTTCATTCTGTGACTGTTTACTATTGCATCATAACTCCATACCATTACAAGCCTTACTTTTAATTCCCCCTTTTTTTATTGAGATGTTCAAATCCTCAAGTGTTGTTTCCCCTCTGCCACGCCGAAGGATACCTCCGCTTCACTCGTTCCTCTCGGGCGTGACCGGGCCTGTTCGTTGCGCCGCGCCGCGTCGTCGCCGCTACGTCACCGGCACCCGCCGCCTTCGCCTGCGCTGCTCACGACCACGCCACTACCAAATCTTTCTTCTTCAATAAATGCGGCGAAATTCGTTCTTAAGTCTCTATTGTTTGTATATTTCACATAACGGAAATTTCAGTTTCATCATTAAAATATTTCACTTTAATAATCTACACCAGCGTGTGGATGATGCTTGGTTATCACACTTGATCATATATACGTACTAATACAGTCCTCGATTACTTCATTTCAGTTCTTTTTACCCAAATAATAGTTGTGATGATAATGTAGTTCTCATAATAACGTTGGTCACTACCGAACGTCTGTTCACTGCCTGGCTTACTTATTGCACGCACCTATATCCGCATGGCAATCGCTAGATGCCGGCATTATCTGAGGAATCGCTCTTTCCTCGACGTTATTAACAATTCTATCTTCACTTTAGTTCTCACAGTCACAACACTTAACACTCCGCTCGTACAATTCCTCCACCCTTCTTTGAACACATTACCATTGATTTTTCCTGTCGTCTCGCTCAACCTTCCGCACTCCGCCATGTCTGGGCGCACTCCTCTTTGTCCAACTCCCCGTTCACACCTTCCGAGAATGAGTCGTTCTCGCGCCTGGGCGAGCTGCCTTCGGTCGGCGCTTTGGTCTTCTATCGGCGCGCGCCAACTTCAAATGATTGTTTGTTTTTTTAATTATTTGTCAGATAACCCTTGGGTTAGAGTACATAAAAGAGAGATACGTAAAATCGTGAACATTCAATATCCACATTACAAGGCACATATACCGGTTGCTGAGGTGGAGCATCAGCAGCAGTTGCTGGCTCTAATTCGAACACCTCTCCATTTCCCTGGTCAGGATTGACTAGGTCAACACTCCTCACATCTAACACAGTCTTAAGCACGTAAATAATATTTATATATCACATATTCTGAGGCTTTTGAAGTTAAAAACAAAGTGAATGATGTGCAAATGCCTTACCACTTCCTCTCACTTCGTTCAAAACCTTAATGATCTTTTTAATAGGACCCATCTTTAACTTGATTTCTCTTAGATCATGTTCACTAAGGTCTAACAACATGCTCTCTTAATTTCTGCGAGTGAAATTCAACTCGATTAGAGTGAATTTTCACTCACCCTTCGAGCTAGAATTGAACTTCGCGAAACGAGTGGATTTCACTACCGTCTTCGAGCGAAATGATTCACTCGACGGTAGACGACGCGTTCCCTCGATTAGAGTGAAAAGCGGCCACTCTCCAGAGACTGAATTGTCCGTCTAAATCGAGTATATCGGGCATCCATTTCGAGTGGAATGGTATCTAACCTCATATTTAAATTGTCAAAATGACGTATTTTTTAGTATGGAAATATACATTAATTTTCAGGTAGCATTTAAAGGTTTTATGTAATATTTGGGAATTTGTTATACATAACACGAAAAATAACTTAACCACACTTTCATGATCTTACAAAAAGAAACAGCAAATTTGCTGTTTCTTTTTGTGAAAGTGTGGTTAAGTTATTTTTTGTGTTATGTATCACAAAACCTTTAAATGCTGCCTTAAAATTAATGTATATTTCCATACTAAAAAATAACTATTTCACCAATTGGCGGAATTGTATATCTATAAACTTCCATTTAAATTGGTGTCAAAAGAAAGCAGGTAAAACAATGGTGAGGGAATTTTTAAAGTCGTGTCATATCGTATAATAACTTTTGATTAAGCGCATAATTGTCAACAGTAATCATTTTGGTATTACATTATAGTTTATACATGTGATGCATGTAATAATAAAAAATATTAATAATAAACATGTTTATTATAATAAACATGTTGTGTAAACTGGTGCATAATCAAAAAGTATAAGTTATGACATGACTTTATACAAAGGAACAGCAAGGGTAATATACTCATTTATAAGAAACACAGATGGTAATTAAAAAAGGTGATTCCTTTATTGTTAAATATGGGAAAAAGGTGTTCCTGTTACAGGTTACCAATCAAACCCAATTTAAAGAAAAGTAGTAAAACAAAAAAATAACACACAAAAATCACTCCTCGCACATTCCTTAAATCACAATATATTTACACTGGTGTCAGCTGTTTCTGGATCTGACCTGAAAGCAAAATTTAAATATGAGTTAATAATTTAGGCCATTCATACTCACTTAAAGATAAATATTATTACACTTACTCAAAAATATCCATGCCAAAACATGAATTCTCTTTTAAATTGCATAATCTAGTATTCAGATTATCAGAACAGCTTTTCAGGGGTGCCAGTTCATAAACGCAACTTTCAATAAAATTGTAGAAATTTAGGAGAGATGGCGCGTATTTAACATCCATTAAAAAATGGAGGTTGAACAGTCTGTCAAAAGCAGCCATCCCATTACTTCCAACAGGGAAAAGAAGGGAGTTTAACCTTATGTAAAAGGGTCCCTTCTTTTGCCCTGCTGAACAAGCACACACCGGAAAGGCTGCTTTTGATCAGCTTCTGGCTTAGTTGCCTCCCATAAGTCTTCATTGGCCTGAAATAAATGATAAGATCGTATTACTGGATTGAAATTTAAATCATTCAGATGATAAAAATGAATAAAATTTTTACTGGTATGAATTTCAGCAGATGGGGATTGGGAAAGACTGGTGTCGATCTTCCCAAACCAGTCTGAATTTGGGATAGAGACCTTTCCTAAAACAAACAGAATGTAGATGTTAATGTAACAACAATAATAGTATTAATAATAATAATAATTATAATGAAATATACGAGAATCAATTTACAAAGAAATTTATTAAGTACCGTAATTTGGGGTTACTTGGACCCTAAACTAGAGTTTTTTTACCCTAAATTTCAGTGATAGACATAATAATAATAATTTCCAAATAACCTGATTTGAAATATGATTTTGTGATAGTTTTCTTCAACGTTAGATGATTTTTAAACCAAAATATAGCATTTGTTTATACATAACACAAAACTGCAATTTGGGGTCAAGTAACCCCCAGGAAGTGTTACTTGGACCCATGCTACTTTCTCAGTGGCAGATGCATTTTTAAGCGGCAGTGGGCTCAAGTAAATCGTAGGATCTGGAAATGAAACACCTAACAGATCTTTGAAGTTACACAATCATTTAATATTTCAACACAAAATTGCAAATTACATTACAAATTCCCAATTCTTGAAAAAACCCATTACTAAATTTTTAGAACTTTATTGAAGAAGCACAATAAATTATGTAAATATATAAATATGCTATACTTCACATGGAAATTGAAAAAACCCTCTTTTTATTGGTGTAGGTGGATCAATTTTCTTCTTAATATCGCACCATTTGTAGAACAAAATGTCTTTTTCTTCTGGCCATTTCCATGCCTTTTTGGTCGGTTCCATGCAGTCAACAATAGCACCGTTTTCATCGACCTTTTGTACTACGCCTGGAAACAACTTGTTACGCCATGACACCAGAACATAATGTCCTTCATGTATGCGACCTTTTAAAGTGGCTTCATTTGCCATTTCTTTCTTTCCTGCATGATTATGGAGAGTGCATGTGAGGGTGGAGACAGTGACTGAGTGTCAAATATATCATTCGTAGACACACGTATATCATCCTCGGATACTTCAGAAAAAAAACATATCACTATCTCCAGAATCTCGTGTAGTATAGGCATCATCATCCTCAGATGTAAAAGCATTATAATCTTGCTTCCTGAGTATTTTCTTTGGGGGACCTTTCTTCTTTGCCACCAATTTGACTGGTTTCACTGTCTTTTCACCCGATGTGGAAGCTTCTATTTCCGTCTGGATGTCAGAAGCATGGATGCTTTTACCTGGTGCAACTTGAACCTTTTTTCTTCTAGCCTGTGGCTTTACAAATTCACGCCTCGTCTGATCAAGGTGAGCCAGGAATGCGTCTCCAACAAGACCTAGGTCTACTGATCTGTCTTGTTTTGGTAAACGAGATAAAATTTGATTTACATCTGTTGGAAAAATGCCTGATTTTTTAAAACCTGCTTTAAGGTTGGTTACCAAATTAGGTTCCATCTCATTTAATGCCCTCTTAAGTAGCATAGGGAACTGATCTTTTGGTAAACATGCTAACCTCTTTCCAGCTTCAGACTGCTTCCATTTTGTCAGAACATCCCTCCACTTAGCCTTTAGGGGTCTAAAATAGGCAACATCGAGGGGCTGAGTTAAGTGTGAGGAATTTGGTGGCAGGCAGACAAATTTTATTTCATTTTCATCACACAACCTAACAACATTTATGCTCATGTGGGATGATAAATTATCTCCAATCAAGATCTTCGTTCCCTTTTGTTTCTTGAGGACAGGCAGAAGATGGGCGGTGAACCACTCCTCAAATGTTGCAAGGTCAATCCAACCATGCCTACTTCGATTGTATCTCGCACCTGGTGGCCCATTTTCCGTCCACGTTGTCCAAAGGTGTTCAGCTTTGTAAATTATATATGGTGGAACAGCTAAACCTGCTGCATTGCCGCAAAATATGACAGTCACATTAGACTTTGAGGAATTAATTACTCTCTCAGGATATTTGCAACCTCGACGGCAAATTATCTTGCTTCTACCAGGATCGTCTGAAATACTGGTCTCATCATAATTATAAATGTTTTCTGGTGGTACATCTCTCGTGAGAACACTCAAGTTCTCAATATACTCCGTAATTACCTTATCATCAATGGCGGCACGAGCTCTTTTGATGTTGGTGGCCAGTCTGATTGACAACTGCGGATGGCGCTTAAAAAATAATTTAACCCAGTCACGACCAGGAAGGTTGTCAGCGAAACATTTTACTGTTCTTCCCTACATTGAAAGATAAGACTTAACAATAAATCTAAAATCTGTTTCATCCACAGGAAAGCCGAATTCACATATTTTGTCCAAGTGGCTAGCAAAGGCCAGCTCTTCATCACTGCTGAAGACGAGAGGATGCCCAGGACTTTTTAACACTCCAGTACTTTTCAGCCTCCTCTTAATCGTTGATCTACTTATTTTAAAATGGGCTGATGCATCTCTCTGCGACATTTCTCCCGACCTTATGGCAATTAAACATTTCTCTGTTTGTTCAGCGGTAAAATCGGCATACGTCCGGCTACCTGGAAGCCGCTTGTACTTTCGAGGCATTTTTGGTTTCAGAGCTGTAAAGAAATGCACATGAATGGTGGCTAAATATTAATAAAATAATACTTACATAAAGAAATATTAAATCATGAGGTAGGGGGTTACTTGGACCCACTTCCATGCTGGGTCCAAGTAACCCCATTTTTGGGTCATTAACACACTACCCTTAACATCTTAATTTACCATATTCAGCAGTTCTCATTTAACTAATATTATATTGTTCTTATCTTAAGGAATACGTACGAAATATAATTTTCACCTTACCTTGCGTTTAACCGCAATACTCAAAGACGTGAGAGTGGAAGTACACAGGCCACAAAAAACACGTTGTCGTTGACACAAGACGCATAACCTCATATACAAAAAGGCGGGAATCACAGTGCTGGCAAAGGCATCTCCGGCAGAGCCCTGAGCTGCTATCTATTGGAGAAATTGTGAATCATATCCGTGCAGTCAAGGTTGTTGAACCCAGATTCATTTCAAACATTTCTTTCATTCGGGTCCAAGTAACCCCCCAGGGCTCAAGTAACCCCGAGTTACGGTATGTCAGAACCTGTACAATACAATGTGTACAGGTTACAATGAATAGAATACAAATTGCAATAGAGACCCTGTTAGAAAAAAAACTGTTGAAAATAAATACACTGTTGAAAAACTGTGAACTGAAAAAAAACTGTTGAAAATAAAGGAAGAATTAATTCTGGAAGGATTTTTCCTCTCTGGAATAAAGTAAAAATGTTTGCTGTTAGCTTACCTGGTGTTTCACAGACTTTGAATAATTTGGTCTTGGAAGCAGTTCAGGTAATATTAAAAGAGCCTTCAAACTCACTGAAAACAGGAGAGAAAAAAAATTAGGGCTGGAAAAAATCATAATTATTTGATATTTCCACATATTAGCTGAGTGGCACGAGCTCCTATGATGAAGTTGACAGAACAATGAAATGAATAGCTGCATAAACTATAGCATCCAAGGAGTTCAATTCATGAATCCCAAAGGGAATCTTCAAATGGTCACAGACTAACAATGCAGGAATACTGTTTTTATTTACAAGCAAAGAACAACATGAAGAAAAAGCTATTATGTCATAATCCAGCAGGTTCATAAGGCTAATCACTGCTAGAAATCAGGAATACATTCCAATATGAGAAAACCAAATATCCTTTAAAATGAACTCTGGCTCTTGTGAAGAACAGAGAAGTTGTGCTGTTGAGTGCTTGAAGAATATGTCATGGTGATTCACAGTGACTGCAGTGCTGCTTTATTTGCTACGACGGATATTGACAGTAACTTATTTTTCCCTAGGACAAGTATCTTTTCGATTTCCAATTTTAAAGTTTTAAAGTAAAAGAAACAAAAGAGTGTCAAGTATTTGAAGGAAAAAAAATTGTTACAATCCAAAGTTTAACATTTTAACAAATTAATAACTACATAAATATATATAATTAATTAATTTTTGTCATTGAAAATATTATTATAAAATTAATTATTAGGGAGTATAATTTGACACTTCCTTTTACATAAATATAATATCAAAAAGTTGGATATGGTAAATAAAATCATGACCACTGGAGACCAAGTATTGCAATTGTTTATTATAAAATTAGTATGATCAATATAACTTCAAGATTGAGGCCAACTCACATCTGGAGCATGGAAAAAGAAAAATAGTAATATCTTTTAAATCAAAGGTGTCATGCAGAGACCTACTTATATGCAAGGAATGATGCAGCAGTAAGAACAACAAAGATAATGAAATGAACTAGTGTGAAATGTGTCCAAACAAGTGCTTATTACAAAGTGCAGGAATGTGATCACCACATTTTAGAAACATAGTTTGCTTTTGTTTTGTACGAATTCTTTTACCCACTCAATGTACAATTAATAAAAACACTCAAGTGCCCACAGGAAATCAAGCAAGAACGAAGATAAAGATACCTGACAAGAAGACTATGCATAAAATGATGTATGTAATATTTCAATATAGTAGACTTTTATGAAACTTAGTTTTATTTAATTTACATTAATTGCTTATATTTTAGTACTATGTTAGAATTCTGAAATTTGGAAATTGCATTCCTGCCATTCAATGGAGCTGCAGTGCCCTGTTTTTTGGTCACCAGCTGCCTCTGATGAATACCCACTTTCCATTTCCTGCAAAGCCTGCAAGAGATGTGGAGCAGTTGCCATACACAGATTTATTAGTTTGGCGGCAAAGAAGGCAGGGAACCTTACCAAAAACAAATCATTCTCTCTGTATAGACATCTGAATTCTTCATCAATCTGTAAATAAGAATGAGATTTGAAGAAGTGCATCATGAAAAAATGAAGAATTAGAATAAAATACGAAGTATTCGTAAGGCAAGAAACTACAAAGAAAAAGGAAATTTTACCATTCCCCATCAAAACTTTTTAAGTGGGGGTATACGTTCATGATGGCTTCAGGAGTCAAAGACTTGTCCTCTAGGATCTCTCTTGTCCTGTTAGCTCTTGTCGCTGACAGCTTGCCGTTCCCTTATAATTGATTTATTGCCATCTGTGGCCTTTCTGTTCTTCATTTCTGAAATCTTTGGAAAACCATTATAACATTTTGTATAATTTCATGTTATTACAAAAATATTTTCAATTACTACAGTTTTCTGAAACAATACACATACTCTCTCTATCAATTCCTCATTAGAGAGAAATTCAGCCTGAACATCCGGATCCTTCCTCTGATTTTTTGAACTCTTCTTTGTGACATCAGTTAGGGAGCTCCTTTTCCTCCTCTTTTGTGACTCTGGGAGTTGTACTCGAATTGTTTTTAATCTGTATTCTAAATACCCTTCCCCAGTATATCATATCATAGAAGCTCTCCTGTCAAGAAATTCACAAAATTTACAATCGTACTCATACTAGTAATTCAGGAGTTGGTGAAAGATGTTCAATATTGCTTGTAGAACTTACGTGTGATCTCCCTGGCACTTTTGACTTAAGGACAGGGAATTCTGAAACCAGTGTCATGGCAACTCTCTCCTTAAAGGAGCTGGAGAGGTACCTGAGCAGGGACAAAAACTTAAGTAAGAATTCAACATACATATTTCTTAATTTGAACATGAATTTTCAAATAAATAAATAAATAAAATTATTATTATTAATCATTATTATTAACAAACAACAATAATAATAATAATAATGGTTCTGCTTTGATCTCCTATATTTACTGATCTCTGCAATTTATTATATATTATTATTTTAAATTATATTTTATTACACGCTGTGAATATCAAAAGTCCTCTTAAATCTTATCCACTTAATCTTATGACTTTAAACTTACGCATTGCCCCATTCTTTGCACATTGCTGCAACAATGATCTGCACCAAAAGTCTTCTGTCCCTGTCACTGGGACTGGAAAAGTATAATATAAAATGTGTAAATGGAAACATAATTTTGAATAACAAATGTACAAAATTATGTTTCCATTTACACATTTTATATTATACTTTTCCAGTTTTCTTTCACTCTAATAATAATATTATTTGTAATAGATTCCATTTATTATTAATTTTCATTTGTCATTTTTTTTTAAAAAAATTATATATCCATTTCACATTTTACATTTTCTTTAAAATCCAATTCTTGACAATATTCTGTAAAAAGTTTTTAATTCTTTAAAAAAATTTAAAAATTTTTTGTAATTTAGATATATTATTATTATTATTACTATTATTATTTTTGTAGCACTGAAGATGGCCGCAATGCGGCCGAAAAAGCTTTATGCCACAATAAACAATTACGATGGGGAGCCTACATCTAATATTGATTTCGATGATAGCATCGTAAATGCCACACCATTTCCTACTATAATGATTTTTTGTTGCTCATAAGTCTTTTGCGCCAGTAGATGCAAAATGATTGTAGGTGGAAATATTTATCCAGTGCAAAAGAATTTGTTTCCTGTAGTTGTAAGCTAAAGTAGTGGTTTCGAACGCCTGAATTAAATAGTATATAAGTTATTACTTACCTCCGGAAAGCCTGCACTCATTGTCTTGGGTTTATCTTCTGTAAATTACAACACGAAGAACACAACAACTCGAACAACAGAACAACACCTCGAACGAACGCAGAAAACACGAGAGAGAGCAGAGAGAAAACACGCACGTGGACTCGGAGAACCATAGAAACAAACAGAATGGCGCCCAAGTTCCCCCTCCTCTCTCCAGTTACTCGAATTCGAGTGGAATGTCCCGACGGAGCCCACTAAGGCAGCAATCGCACTGGTGGGGGGTTTCTCCGTTCGTCGAAGAGAGTGAGATTTTTCACTCTACCGGAAAGAGTAGTTCGTATCACTTGTATCGAGATAAAATGAGTGAAACGATGGCTGTTTTCACTCTAATAAGCGTGAAACAGTAGCTCAATCGTCTTTCGAGCGAAATTTTTCACTCGAAAAATTAAGAGAGTGGATCCATCAATTTGCTCATCTATAAAAACAATCAAAATAATTACTCGTGTTTTTCAAACTGATAATGCAATTTCAAGAGAATGTTTTCAATAATAATTTTAAAGAAAATATTCCAATTACGAAATCGTCACTCGGCACGTCCTCGTCCACGACAGGGTCGTCCTGAGCACTGCTAGAGGGCGGCCGGCGTTAAGGTGGAATCTAGATCCCTTGAGATGAGTGACCGAGATCTGGAAACTAATTTTGGTCCCGACTTCGTTGGCGCACGAATATGGGTATTAGTTACTGCAACAGATGTTTTCTTGGGCCTACTTACCAAAAGCAGAGAAGCAGGGTTGTAGGTTTGAGTAAAAACTTCAAGGGAAACCTGGCAAGCTACGTCGCACATGGAAGGTAAGGTTTCAGTTTGGCTGCTCGATGTTGTCATCACAGGCTTCGTCACTGTACTGGCAAGATACCGAGAAAGATCAACAGGGTTTCTTGCCAAGTACCGGCGTTTGGCCTCGGGAAATGCCACCTTACTCACTCTGATCTTTTGGATCTCTCTCACCTTCAAAAGTGTAGGGCATTTGTTGAGCTTTGAAGCATGGTCTCCTTCGCAGTGCACGCCGTGCACTTTCGTGGTGTAGGGTTCTACTCCGTGTTCAGAGGTGCCACACTTGACGCATACAGGGTTTACTGCCATGCAGCGTTGTTGCGTATGCCCGAACCTTTGGCATTTAAAACTGCGCAAAGGGTTCGGGACATACTGACGCACACGAAGATTGTAGTACCCGCAGATGATCCTTTCTGGGAGGGCTGGGAGGTTGAACATCAAGATCAGAGTGGGAGTGGGGATCTCTCTCCCGTTCTCCTTCCTCTTGATCCTGAAGATCCTCAGTAACTCCTTCACTTTTGAAAAAGGAGAGCAGTTCCTGCTCACTCTGACGCAAAATCGTCGTGGTGGCCCACCCCCTTACAGAGATAAAGGGTAGGGTGAGTGGTCACTTCCACTTGGAGGCCGTCGAATGTGCTTCGTTTTTGCAGTCTTCTCGATCTGCTCGTCGGTGCGCGCTTCAAAGAGAATGGTACCATTTCTTTGTCGCATGACCGCTTGGAGCTGACTGAAAGACTTTTCAATTTCACGCGAGAGACGGACCGCGCTCACACTCTTGAACGTTTTGTCCTCTTCGGCGCATGCCATTAAAAGAAACTGGTGGTTTCTTCGGTTTATCCGCTTCTCTACAGAAAAAGCTATTCAGATCGATCGCCTCTTCCATGCGGAAGAGGGCAGGGGTGATGGCTGAGTATCCATGAGATGGACATGAATTCATCTCCGTCCTCTCCCACCCACCATGGAGTCCAACAAGGGGACACCTCACTGGGGTGCCAGAGTTGACACGGGGATATAATGGAGGAAGCCACAGCGCTGCCCCGCCGTGGATCTCCCCGCTCATCCTGGAGTTGAGTACAAGACCTATTCCGAGCCGATTGATCGGGAGTAGGTTAGCACCCGACCGCCCGTCGAGAAGTCTGAGGCCAAAGCAAATGTATCGAAGTCTACAAGGAATGTTCCCTAATATAGGCAAACGACGTATCCTCGGTGCAAAGCCGAAAGTAGCACAAGGAGAGGTTGGGAAACAAACAGGCCCCTCAACCGCCAGGACACACATTCCCTTCGACACGGGTCGCCATGTTCGGCAAACACATGGGTGGGCGTTCAGCATACAGAGAAGGCCAGTGTGTAAGAAAAAGGAATGAAAAGAATACGTGACAAAAATGAAAAGCAAGAAGATGAAAAACTGGAGAAAGGAACATTTGAGAGCCTTCTCTGCGTCCCCCCGTCAGGACGTGGACCAAACCACCTTGACGGGAAGTTTCAAGAAATAACGCCTCATATTCATCTATAACCTCCGCCTTAATTTCTCTTGTCATAGATCCTTTTGACTGCAGTCTTGCAGTCATTCTCACGACTGACGACCTTAAATCTATTTCTTTCACCTCTCCTGCATCTTCCTCTGTGTCTATTATTTCCCCTGTATTTGTAACTGTGACGGGCTCTAATTGTGGATCATCATCTCTACAATGTTCATCTCTATCATCATGATCTCCACATCTATTTAGATGTCTTAATCTAATATGCCTTTTTAGACTAGAAAAATGATAAAATCGCTTTGTGCACACACTTTCACCTTCAATTTGCCCACACTCAAAATCACTGTTGCCCACACCTCGATTCACTGGCAGACCATGACTTATGCGTAAGTGACGCCCTAAACCATCCAGTCCTCCTTTTACTCTTTGGCGACACAAATAACATACTAATTTCTCCATTTAAAAATCAACACAGAAACTAATAGCAGCTGGAATACAAAACGGAAATCAAGTAACCAACCAAAGTGCAAGAGCAAATTACCAATTAAAATTTATTTCGATAAATGTTTTCTTACATTTCGTAGACAGCCACTAAACACAATATTTACACTCATTTGCACTCATATTCTTGAGAAACAATTTGTGAAATTGGATCTTACTACATTAAGAAATTCATTTTTTAACAAATTGTTATTCAAGAATATGGATGTAAATGAGTGAAATATGTGTTTAGTGACTAAGGAAAGCAAGCAACATTGATCAATATAAATCAGTGTTACTGCAGTCTTTGGCGAAATAAAATACCTTTCAAAATATTCACCGTGTTAGTCACCAGTTAGCTCCAGAACTTTCTCTTGCACTTCTTCAAAACTCCACTCCTGGACTGGTGCCATTAAACTAAATTGAAAAACCAAAGAGTGAGTTAATATTTTGCTGGCATTCCCGGCTCCTCTGTGGTGCAATAGAGTACATTTTGGACTTTTCACAACCTTCATAAACGAAACTATAACTCGCACGTCAGATTTTTCACACTGTATCGCCAAACATTTACACAAAAACACTACTCGGAAGTTACATAAGTTTCCAAGTTAATAACAAAAACAAACACGTGCTGTGAACCACGTGTTCATAACCTATTTCTTACTATGGCTAAATGTTCACCATAAAATAAAACGTCTCAGACTGACTTATCAACAAGAGTCACAGAAAGGCGAAAACTACATACCAAACGCAAGTAAAACACAATCTTCAGACACAGGTCAGTTTTCTCACAGGAAACCTCTATTCCACTCGCTGCGGCGCGGCGTGGCCTTTGCTTACTTACACAACAGCAGCGCGTGAACGATCAGTGAGTGATGGTGGCGCCACTGACGACCAGTGTAATACTGGCGGTCATCAAAGAGTATATGCGGTCATTATGAAAAGGTTGGAATATTCGCTGATTGTCAGCGAAACTACACATTTCGACTGAAAATGACTTCGGCTCTCACTGATTGAATCAATTTCAGACAAAATCAAATTCAGAGAGCAAGAGCAGGGTCGTTCAGGATATTTCCTGTTGACTTTGAGCAATTGAATTCATGATAGGAAATTGTTCATTAGAAATTCAGTGTTTAGCTGCCATTTCTAATGATCACGCTTTCTCGTAAGCATTATTTTAATTGAGTATTGGGTCGTCAAGGAGGCGCTGCCTGATGTGCGAAGAAGATAGACCACGTATAAAAACTATCACGATGTTGTTCGGCGGTAACTGCTTTGAAATTACAATCTTTAGCTAATGCATGAATATTTTGCAAGTACAGATCAACTGATTCATCGGATTTTTGGTAACGAGTGGCTAATTTGTAGCGATTGTAAACTTCGTTGATAGGTTTTACATAGAGACTTTTTAAAACCTATACAGAGTCATTAAATGTTTTGCAGTAATTTATGTATTCATAAACATGAGCAGAAACATAGTTAAAAAGGAGTTTCAGTTTATCTGAATCTGTTTGCGTTGAAGAAAAATCCATAAATCTTCTGTACCAATGTTCCCATTGAAGTTTAGTTCCAGGCGAGTTAGGATCTACGTCGAATTTTTCTGGTATGAGAAGAGGGTCCATATCAGAAAATAAGTCGAATGAATTGCAATAGACTTATTTGTCCCCTACATACAATTGTAGTGGTCAAAAATGTAATAATGGAAGCATAACAAATTATATATAATTTGTATGGCAGAATGTATAAGTTTTGTTACTTTATTCTCTGTAAGAAGAGTAATTATATTCACCACAGAGTTTCCAGTTCATGGCCTTCTAAAAACAAATATTCATGTGTTTTGTACATCCATTAAACCCTTTGTGTCCGGAGTGAATTTGTTATATTTTTTTCACAATTTTTGTTAAATATTGTTGGAAATGTTATCAAATGACAGAGTAATTTTTTTCAAAAATTTCCATACATTTTTAATGCAAAATTAGAGTCGGGGACTTACAAGTCCCGTCAGGAATTGAGATGGATCTGGATATGGCAATTACAAGAAGATGTATAGTTTCTACACTAGTTGTATTTCTTATAACTTTGTAGATTTTTTAAACTCCTACTTATGGTACTCAAGAGAACAATTTTTTTTTTCATTAATGCATAAAAATACTTTGCAATGCGAACATTGTGAATGTGGTCTTGATTCAATTTTTTTAAGGCTGCACAACTCAGATCGTCCGCGTTTGTTAACATACACTGGCCAATGAATTCCTAAGTTGGTTGTGCGCACATCATCAGTTACTGAGCAGTCATTTTTTCTTCTTTTCATGCACATTTTCGTTTTAGGTGTCTTCTTTTGGGAAATTAATCCCAAAGCTACAGGTCTTCTCAGTTCTTTTAGTGGATTTTTTTCTGGTGAATATCTCTGAATATTACACATGCATTCATAAATGTAATGTCTAAAAGACCCCAAAACAAACGATGCCACCACTATTTGGACCGTCTGTCTAATCCAAATTGGGACCGAAGACGCTCGGCTAAGTCGACCCCTCCCATGAAAATTTTATAGTTGGCAATTGCGAGAGGGCACTGAACATTGTTTGTTGTTCCATCGTGTCCTTTTCTTTTTACTGTGGACATTTCTATCCCATGGAAATTTGAAAGTAATGACACTGGCTTTGTGTCTTGCCATAGAGAATATGAGAGACCTATGGAAGACACCCTCACATCAGAATCTCCTCTTTTCCATGATTTATCACCAACATTTTTTGGGAGACCTTTCCTGTTTGGTTTCACAGTTCCGAAGGACAAAATTCTCTCTGCCGACAATCTTTCTAGAAGCCTGGGAGAAGTGAAGTAGTTGTCAAAATACACTTCTCTGTTGGTATTCCATACACTTTTTGTTAGATTGAGAACTACGCGTTTTCCCAGCCCATATCCATCAAATTCTTCTTCAATTTCTTCATTTTCCCCTGGTATACATCAAATTTTCCTAAGTAACCTTTTTGATCAGCTATGCACCATAATTTGTAACCTCTTTTGATAGGTTTTTTTGCTCTCATCTACACTAAGTTCTTTAGTTCCTTTATAGGCATCTTGAAACACTTCATTCAAAATCGTGATCATGGGGTGTATTTTATACAATTTATCCTTGTTATTCACTGGAACACAATTGTGATCATTTACATGGATGTTACTTAGAACGGTGTCAAAACGATCTCGTGACATAACTTCTGAGACAACAGATACGTTGAGGTCACGGTCAGTGCACCAATAATCTTTCCATGATGGCAATTCATGGTACCCCATTAGAAAGTTTGTTCCAATAAACACCAGTAGTTCCTCGTTCTTCGTACATACATTTTGACCTTTCTGGGTTCCATACAAATTTGTTTGATATGTTACGTGATCTATCAATTTCTCCGTCAGAACCATGAAGATTTCAGTCACTGTGTTACAGTTAGCAAACATGCATTCTGATGAACCTAATGAAAAATATTTTAGATATATGTATATTTACACTGATTAGTGTAACAAAATTTACCTACACTTTCTAAGCAACATGGTCTTTCAGTCATTTTCACCAACTTCTTCTATCTTCTATCAATCACTTCAGGCGAAGAATGATTCGAATTTGAAGGTAATAGTTCTACAGTGTCTATTTTATCCTAATCACTAAGTATTTCAGTATTGAAAATTCTATCAAACACATCTTCTGTCAAATCTAAACCATCCCTGTTTTCATACAAGCTGTCATCTTCCTCATCACTGATATCTGAATGCTCGGGAAATTCGAGTTCTACTAAAATTTCATCTTCTGTCAGAGTATTTCGATCCATTTTAAATCTACAGTATTAAAAACACACAATATACTAATAATTTATCACAAAAACATCATTTGTGAACACCAAAATAAAAAGATGTCACGAAAAAAAAATTGAAATAACCTCAATTCTTACCCACGTTTTTTCCTGACGGGACTTACAAGTCCCAAGTAGAAAATCACTAATATATACCAATATAGATATTAAGGGCCAAATACTAAATAAATATATACTACAAAAGATATTAAATAAGAAATATAACTTCTACTTCATACACAAACACCACAAAAAAGTTAACGCCGAAACGTACAACATACGTATGTTTCCCTCGCACACTGAGGATACAAAATGCTGGTATCTAGCGGCCACAGTAAGTACTACGTGAAAACAGCGCGCCATTTGAACAGCAACAAGGGACTCGAGTGTCCTGTCAGTAACACAGGACAAAATCATAAACCATTGTTTAATTATAGACGGAAAATTACAGTGGGATTTAAAAGTCACGTCAGGACACAAGGGATTAAAGTTAACTGGCGATTAGCTATTAATATAACCGAAGCCGCAGAAACTGTGAAACGGAACAAATCTAAACGGGGACGTTAATTTTAACGACTCGTTTACTAACGTCACGGTATGCATATGTTGGTGAAATCGTGGCTAAATATAGTAAATATTTTTTTAGTACTTATGTTAGGTTTTGAGTCTGTCAGGTTGAATGTTCACGACATTGTTCATCAAGTCTTACTTTTTGGGTTATTACATTCACGTTGATTTTTCACCAGGTTTTTGATTGGGAAGAGTGTTAATGACATATTGCAGGTTAAAATGCACACTGCATTGAAAGGAGTATTTTACCTCTGGAGATTTCACAGTTTGCTTCAGTTCTTGAAATCGCTCGAGAATTGTAATTTGTTGTTCTAGTATAGCAATTTTCGAGTCTTGATACGTTGGAGAGTAAATACCATAAGGAGTAGTTTGCACTTCACTGAGATTTTCACATAAACAGTTTATATTACTTATTGATTGAATCATAAGCAGACTTTAAAATGATTTCTGAGAAAGTATTAATCATGACGTCAATATTTAACAGGTTGGACGCCAACGAAATTTTTGGGTTGTTGGTTCCGTAGTGTCACAGCCCTTTTTGACCAATTTATGGAATATTTTTCTTTATTATTTTTCTATGTTATGTTAAAATAGGTCCTGGACGTTTATTTTGATTGGAAGAATGCGAGGGACGAATGTGACCCTCAGGACGTTTAGAACTCATTTTGAGTTGTTTAGGCCATGAGGGTCTATTATGGTACTCAGTTAAGATGAATTTGCAATTACATTAATTGAACTTCATTTATTGGATTTAATAATTTATTTGCAAATGTAGACAGTCATTAACGCATTTCTCTATTATATTGTCATGACTGCGCTGTAGCTAGGATGCCTTCTCTTCGATTTTTTGAAATTAAGTTATAGACTGCTCGTCGAAATTAAGTTATAGACTGCCCTCGCTAACCTAAACCCGGCGCTGCCCGAGCACATACTACAGCAGAGTTATCTGATTGGCATAGCTATCTTGGCTCTCTCATTTGACACATTTCTATTTACGGTCTTGTAAATATTCTTATGAAAAATATCAGGGATATGAATAGAATAAAAATAATATCAATAAGAAATTTTATTTTAAACTTAAAACATCTCTTTATATAACCCAAAATACAATGTTACATTTGCTGCACGTGGTGTTTACCTTCTTGCAATTTTTCTGCGCGTGAGTTCTCCCAAATATGGATGATAAGCTTTTGTAACAGTTAGAACATTTTCGGCGTATTGGAATCTTTTCGATTTTGTGCTTGGGTGAAACAGTAGCCTCAACTCTTGATGCTTCTACTTGTATTTTTTGTGTCAGCATTTTAATTATTTCTTCTTGGAAAACAGTTATTTGTATCCTCTTGCCAGTTACTTTTTTGAATATGGAATATGCATTTACTAAAGCCGTTGACAACAGGATGTCGAAAGCAATCTTTCTGTACCATTTCAGAGAACGTCTGAGAGGAGTGTGATACGATCCCATTTGGTCACTCCTGTCTATTGACGATTTTCCTTTGTTGTAGTCAGCCACAACGTTTGGCTTCATGACAGTGCCCCCACGTTGATTCACTTGCACATAGTTGTCTTTATGCTTTGTGGTAATAAATAAAATGTCGCGGCGGTCTCTCCACTTAAGCACAACAATGTATCTGTCATTTTCCTGGGCGTATATTTCTCCTTTGTTCAGCTTCTTCCTCACCACATCTATCGGGTTGCCTCTTCTGTTACTTCGCAGAGTACCGACCAAGTGTGTTCCGAATTTTACCAGTTCCTCCGCCAAGCTAACACTGCTGTACCAGCTGTCTATCGTTAGAGTTCATTCCAAAATTCAGATATGGTTCACAGAGTTCCATGACAGTTTTCATGGCTACAGTTTTACCCACAGTTTTCTCTTTTCCCGCATAAATTTTGTACTGACAAGTATAATAATCTCCTGTACATAATTTGAAAATTTTAAGTCCATATTTATGCCGTTTGTTTTGAATGTATTGTTTGAAAAATAATCTTCCTTGAAAGGGAATCATTGATTCATCAATACACATATCTCTCTCAGGAATGACAGCTTGATGAAATTTTGAAACAAGAAGATCGATTAGATCTTGTATTTTATATAGACTATTTCCTGTGGTCACATTTTCATTATTACCACAGTGAAAAAATCTGAGGAGTAATTCAAATCTATTACGGGGCATTACTTCCCGAATAGCATTTGTATAAATTAGATTACTTCTCTGCCAGTAAGAACCTATAGTTGGTAATCTAACCAGTCCCATCCATAGAATAATTCCCAGAAAATTTTTCATTTCTTCTGTATCAGTATTGGTCCATTTAGACAAACGAACCGTAGTCTGAGTTAGTTTGGAAAGTTCCTGAGTTGCATACCTATTGGTTTCTCTGACAAGAAAGTTTAGGACCTCTTCATCCAGAAATACAGAAAAAAAAGCATGGGGCAAACAATCTGTCATTGTCTCCACAATATCAGAATTTATTCCAACCTCTTCATTATTAGGATTATAAGTAATTTTACATGATTGCTGTGTCAAATTGTTCCATGACATGTCATGCCGAACTATATCTCTAATATGTGAAACATGTGTACTATTTCCTGTACTCACGTTTGTCAGGTCATCAGCATCAGATTCATGTGATTGCGAAGGAGCGATCACATTATTAGAATATTGTCTGGAATAGTATCCACTCTATCTTCATCACTAGGAGAATATAAATCGTCACTACCATTTGAAAATACATCCTCATCACTATTGTTCAAAAGACGATACAACTCTTCTTCATCCATTGTGTTTAGTCACTATTACTAGTAGCTTCACAACAACTTTACAAGCTCGTATTCCTACAATAGATTCCTTTCCCTTCTGTGTGTTGTAGCTGTTTTATTTTGTAACAATGACCACGCTGGAGCGAATCCGTCAACACAGCAAAATTATCTGTAATACGCACTAATTACTGAGAAGCGCTTCAAACAATGATGTCACTAAAACATCAAAATGTGACGGATTGGTCCATTGCGAAAGAGATGTAGTTCAAATAACGTCTTCTATCATGCGTACATAGTTGTCGACAAATGTGATGTTCCTGTATTCCTGAACGGAGAAACATTCACTCAATGAATTCCCAAAAGAGAAAATAATGTTCTCTTTCTCACGTGCCAATCACAGGCTCGACGACACTAAGAAACGAGCTTATTATGAATCATGCTCCTTCGAAACCCCCAAGTGTCCTTGACATGTTGCCTTCACCGGCTAGTAAAATCTAATCACATAAATATTTAAAATTATTTACTTATTTAATTATATGAAACCTAACATCATAAATTAATAAATTATTCTCGTTTTTAATGTTATTTGTTAATAGTTGTTTTAACTCAAGCAGTAATTTATAACCTTTATTGCTTTCATAGCTTGGATTATAAAAACATCGAAAAAAATGAAAAATAAAAAATAAAATTAAATGTTAGAAGTAGAGATGTGTTTTAGAGCGTATTATAATTCCAGAAAAGCACTGCAAGTAATGGAAAGTGAGGGACCAATCCGTGTCTCAAGGCCTGAGAAACAAGTCAATGATCGTCTCATAAGACCCTCACACGTTACGAAACCAGGTCTGTTGAGTACCACTTTTGACCCTCATGGCGTTCAACCTGTTAAATTATTACCTTTTCATTTAGCCTTCTAGATATAAAATTGTGGTATTTAGACCAGTTGACTTTGTTGTAATTCAGCTTAGGAGAATTCTGTTTTGTACTATTAAGAAATCTTTAACACAGGTTGCAACACCACCTCTGGCTACGCTGGATGTTCGTCGGTTTTTATGAAAACATTTATATCCCTATGTCACCTGCATGGTTGGCTTTAAAGTTGTTTTCTTGAATGCAAATTATTTGAGGTTTATGGTTTACACATAATAGTTGTAGTATTTCTAATCTACCCTTTGACATTCCATTGTAGAATATTCATTGATGATTATATTATTGAGTTCCTGATTGTTCTGTTAATTGGTGCCTCTCTTTAATTTATTAATTATTCTGTTTCCTAATTGACCTTTCTTTGAGTTGTGGGTTCTTTTTTGATTTTATGAATTCTATGTCACCACTTTTAGATTTGCCTTTTTCTGTATCAAATTGTGTTGAATCTGAAGGTGGAGCTTTTTTTGAAAACTAGGGGGGGGGGTAAAGCTGTTGATATTCGGAAAGAGGAGGGAAATTGTTGCTTGTTATTTCCTTCATTACATTATTTGTAGTTGTTTGTGGGGTTGTACTAATGTTAAAGCAAGGTGCAAACTAAGTAAAAATTTCAGTTGTTACCATTTCATTTTTATTAGATTTATTTAGACACAGTTGGGCTATGTGTGCTTCGTGTTTACATATGGAATATATGTTATCAGTAGACAGAAAAATGCGATGAGATGTTAACAAAGTACAACATAAGAGAATCAGTGAGTGTCATCAGATTCGATATAAACCTTCCCCTGAAACTCATTATATGTTATAGTCTTGGTATGTACTCTCCGGTCTTGATTGTAATAATCCTGCTTTAATAAATGTAATCTTTGTAGTAGTTACTGTGTTCCTCTTGGTAAATTCGTCTTGTCTTATATCATGAAGGTGCGTGTCCACTTGAGAGCTACACTCTCGCGAATTTGTATCGAGAGCGTTTCTAGCCAATGGACTCAGAACTGAGTCAGCTACAGAGAGTGGTATGATGCTCGCGGAGAGCGATCGCCATCTGACCTACTCGCTAGTAGACACGCCTGCGCCAGTGCTCGCACCGACTTGCTCTCAGCATTCGAAACGTGCTGGAAGTGCCTGCGAGCATCTGCGACTATTTCGTGTTTGTTGCCTGGACATGGCCGCTGCCAAGCAGAAAATTGCACATGAAATGGAATGTACCATTGAACAAGTAAAATAGTGGTGCAACAGAATGGCACACACTCTCTATATTTAGTATTTCACTCTATGCTTGTAGGAAATTTAAAGAAAAAATTGGAGCTATCGGAAAATGCCTCAGGGGCTTCACGTAAAGTGCTCCCAAAATTTTAAGAATGTTTTCAAAATAGCGGAGCTTCGAGACGGGCCAGAATGCTCGGGGAATATTCATTTTGGGAAAATCGTAGGAACAGTTTAGGCGCTTGTTTTGTTCACAGACAGACGGGCGGATTGATAGATGCACGGACGTTTTGAAGAAAAGCAAACACTTTTCGATATCAGGGGACGCTAGAACGTGAATTGCCTTTGAAATCTCGAAATAGATTTTCCGCAGCTTTACATAACTTTCTCTACACTATGTATCTCCGTACTACGTACTCCCTTCATACGTACCGTATACGAGAAAGTATAAAGAAAATTCTTGATTTACAGAACCAGGTAAGCAAAACTTACCGGCCCCTGTTGGGTGATTTTATACTTGATATTCAAATAAAACGTTTAAAAAAATTAACTCACTAATGACTTACGTGTTCCTGCAATTTTGAGGTTAGGTTAAACAATGTGTGTTGTCTAAAGTGTTGTTCATCCTCAATTTGCAAATTCTTTGACAAATGTCGAACAAGCACTCATCTGTACTTCATAACTAGCCACTTTCTCACCGAGTACTTTTCTTGTTTTGCAATAAGCGAATTAAGTAACGACAGCCGCTGCTGCTCTCTTTTTCTTCTCCACCTTAACTCTCGCATCTCCGTCGCGCGCCTACTGCTCTCCAGTGAACAGACATGTGGGAGATAATCTCGAGAGGGCGCGGCGAGTGCACTCTCGAGTGGCAGAAATTTCTGCGAATCGCTCGCAGATGGACAGGGTATTGCGAGCTTCTGTGGAGACTTGCTCGCGCTAGTTACTCTCTAGTGGAACGCACCTTCAGGTATTATTGGACTAACATTGGAAATAACTCTTTTGTGCTTACTGATAAGTGGCCTGACACATAATTCTATGTTATTAATTTTAATTGTTTTGTTATTAACAGTAGTTTTCTGCTATATTTTTACATGATCAAAACACATTATAGTATGAGAAATATGTGATACAAACCTTATTTCTTTAGAGTTCACAATAGATGTAACTTTGTTGAAATATTCCTTTATAGACAGCCCCTCTTGTGCTTCAATGACTATTACTTGATCTTTTGATGCGAATACATCTAAGGTCATGGCACTGGAGTACGATTTTTTTGATGGATTTCCGTATTGTTTATCTTGTATGTTAAGAGGTTATGGTTCCACTCCATAGTGTACTCCTGTACCTTAAAAATCGGACTCAGAGTAGAAATAACATTCTGGCATGAAAGGACATTACATACTTATGTTTCCAATTCTTTGCCAATTGAGCATGAGGTCCCGCAAGGTTCGATCTTAGGGCCTATCCTCTCTCAGTTATATGTAAACGATATGCCCTCGTCTATTAAAAATGGAAGAACGGTTCTGTTTGCTGATGACACGAATGTTCTTTGCAAAAAAGAAGAAGTAAATAGTAAGATTTCAGAAGTTTCAAATTGGTTTAATAATAACAAATTAATTGTTAACGAAAGAAAAACTGTTTCAATGCATTTTTGCATTTCAAATCGGCAATCGCATGTTCCATTGAAAATGAACAATATGCAATTAGTTGAGGTAACAAAATTTGTAGGTCTCTCAATTCAATCAAACCTCAAAACATAACACAGAAACAAACATACATAAAACAGAATTAAACACTAAATTAATTTCATTGTGTTACGCATTCCGAATTCTTTCAAATTCTGTCAGCCTTCATGCAGCTCGTTGCGTTTATTTGCAAATGTACATTCCCGCCTGAGATATGGCGTAATATTCTGGGGAAGCTCATCCTGTAGTACTCAGACCTTCAGAATGCAAAAGAAAATTATTCGAATAATGAAAAAATGCCTTCCACGTGATCCCTGCAATCCTCTTTTCATTGAGCTGGTAATCTTACCATTGCCTTGTCTATTTATTTACGTATCTGTAATATTTGTCAAAAATGACCTACTTAACGGAGGGAACATATTTTCATGCAATATTGATATTTATAATTACAACACACGTCGTAGAAATCACGTGCATCAAGGGTCAGTATCAACAGCTCAGTACAAGAAATCAACATACAATACATGTACGTTACTTTACAAGGCATTGCCAGATGACATTAAACAATTACAGTCTGTACACAAATTTAAGTTAAAAGTAAAATCTTTTCTGCTGCGAAACTGTTTCTATACAATTAGAAACTATACTGATCGTGAAAAAGAAAAATAATGTTCATAGTAACAAAACAATGATATATAATGAATTAGTTTACGTTTGTATTGTATACATTTTTTAAAAAATATTTAATACGCCTGTAACAAGTAATGTATTTCAGCTTCCGGGTCAATGACCCCCATCTCGATCAGGTTTTTGTCCAGTTTCCCTGATCCATTGAGCAAATGCTGAGAGGGCCCCTTGTTTTGCTTCTGGGACGTAAATATAGCTTCACTGTGCGCACGTTTTGTTGAGCACTGCTTTTGCTTGTAATGGTAGGAGTAGAACTGATGTTCATTACTATTTTGTTAGCAAGGGAGAAGAATCAAATCAGCAGTTCATTTACTGTTGAAATTGATTTTCTATAACTCGGGAACAAACATTTTTCAAATTTTTATTATCTGAAATAATAATTGTTTTCTGAATTCTTGTTTCTAGTTTTTCAATTTTTTTTATTATTTTTTTTTATTCTGGGCCTCAAGAAAATGTGCGCAGATAATCTCTTTCCCCACACGTCATGTACAGTTTTTACTGTTTTTTGACCAAATAAATAAATAGTGGTCGTATCTCTAGCTGTAATTGCAGCTATATCGTAGACTAGTTTACAGGATATTTAGTGTTCTGACGGTTGTAAAAGAACTCGTCACACATTCTATCACAAAACAAGATTTCACTCGTGATTCAGTATACAAACGCTCCTGAACAGGTCCACTCCGCACGGGAGAACTAGGCGCTCCACGAAGAACTTTGCATAAGTTCGCGTCTTCGATATTTTCTGATTTTGCCAAATTTTTCAGTATTTACTAGGATTTGGCAGGGAGTAAAAATCAGAAATAAACATGTTGCAGACAATATTATCAAAGTAGAAATGTAATGTTGATGGACAAGTTCTATGTATGGCTACTTCTATTAATAGTGTACAAACGAGAGCATTTATGTGCGAGGAAAAGTGCCAATATGTCTAATTACATCTCCTGATTAACTGTAAAGATGTAAAAGTAGTATCATCCCCTAAACCATTATGTAAAGGGTGAAAAGTAATTTGGGATTAAATCAAGATTTCCATTATATATGCAAAGTGATTATATTCCATAATTTTGTGGTATAGTGGATATTTCTCATTTTGCCATATTGTGATAGCCAAAGAGCGACATCGAATTCCATCGCTGAAATTATGAGAGCTTCCCATATTTTGTTCACACTCACTTGTGTATTTTTAACATGTTTGTATTTATAAATGTTCCTTTTGTAAATTTATAGAAAATAAGCGGGAAGGTCTTGGTTCGGCAAAAATTGTTTTTTGTTACTTAAACGCAATACACAATAAGCACAAAGCATAGAGATGTGCATGAGTTATAAAAAAGTATGTGTTATGTAAGTACATGTTTTGCTTTCAGTGATCATTGTAATGCACTTTTTTTGTAATACAGTTTTTTGTAATATGTATATTTGTACCTTTTGTAAAACTGCTAATAAAATTCAGTGTTCAGCTATACTTCATTTATTATTAATTTTCCTTCTAATGTGTAATTGTGTTTGTATTGTCCAGTGAGAGCAAAAGCTGCTATTGCGTGCTTCATTAAAAACACAAAAATTGCTTTCTCTGAAAACTGCAGCTCAGATCGCTAGTAACACCCACGTACTATCAGTAAAGCCTTTACACGTTTAGGAAATGTTTTAAACGGGATTTGGTCTGAGTGTGTAGAGGAATACTCACTCTGACCAAATCCGGTGAACAACATTTAGAAATTCTACATCATGGTCGTGAATTGTAATTGATTATTAATGGAAAGAAAATATAATTTCAATTATCTTTTAATTAGTTGAAAAATAACAATCGATTAATTGGGAAGAGTTTTAGGGAGACAAAACAATACAATATTTGAAATAATTAGAGGCGATCAAAAAGTGTGAAATATAATTTAAAATAAACTTTTTAGCTATAATAGTAAAATAGAATAAAAACTAACTAAAATAATTTTCATAATTTTTACACAATATTGAAATATAAGGTTATTAATTGCTATCCCGAAAATGTATTGCTTGTCCATTTACATTTTTAAAGTAAGCAAAGAAAATACTACAAAATGCAAAAAGTTCACATCTCGTAATTATCAAATAACAAAAATATGCGTGAAGGGAAATATAAGTTGTTTCATACCAATTGTAATGTCATTTATCTTTCTAACAAACCCGAATATTAGAGGTATTTATTACACACAATTAATATTTGGTCCTAATTTTATGATTATATAACAAAAACGCTTATGCTAATCAAAATTGAGGAGGGTACTGTTCTTCCTTGGTGAAAAAATCTTTTCGCCATTGGGTACAGTTTATTGTGAAACAGTTGATGTAAGCCGCCATGGCCTCTGAATTGGCCAACGCAAACGGTGCCCAATCAGGCAAATCAGCCTATTCAACTCCTTTCCTTATCGCCACACAAGGGTAGTTTTCAATAATTCGAATTACATTATTCATTATATACATATGCTACATGCCGTATTAAACGAGGGAAAAATAATTAATTTATAACATTGCTGGGCAATAGAAAAATGCCTGATATTGTAATTTAGTGTAAGCCTAAAAAGTACAAAAATAAATGTTTGAAATTGTCTTTAATGTCCATCACTGGCATATGAAAGAGACTTAATATGTAATTCTTTTAATTAGTAGAGCCTGCCTTCCCTTTCTTTTACCTTCCTGGAAAATCATCTGGGACGGTGAGATATCTATGTCGGAAATCGGAGTTATTGACTTGTCCCCTGAGATGAGTTTGCATCGCGAATCTGAGCCCAGCCCTCACCCATGATCCACCAGCCACCCACGACAAACCGCCTCTTTTTTTGTGTGAAGAATTGAGAAGAAAGCAAACTCCTGGTCTCTAAAGATACAGAATGTCAAATTCAAACACAAATGACATCCTCGGTCTAGATCTAGACAAAAATAGAGGTTCGATACCGATCGATTAGGATTAGTAAATATGAAAATGATTCAAACACAATTTTTTAACCAAGACTAGAAGAAAATAAAAATATGTTTAGGCAACTTCCTAAACATGTCTAGTCTTTAGAAAGAACAAAATTTATCTGTAACACGTGAATACCCTTTCTTTTATTCCCAGGTAGAACTTCAATAGCTCTACTTCAGGTTCTCAATTGCGTCGGGAAGTCGAATTTTTGTAAATAATTTTAAATACAAAATAATATGTAATATTTCGTTTCTAAATTACATTTCTGTAAAATGGAAATAATTGTTCGTTATTTTAAAAACAAAACTACTTCCTTTTCCCGGAACAGCCGCTACGTCAGAGAAAGCATCGGAAGCTGAGTGTGTGCGAGGCGCAGTTCGCCGCATTGGGGTCCGCCGGTTATATCGACGACCGACCGAGCGTCGGCGGTCTCAACCGGTCACCGGCGACCGGGAGCCCCGGTCACGGACGGTCGAGCGCGTGGTCTCGAGAGAAAGAGGGGCGAGCACACCGTCTTTCTTAAATATAGAAGAAATATTGTCGTTCGTTGGATTTTGTGATTGAAAGACCACATTGAGTTACCACTTTGGGGAGGGGAAAAAACCAGCAATATTCATGGGGGCCCACAAAATTGAACTTGTAACAACAGACAACTGCTCAGATCCATATTTGTACAAATGTAGTTCATAAATAACTTGCCTGTTCCGCCAAGTTCTTGATAGTTCCCACAATTCAAACATTTTCTAGGAAATTAATTGGTAACATTCATAGACGGCACACCTGTCGTGTAACTGCCGATAATGGAGTTCCAGGTTGGAAGACTTCTGAAAGGTTCGTATTACTCTAGTTATTTAATAACTAGGGAACGGATTTACATGTTAATACTTATTTTATAACATGTAGAGCAATTTATAGATTGTTCAAATACTTATTGATTTGAAGTATCCTTGGTATTATAGACAATCATAGATAAAAACTGGAATTAATAAAAGGCAGACCACAGGTTGTAATAAAAAGCACTTATATTTGTTTCATTCTTAAACTGTAGTACATCATTTCGCGACTCTTGTGTCGCTTCTTAAGGAACTGTCTTTGAAATGAGAATTATCCACTAGATTAAATATTAAAGTGAAACATAACACAATTAACAACTACACATAAATACAAAGTACATCGAGGTTTTGAGACTCATCCTTGTTCCATTGCCATAAACATTTCTTTATAAAAAGTTAATGATCGTTAATAAGATATTGTGCACACCTTATTTGCAGACAGACATAAATAAGCCGAGGTGGCCCATTGTCTCAGCGTTTTCTATAAATGAGGGACCAAAAGTTCAAATCAACTATGACCTGGCTGGCACCAGCGGCTAAGATACAGTGACGAGGTTGTGGTCAGTTTGAGGGATTTTCAGTTGAACGAGAGATATCAGCGAGGAGTGGGGACGAGGAAGGAAACCAAGAGAAAGAAGGGAAGGGAGAAAGGACGGGGAAAACAAGCGGGTAAGGATAGAGGAACGATAATAAACAAAAAAGATACTGCCAGTTACCAGTATGAAAATAGCAACACTAAACTAAGATTTCAAACAATGTCATAACACGAATAATGCAAAACAGCAATTATGTAAAGCTTGGAATCAAATAGTTATTTAATTTTATTTAAGATGTGATAGTATATGCCTTGGTAAAATATTACTCTCTAACATTGAGTTAATAGTATTATTTATCTTAATGAATAATGTTTCCAATGTTAATGGGGCAGGTTCATTGTCAAATATGCGCGGATTATCAAAATCGAAAGGGTGTGATAAACTCGGTATATGTTTAGATATTGTATTAAGCTTATCTCTGGTTTGCTTTGTTGTTTTTTATGTTCATTCTAGTTCTAATTTTCCGTTTCGTTTGTACCCCGTAGATTTTTTCACAATCTTCACATTGGATACCATAAACATTTTCGACATTGAATTTAAGAATTTTATCTTTAGCATTGATTATCATATTCTTTTTATTTGTAATGATATGTCTAGCCACAACCTTAATTTTGTCCCTCTTGAGGTTCTTTATTTTAATGGTAACGTTGGGTATGTAAGGGAGAATAATCCGTTTTTTGTACTCGAGTACTTGTTCTGGCGTGCTATTTATTTCTGCTATTATGCAAGATCTTTGCAAGATATTATGCAAAATATTTGTTGATAAAATTCTTAGGATAATTGAATAGTTACCCCCGAATACAGATCTAACCCACAAAAAGTCGAAAGTTGAGATTTCACTGGAACGTACTACTCAATACCCTCTATTCTGAGGGCGCACCGACCATTCCAAAGTATGTTATTCTTTAGGAAAGTTTTCCTATTGGCGACTAGTGATCTGTCTGCAGCAAGATGTCGGAATGATGCGAGTATGTCATGAGCGGTAATGCCTTAACTAAAATTTGACTTCAGAGTGATTCACAGTTCATAATATATTGCTTTGTAAGTTTTTTACAGAAATTAATTTACACTGCTTAGGGTGTTTTTCTATTTCGTGAAAAGTTTTCCTTTCGTGGGTTAGATCTCTATTCGGGGTAACTATTCAATTGTTCTCAGAGTATTGTAGTAACTATTGTTAAGTTGAGCTCATGGTGAACTGGATGCGACAATTTAGGCCCTGTCTATTAATCCATAAAACTATACTGATTTTCTGTTGGATTGAATGTTTGGACAAATACTTAAGTATTTGGTTAGAAGCACTTCTCTTTCTACACCATTATGTGGTCACAATACCATTATCGTGTGTGGTATTAATATCTAGAAAACTAACAGATTTGTTATTTTCCCTCTTCATAGTGAACTGGGTATAACAGTCATACGAATTAAATAAATTGAGTATGTTAAGCATGTCCTGTTTTTGAGCACACATTGTTATATCATCTACATAACGTTTATAGAAGACTAATTTTATCTGTGGTAACCAACGAGTTAGAGATACATAGAGAGGCAATAGCGTCGCCATCTTTGAAACAGTAGAGTCACTCTCCGCCATGTTAAAGGTGCCAAACGTCAAAGAAGCGGGGAAAGAAACGTTTGCTGGTTGGAAACATTTTTGCAGGTTCATGTAGTATTATATCGCGGCGTCGTTACAAATAATGCAAGATAGTGAATGTTCTGTTGTAGCATCTCTAGTTTTAGAACAAATTTCATTTAAGACAAAAATATTTCATCAATATGGAAGTTCTGGAATGTTAACTTTTTGCAATTTTCAAAATTATAACTAGTTCACTAGAAATGGGACTAGCACAATCCGTTTTACCTTTCTTTGATACATACGAGGGGTATATTTAAAGGAAAAAATTGTAGCTCTTTTATAAAATAATTGCATTAAAATTTTCTACATTGCACGAATTACGCCAAAACTACTCATATTTTCGAAAAATTGTACATGACTATTTTAAGATCTGTGTTTGAAGAACAGATTTTATTAAGGAAAGATTTCAATCATCAATATTGTAGTTGTTGGAAGACGCCGAAAAAATTGAAATTTTGCAATTTTTGAGAATTGAAAAATTTCAACGAAAAGTGGAGCCTGTCATTCTAGCGCCTTTTTTACACTATCCGATAACCAAGTTTGATCCAAAAACTTGAAGCTATCTTTGAGAACATTTTGAAAATATTTTTGATAGTTCATAGAAAGTGCCTCCAAAATCAGAATATCCATTTCAAACTCGCAGAGCCTCGAGTTACTTTAAAATGATCGGAGTGTATCAATGTTTGAGAAAATCGCGTGAACGGTTTATTTTATTTATTTACGTCAAAAACAGTCAAAAACTGCGTGTGACGAGCTATGGGGAGAAGTGAATTTTGTGCACGTTTTCATAATTCTGTGGTCTCTACCCTAAACCATATTCTAGTCGAATTTTGAATACAGAAAAGAGAGGTTTTTTTCGAGTTTTGTTGACAAAATATTCGCTCCTATATAATAAAATATATTTAGGTTTAGGCACTAGCGTTGAACACTGACTGACGGACAGACAGACATTTTGCTTGCTATGAATCGATTTTTTCGTACCAAAACATGGATTGTGACTACACAACGTGTTAAAGAAACTAATTCACTACATATAGGAATAACAAATTGAAGACAGGGTTAATACAGCACCATGATGATAATCACGCCATGACACCTTAAAACATGGCGGCCATATTTCACGAATATCACGTAAGGAGCGCTGAAACAAGGCCGTTTGCCTCTCTACGTATCTCTAACTCGGTGGTAACATAACTTCCTCTAATTTACGCATCACTAGCTCTGAAAACATCGAGCAGAAAGAGCCTCCAATTGGTGTTCCTGTACATTGGTGGTAGACGGTATTGTTAAGAGAACTATATTCAATAAAATACACCTAACAACCATAGTGATTTCCTGCAAAGGTATTGTTAAATTATCCAATTTGGGCAAATATTACTCTATGGCTGCAATAATTCGCGAGTGGGGAATGTTTGCATGGTTACTACATCTAATGAATGCACATTAGGTGGTAGAATATGCTTGACAAATTGGTCTTTATATGCTTGACAAATTCATAATTATTTTTAACTGCATGAGTATCCGTTATTTTTAATATAGGTTTTACTAGGGTATTTAGATATCTGCTGAGGGTATAGTGTGGTAGTGTGGAGTACCAATGGAAGAAACTACTGGTCTCATAGAATAGCCAGTTTTGTGTATCTATCAACCCATGTAGGACTCTCGATATTTACCCCATAGTAGGATAAATCCAATTGTAGTTTTTCCCATCGATGTACTTGTGCTGTTTCCAGCGCTGTATAATTTTTTGAATTTGTTTCGTAAATGATGGTAGTTTACTCTTTAATGTAACGTGTTTGGTGTTATCAACAAATAAAACTTCCACGTTACGTATATATTCTGCCCGATGTGTTAATCAAAACTGATCTTCAAATAACGTCATGTACAATTTTTTGCGATATTTTGTGCCAAACAGGCAGTTTTTATTTTCTTTAATACATTTTTAAAAACGGCACAAAATGTTTTGATTAAATTTGGACCTTAGAAAGCTTAAAAGACGTTTTAGAGAATGGTGCAAGTCTCATGTTCGTTGAAATTACTGATTTTTCGAAAATTGAAAAAAAAAATCAAAAAATCTGGCGACTTCCTGGAACTACAATTTTGAAGATACAATTTTTTCCCTTCATGAAAAGTGTTGATCAAAAACATCTTCAAGGAAGGTCATGTTGAATATTTCGAAAATATTGAGTATTTTTTATGCAGTTTGGTGTCAAACGTAGGCTCCCGCTTCGAATTTCCTGCGCTTCGTGAACATAATTTGAAAGGTGTTTGGAAGCTATTGCTATTCGTATAAAAGAAAGAAGATTGAAGGAAGGTAATACATTTAACTTAGAACTAAACTGTTACTTCTTTACTTCTAGAAATTTTGATCGCAGATTGTGGTATTGCAAAGGTTAGGAATTACTACCGTTCCTGGCTATCGAAATAAGCGCAGGTATGCACCACAGCCGCTTCCTTTGAATTGGTTGGGTTTGAATATATTAGCATTATTTAAAAAAATATTTTACATGAAAGAAAAATTGGAAAAATTACTATAAAAACCGTCCTCTCCCTCCGACTTAACCAAAAGCATATAGCAGCTAAGCACGGTTTTAGATGAGGATTCGAACCGATCCTAGTCATATGTACATCGTGGCCAGAAGTATGCATTGCCGTAGCGATCACGAATAAATTGACATCTTGCATTCAGGAATGAAAAAAAAAACTTGCTTAAATGTTTCGTATAGGATGTTCACATCTATTGAAGAAATAAAATTCACAAATTATATATAAAATGTCAAGCAATAATAAAGATGGTGTGAGATTCCCAATTGGCGATCATGGCAGTTAATGGGTTAAGCATAAAAACAAAATCTTTATTTTGAAGGAAAAAGTATCCGGAAATCCCATAATAGAATTAATTAGGTAAGAAAACTATTATGATCCTAAATACAACTATTTACATAATGACAAGTATTTAAAATTATTGAATTGCAAAATCGATTTTGTAATCTTAAAAATTCCAAAAGTTAAGATATCTGGGATGTTTCAAGCAAATATGAAGATTTATTCATTCCGAAAGTTCACTTGTATTATTTTCAATGAGTCTCCTTGACTCATGTATGGCGCGACCCCTCTGTTACGCCAATTTACCCTCCCGATTTGTCACACCCACGGGCGGCAGAGACGCGGGACCACCTCCTTCCGCCTTCGCCAGGTTCTCCGCGAGTTGCCTCCCCCCCTTTCAACTGCGCTGTACCTCTTGTTCTCGGGAGCTCCAAATGTATTACCGGAACAGTCGAGTTAAGGAAGTCGGTAGCACTCGGTTCGCATAATCTCTAAGGGACATCACGAAGCTACTGGATATCTCTCAGTTGCCCACCACCTCGCGAAAGCCATGTGCGCGCAAAGGCCGACCAATTAAAAGCCTAATTAAGGGAGGGAGGGATAGACTTGGGCCAATTGAAAAAAAAAAGATTCATGGAAAGATCCAGAAGCGAGATGAATGGCCAATCTGAGGCAAAACTTCGCACACGTTACAGGACAGAAATTGGATTTACCTTTCTGAATAGAAATATATTTTTATAGATATTTTTGAAGAAAAGTGCATTTTCTGCCCATTCTTTTGTGCAACTCGAAAAAGCGAAAATTCAACGATATGATTATGATTTTCCTTATGATTTTCGCGATTTCCGAAGGAAACACGAATCTTCTGAAAATCTTCGATCTACCTCGTAATTTCATGGCGATTTCACTGGTGAAATCCGTTTTTCAAACAGATTGTTATTTTCCAGAAAATTGCAAAAAAATTGACCGTAGGTTGGCCGGTCAGATTTGGCCCACTTTTTGTGGAAATGGCTTTCAGGACTCATTTCTCGTTCAAATGCGGTAAAAGTTCGCATTTTCTAACTCTGTATTAAATTTTGAAATTGAATTTAGCTTTCTGAATAGAAATGGTTTACGTATTTTTGCAGAACTGCATTTTCTGCCCATTTGGTGCTACTCGAAAAAGCGAAAATTCAACGATCCTCCCCTTATGATTTTCGCAATTTCCGAAGAGAACTCGAATCTGAAAATCTGCGACCTAGCCCGGACTTTCATGGCGAATTCACTGGTAGAATCCGTTTTTCTATCAGATTGTTAGTTTTCCAGAAATTCGCAAAAAAACTTGACCGTAGGTTGGCCGGATAGATTTGGCCCAATTTTTATGAAAATGGTTTTTATTGGTATATGGCAGACCTGCACAACGCCTGCTCCCGCGGGCATTCTGCACTTGCAAGCCGATCGTCTTTCCGTGGCAGCGCCGAAAGTGCAAGTAGTGGGGAGTAGGAAGCTTTGCGGGTAGGGGAGAAGTCTCATATAGCACGATGCGGCGCGTAGATTGAATGCCTGGGGGTCTAATAATGATCCATGCTTCAAAATTAAGTGCCCATTTGTTTAAATGGATTATGTCTAGTATTTCAAGTTACCAGGGTCATAATTCACTGTTTACGTTCTGTGCACTACTGTATATCCACTTTTGTATCCATCACTGTATGTATTTTCATTTTCTAATTTTTTTAAGAAAATAACATGCTCATTGTGGCTCTTAAGCATTATTTAAAAGCAATAGCCTTAAAATATATGTTTATATATAAGAAAAAATATTATTTAATTCTATCTAACACAAAATTGCAATTTAATAATTGATTGTTCACCAGGAATGTTATTATCTCCTAATCACAGAAAAAAGTAACAAAATCATGAGAGCAATCTCTCACATCAAGATTGACATAAAAATAGAATATGTGGTAATTCCTAGAAGGGTAATGTTTAATAGCACATTTGTGACCATTTTCCCCATTATGAAACTGAATAAAAGAGATCAACGAGCAAACTTCTGTCACGATATGTTACGGACAATCATAAGATAATCATGGGTATTGGTTAAATAGAAAGCTAAGGGCTTATATTTTTATACGATCTCGTAAACGACTCTACACTCTTGTCAGAAATTAGGACAGGAAATAATCATTATTTTTTTAAGAACAACATGTTTTTGCTTTGAGAGAACCGTCTTATTCTATTAAACATAGTTAATAAAAAACAGTTTATTGATATCATCAAACAAAAACAATTCAGTATCAAAATTTTTTGTTTAGCACAACACTAAATTTGTGATTATATCGTAGCAAAGCTAATTACATTATAAGCCCTGCAAGCAATTATAATACTTGGTGTCGAAATCTAATATGTATAATTCGTTGTAGTTTTATATTTCGCCCTGTCATATACCAAGAACAAACATTTGCAATATAATGCAAAAGACAATATTACGTGAACTGTATATGACCGTCATGTTCTTGCCGATTGCTCTTTAAATTTATGCGCTATCTTTCGTCTTGCGCATTCTGATTGGTGGTCTTCACTCCTAGATTGGGTCTCATCCCTACTCTTCATCGATTTTCTCATTTGCACCCGAGTTGCCCGCACGCAGCTCCTGAGGTCAGTGAAAGTGCAAAATACTGTGCAGGTCTGATATATGGTGTGACCTTGTGTGGCGAACTGTTAAAAGTACATTCAAAATATCCGTTAAGCCCTAGTCGCAAAAATCAAAGTTACTCAAAAAAATGCTTATCTGACATATGACAATAAGTATATCATTGGATTAGTTTTTTCACGCTCGTCATGGTAAACTGAAAAAATATGTATATTTCCATTTGAAAAAACAAAGTTACCTCAAATATCTCGAAAAATACAAGTGATAAAACAGAAATGAATTCACGTATCAATTAGCCCCATTTCCTTATGCACTTCTGTGCAACTGCAATTGCAATAACTTCAACCGTTTAAAAGTTACAGGAGGTGCTAAAGTTATGTGACTATATATATATATATATATATATATATATATATATATATATATATATATATATATATATATCTTAGAGAGTTATATACGGACTGTATCGCTTGTGTCAAGTTAGGAAATAACATATCAAAACAAATAAAGATAAGTAAATGGCTAAGGCAGGGGTGTTGCATTGCACCAACCCTGTTTAAAATCGATCTAGGAGAAGCTCAAAAAAAAAATTGGAAGAAAAAATTGAAACGATAGGAATAAAATTAAATGATATGTTATATTCACTAAATTTTGCAGATGACCAAGGGATATTCGCAGAGGATGAAGACGATGCACTTTATATGTTTAGGAAATTAAATGAGGAATATGAAAAATGGGGCTTGAAGATCAATTTCAAAAAGACCGAGTACATGGTGGTAGGAGGGACAGGAAAAGATTTAGTAATGGAAGATGGCTCGGTTGTTAAGTGTTGTCAGAAGTATTTAGGAACAATTTTAACAGACCAAGGGGGCAGTGAAGAGGAAATAAAACATCTCATTCGGCAAGGAAAATCTGCCATTCGGCAATTACATTCAATAATATGGGATAAAAATATTGCTAATAAAGTGAAAATTATAATTTATAAAGCAATTGTTGAAAGCATATCACTGTATGGCGCTGCGCTGTGGGAGATCTCAAAAAACAATGAGAAAAAGTTAAAGTTTATGGAAATGGAGTTTTGGAGACGCAGCTGTAATGTAACGTTAATGGAAAGAATCAGAAATGAAAATATAAAGCAGCAAATGGGTGTCACTTTTGATATAGTGGATACTATAGAAGGGAAAAGGTTAAAATGGTATGGGCATCTTAGAAGAATGCCGGAGGAAAGATGGCCATTAAAAACTTGGAGGTGGCAGGTGCCAATGCACAGAAAGAGAGGTAGACCAAGACTTACATGGTACGATGGTGTGCGACAATGAGAGATCGTCACATCTGTGGTAAATCCGCCCGTTCTCAGGCCCTGCCTTGGGCCACTTGATGCCTGCGCATGGCAGACGGGCGCGTCCAACCTCGCCCCCGTCAAGACGCACCCGCGCCGGTCCCTGGGGAGGTGTGCCGAAACGTGCCCTGCGGTGACGCGGGGCTTGGAGTCGGCAGTAACTTATGCACTCCCGCTCCACCCCCGGCCACCCCCTCGCCACCCACACTCCATCCCGGTCTGGTCGACGGTCGCCTATATATGAGCGTCTCTGTCCTGGGAATGGCAGTCTGTGTCGCACAAGAGTACAAGCATTTTTGCTTGAACCGAAGCGACCAGTAGCCGGAGGTTGTTTTCGTGTGCCATTGGAGGCGTGCCCGCATCGCGGCGCCACCCTCCAAAGGAACCGAAGCAGCAACCCGAAGCAACTCGGGTCGCATCCTCACGGAGCGACTGAGGCCGCCCTTGGCTGCCGCCGTCTGTCTTACAACCGCTGCCATACTGCCCGCCTTGACCGAGTACTACGGTGTTCAGCATAATGTAAGTCCAAAGCTGATTAATAAACCCAATCTATTTTCATTACTCAACTTGAATTTTGGCAAGATAGAAGATGGAAGCTTGGTGCGATATACTCTTTGGGTGCGAGAAACGCCGCATGGTGTAGTTCCACTCGCAGGACGACGACGACGACGACGACAACGACGACGACTACGACGACTTAGGGCCGGTTTCACCACCTTCGATTAGTGTTTAACCTCGTTTATCTTGGAGTTTAATCGCGTTTAAGGTTCTTCGCGAGTTTCACCACGTATATTAAACGTGTTTACTGGAAGTTAAACTCACGAGGAGTTAAACGCCCAAGATCGGCCGTTTAAGCGAAGGTAATCGCGTTTATCTGCTATCCATTCTCGTTTCCACGGTGTTTGAGGTTATTTACACGCAGTATTATAGTAGTATGATAGCAGCAGGTTCATGCTTCTAGATATATAGAATATAGTTTTGTTTATTATTTGTCTACATTCCTGGAAGTGTATTTCCATCATATAAGTAGACAAAATCAACAAGCAATGTTTAAAAAAAACATATCAATTTTATTTACACATGTACATTATAAACAATTTCACAAAAATGACAATCAGAGTTTAAAAGAAAACTATTATAAACGGATTATACCTTACACACAACAACAAATATTGAAGCTAAATACACGTGCTGACTGATAACCAGAAGTAATTTGTGGTTCTTCTATGATGGTACCTCAACGCCATACCATGCCTGCAATGAGATGTGTTTAAAAGGAAAGGAAATTGGCCAAGCAGGTACTATTTGAAACAAAATACACTTCTGGTAACAGTTTATTCCAGAGATGAAAATACAATGCTCAGTTCTGATTAAAAAAAAAATTGCAAAGAATGTTTGGCAACTCATTGCTTGTGACACTCATAAATATTTTTGTTACTGTGTTCATCTAGACATACATCAGAGCAGTAGATAGGAAAAGCATAATTCCAAATCCAAAATAATTAAAAATAAACAAAGAAAACAATTCATGAATACTCAATATATCAATTCATGAATTCAATCAATCAATTCATGAATACTCAATATAAATCATGTGAAGCTTACCTAAAATATTCATTATTAAAAACTTTCAATTCGAAATAAGTCAAATCAAATTGTTATGGTATTTAAAAATTGAAGTGCCAAGACCATGGTATCATAAACAACCATGTTCTGTTTTATTATACACAGAATAAATATGAAACCTGCAGGACTGTATAAAGGCTAAATAGATTTACTATAATTTATAACAAAGAAAAGGCAATTGTATACATGATGACAAAGAAATATTATTTATAACAAATCAATTTTTAAAATTTAGCCAATACAGAAATTATGTAGGAGTGAATCGTAAAAAGTTGATAAAAACATTGGACTCCACAATTATTAGTTTTTATGTACAATGTTTCAAGAACTATCCTAGAAAATTGTCTTTTAAGAAAATATTCTAGGACTGAGCCTGAAAATACTTTTTGCAACGAGAGCTATCTTAAGTCATATTGAATTTAAATTTAATAACAAAATTTATAGTCAAAAGAAGGGTACACCTATTGCTGGTCAATAAAAGTGCTCATTTTGCAGAGTTTGTTATATGAAAATGTGATCAATAAGTCCTGAAAAATATAAAATATGAATTATATCTCAGATATGTTGACGATACTTGGTTTATTCTACCTGAGAATTCTATAGATACTGTATTACAATAAAAAATATCTACTAATAAATATCTACAGTAGTAAAATCAATATACAACGTGTAGATATTTTTTATGGGTGTAACAAGAAATGAGGTGGCTAACATTGCAAGTAGTAACTATAATCATAACTTCAATATTAATTTTTTTATTAACCATATCTGAGCATTGTTTAATCTTTCATTGTAATTTGAGTTTTCACCTACATAATTGTATTTGTTACCAGAAATATGTTTTCTTTTATAAAGTACAAGCTTGGCCAGCTTCCTTCTCTTTTCAACACTCAAGAAATCATTAATACGGTAAGGTGTGAAGTGAGAAGTGATGCCATATCAATGGGCCACAGACTACATTTGCTTACCAATCAACATGTGTATTCTCCATTATATGTTGTTGTGTGTAAAGTATTCTCAATTTATTTTCTAAATTCTGAGTCGCTTGAAATGCATAGTATGTATAAGTAAAATTGAGTTTATGCATGTTTTTAATAACACAAGGCTTTCTGATCTTATGAATGTGCTATATCCCTCAAATAAGTTTTTGAAAACATTGGGAAACAAATAATTCAAACTTTACAAAGACCTATGAAGAAGCTGCTTCCATTATTACATTTATGGTCATAAGAACTTTTTCAACTCATTATTTCTCTGTTGGGAGAAAAGTTGATTTGAGAAGAAGCTTCAATTTCAGTTGTTATTTTTTATTCAAAATAATATTTTTTTTTACAGATAATAATTTTATAGACAGTTCATGAGAGACAATAGGAATGTTTCACTTGTTGGAAATGAAAACAGGAAAATATTACTTTTGGTTTAAATAATAATATTCATATATTTAGGGAATGTTTATATTACACTGGTTTACAAAAATAAACTTTTTTTCTTTCACAAGAATGAAAATAACAGATTCTATAAGTATTTTTCATACTGAATTGAAATATGATTTCAGTTTTTTCCCATCAGGCACAAGTTTTGTGTGATATGCATTTTAACATTTTATAATTTCAATAACATCAGCTATCCAACTCATGGTAAACTACTCGTCCTATCATATTCTTACTTCTCATTCTTTAGCTAGAAAGTGGTAATGATGATTTTCGGGCATATATTGTCCCTGGAACATCTCTCTTCTTGGTCTAACAGTAGTCCAGCCAACATATTACAACCAGTTTTGTTTTAGTACCTGTTTTCCATTGTAGAAATTTACTGATGAAAACAATCTTAATGCTCATCGCTGACAACCCCAAGATTTTCCAGGAGGAAGACTTAAGCCAGAGTCTAAGAAGTGAATTTTCAAAGACTTATTTCATCCCATAGCTTTATAAGAATGCAGATCAGCTACTACATCCGATGGTTTTCTGCTTTATAGTTTCCAAAGAAATTGCAATATACATTTTTAAAAGACTGTCAGACTGCTTTTTCCAGTGGATGTAACAGTTCTTCAAAAATATTCATCAGCTATTAATGACCGCATTTGTGGTCCTAAACAATTCAATTAAGCATCACTTTAGGGAATTTTGATTCAAGTACAAGAATCCATCAGAAAGTTTATCCATAGCTTTTACAAAATTTTTCTTTCCTCCTAATTTAATATGCAATGGAGGTAAATATATTTTCAGGATTGAATAAATGGACTAGACACATTTCTCATGTCAGGGATATGTGATTCCTTTAATTTTTGTTAAACAAAAATAATAACCACTTAGATGTTCCCTCGATTCCCTCCAAATCATAGTAATTGCAAATGGCATATGATGTGTACCATTTTTTCTATCAAGACAGCAGTCTTATCACATAAAACATACATTTGGGGCCCACCTCTTTTTAAAATTACCAACTTGACAGCCAAGTAATGTTGATAACACTTTTTCCCAAGTAGTGTTAAATTTAGTCTTTCATGTGAGATCACTACAAATACACCTGAAAGTATCTGCATGATTTACACACATTCTTGGCATGATGAAAATACAGAACACTAACTCATAGCTTACACAGTACAGTGTTTAGAAGTGCACTGTGTAAGCTTTGTGTTAGTGTTCTGTATTTTCATTATGCCAAGAATGTGTCAACACATCACAATGCCAGTAACTGGTCTGATCATGTCAAAACATGAGTGAACCCACACAGTATTGCCTGTTGGTGTTTCAGTAGGATACTACACATATTTTCCTTAAAAAAAAGCTTGAATAAAATCGCTGCTTATAAGGTAAAGGTCCCTACGACAGGTCAAGGAGAATGTTAAAATCATATTTTAAAAAGTAGCTGTCACAAAAAAATTTTACCTGATGGAAAAATTATATATATACATATCTGAATTCACTATGAAAAAACTCACTAGAATCACTAATCAGATTTATTGTGAAGAAAACATTGACGACCAGTGTTATCACACGTATATTTTCTTTAAAACATTACAGATATAATTTAACAAAAAAAATCATTTATTACATTACAACATTTTATTTCTGCAAGTCAGCAGCTGAGAGAACCAAGAAGATTAAAATATATCGTTTCTAATAAGAAATCTGTATGGACTTCGTGATTTCTAACCTCTATTCTCAGAATATTATACAATTTTGTGCTTGCAAAGAGTATACAACAGAAAATTTTAGGCCCATAATGCTCCGCGACTAGTACCAACCTCTCATTTTCAGCACGAAAACTCGATTAACTTAATCAAGTTTATATATTCCATGGTGAAACAGATCCAAATGTAAACGCGATTATATTGCGAGTTTAATTTTAATCGCGATTACTTAAACACGATTAGCGAGATACTTAAACGAGTTTGGTGAAACCGGCCCTTATTGTCTTACATTCTCAAAATTGTAATCTTGGCGAATCATCGCCCTCCTAACACAATATCCAATTTTTTTGTTACATATTTTTACATATTTAGTACTACATTACATATGATGCAGTTTTCACAATATATTTTCTTATTCTATGAATTTTCTTCAATTTTGTTACAATTTTTAATGAAAATAAGTTATTTTCAAAAAATCAGCATTTTCTCATACATTATTGGTGAAATCTAGGTGTCAAAAGTAACGTTGACATTGTGTTTTATGACCTGTTAGCTTAATTTCAGAGAAAAATTTGCAAAGTCCTGTATTACAATAGATAAAGCTTTTACTACTAACGAGAACGTTGTATGATGCAAAGTGTGCATGAACTTGTGCTTTCCAAAATATTTTTGATACGTTTGTATTCATTTTAAAACATTTAAGAACATTTTTTCTAAATGTAATTTCGTGCTACGTAAATGTTATTTTTAATTAGAAAATTATAATATTACATATTATATCCGATTTTACATATTTATTACATATTCTTACTGTTTTCATTACATATTTATGTACATATTTTGACGTTTAATACAACATATTTTTCCGGTCTCTAATCATCATATACAATTTATATATATATACATATATATATATTGTGACGGTACCGAATATTTGATAGGAAAATTTATTTAAAACATACGTCGTAGTAGCCTGTCGCGGGCCTACCCAGAACCTCTTTCTTTGTGCGCGCTCGGTCGGGCCGATTCTCGATGCACACGTACAGGCAGAGGTCCCTCGCGCCCCTTGTCCGGCAGGGCCAGCGTGTACAAGAATTATGACCCGACCGGCGTCCCTCTGGCGCCGCCACCCCCCAGGCGACCCGCGGCCCCACCCGATGTTAGAGTGAGAGGTTTGAGCGAAATTTTTCCATCGACTACGGTCAGAAAACGCTTCCGGACATTGGTCGAAATTAACCTAAGACGCAGTAGCCTTTTGCCAATACAGAGGAACCTTTCAAAATTTAAACCGAAATCATTCCAGAATTTTCGACGAAGGAGTAAGGAGAGGGGGTTACAGAGGCCTCGCGAGAAGTGACCAAGTGAAAATTAAAAAAGAAGGGAAGAGACGGTTTTGAGAGAGGGTTCGGGGAGGAGCGAGGAACGCGCACCTCGGCGGTGCGTCGTTCGGGGAGCAAACGCCGCTGGCGTGGACGCCTCCGCAGTGTGAGAGACAGAACTGTTATATTTTTTTGGTGCGCTGTGTGTGATGCGGAACGCGGAATTGCTCCTGACGGATGTTCGCTATCACGCGTGCGCCACTACGCCCGCGACCGCCGCAGAGCTATATTTCGTACTGGAGTCTCCGTCCACCTCACCTCGCCGGCTTCGAGTACGAGTGCCTGCCTCCCGCCCCCCGGCGAGGACCCTGCCTCGTCAGCTGTGACCCACTGCTGGCACGGTTTTCACCGCCAAAGAAGAAGGAGCTCTGGTGACGTCACACGAAGGTCGGGCATCGACCCTACGAAGTCTCCCAAAACACGGTCTGTTGTCCCCTAGACTCTTGTGAATGGCCCGGATTACAGACCTGTGCCCCATCATAAGCGAGCCGCGCTGTTTGTTTTTTTTTGAAAAAAAACTTCCTAAATTGTATTTTGCTTCTTCCTCTGTAAATTGTATCTTAATTGTATTGTCTTCTAGTAAGTAAGAAAGTTATTTAAGTAAAAGAGGAATCTGGGAAAGGGGGGGTAAATTCAAACGGTTTTTTGGGAGTTGCGGGATAAATAAGCAAGAGGGGAGGGATGTCTTTGGGTTTAAGAGGGAAGGGTTATTAGTAATAGGATTTATTTTATATTTATTTTATTTTAGCTCATTAAATTTTTATTTTTTTTTAAAAACTCAATGTATTTCATTTCGGCAACCAAGTAGCGTCCATCGATAGGCCCCCATTTCTCGTAGAGAATCACTGCTCCTGAGTTAGCCCGGCAACTACTCAGGTGAGTTAAAGAAAGGGGGGATCTCGATCGCCCGATCGAGCCCCGACGTCACACGCGAGGGCCCGCGCGGCTTGTCAATATATATATATATATATATAATATATAATCAACATTAATATAATATATAATCAACAAATTATTCTGGATAAAGAAGAAAACTGGATAATGTGTAACTTAATGAACCTATTTCACTATCTGAATTAACGTCGAAGGCTCGAAGAGGTCGTTCAAAACAGACAGTTGGACAACAATAGGCAACACCGCAAAAACCTCCAACCGTCCATTCGCGGAAGCAAAAACACCATCACCACCACCAATCACGACTCAAAACAGATTTTCTGTATTAGACTACTACAATGAGTTTCCTTGCCTTCCCAATCCTCACCACCCCCACCCATCATCGACACATCCATTCACAAACCAACGCAAACAGGCTAGCAAGCGCAAAGTAACAAAGACACGTAGAGTTGCGCAAACTGGCTCACAAGAAAACAAGGACATTCCCACTGAGCCCATCAAAAAGGTACTCATTTTAGCAGATAGCACAAATCTCCTCCCTGCTCAGTGAGAAACTCCCAACCAATTTCTCTGCCATGTGTGTGTTTAAACCTAATGGGAGGTTTGCCGACGTGACCAGTGAGTTGGACACGCACACAAAAACCCTCACCAAACGGGGTACGGTCATCATCATAGGAGGGCAGAATGACATTAATTTGGGTGGTCACTTTACGCCTGAAGAACATGTTGACAAATTACAACGTGCCGCCCAAAACACGAACATTGTAGTCTCGACTCTGCCCTTCTGGTACAAGCCCACACTATGCAAAGAAATTAGTCACGCAAACAACCAATTGAAACTGCATCTGAGAGGCACACATGTTAAATTGTTTGAGCTAAACTTTCTCTCAGAAAAACACTTCACCCGACATGGTCTTCACCTGAACCTTGTCGGAAAACATGCACTCGGTAGTGAGCTTGCAAAACACATCATTACACAAACTTGGCAGTGTCCTAACCAAGACCCATCCCCACCCACATCTCCTAGCTCTCTTCCATCCTCTGGGACCCCTTTGGACCCAATTACCTTATCCCCTGAACCTAATCCGTGTATTACCACTATTCATTCCTCTACATCTGTCACCCCTCCTTCCTCACCTCTTGTCACTGCTGGGACACGATACTTCCTTCGACCACGCACTCGAGGTAAAAATTAAATAAATAAATAAATAGCAACTACAGTCAGATGCAGCAGAAAAACATCCGTGTAGGTACATGCAAAAGATTCAAATAATGCATCATAATGTGCAATCTCTTTCAAATAAAATTGAATTTATCGAGGCACCATTACAATGTGATCTAAGACAAATAGATGTTTTTTGCTTTACAGAACATTGGTTGTCTCAAAATGATATAAACACACTCCAAATTCCTAGCTTTTACCTTGCAGGATCGTATTGTAGGGCGAGGGAATCAAATAAGGGCCCTGCTTACGGAGGTTCGTGTATTAACATAAGAAATTATATTGATTCTACCTTCTTGTCAGAATTCAATTTATATGCAGTTGAAAAAGTTTTTGAAACAACAGTAGTACATCTTACTACGCTCAAAATTATCTTACTTTGCATTTACAGACCTCCAACAAAGCGAGCTTCAGATTATTTCACTTTCTTGGAATATCTAGAGATAATTCTGAGCAAAATTAGTAAACTCTCTTTTAAATCCATTGTTATATGTGGAGATTTCAATATTGATTTTCTGAGCGAATCCCACGAAAAAGAGCAGTTTCTCAATTTACTTCATTCTTTTAATTTAGACATTACAGTGAATGTACCTACACGGAATACGCTTAAATCACAAAAAGCATTAGATCAAATTATAATTAACAAAACCACAACTACATATGAAATAATAACGAGTAATCTAGGATACAGTGACCACGATGCACAAATTCTTACAATTACTAAGAACATAAACACTGACACAATAAATAATACACGCATGTGCAGAGCATTCACTAAAGTTAATATAAAATTATTTACGGACTACTTGATGAAGGAATCATGGGACGCAGTTTATAACGCTGTTGACACGAATGAAAAATATAATTTATTTTTCTCCAAGCTTTCAATTCATTTTAACGCGTGCTTTCCTCTTAAAAAGAGAAAATTAAACATTTCAAGCAAAAGTAATACTTGGATCACACAAGGAATTAGAACATCGTGTAAAAACAAACGTACGCTTTACTTTATTTCTAAACATCATAACGTATCACCCGGTTTCCATATATACTTCCGAGAATATAAAAGAATTTTAAGAAAAGTAATAGTTCAGGCAAAAATAATGAAAAATAGTCAGGACATTTTGAGCGCTAGTAACAAAACTAAAGTAATGTGGGATATCGTAAAAAATACAACCACATCAACTCGATACCTTGTAGAGAATGTTATTTTAAAGGATAATGAAAGAGAAATGAGTAATCCGGAAAAAGTTGCCAATCTCTTCAACAAACACTTTTCTATAATTGCGTCTGATCTCACGAAGGGACTAAAATCACAAAATTCAACATTTTACATTTCCCAAAAAATTTCAGATACGATGTTTATTTCCGAAACTGCTCCCAACGAAATCCTCAGAATAGTCAGTAAACTAAACAATAAATATTCATCTGGTTTAGATGAATTTCCGGATTGTTTATTAAAAACTTGTGCACCTGCCTTTATACATCCGTTAACTCACATTTTCAATGCTTCTCTATGTACAGGAATATTTCCAGATATTTTCAAAACAGCAAAAATTAAGCCACTTTTTAAAAAAGGGAACAAAAATGATATTCAAAATTACCGGCCAATTTCTCTTTTGTCAGTTTTCTCAAAAATTTTAGAAAGGCTTTTCTACTTACGAATGGAAACTTTTCTCAAGAAAAAACGGAGCGTTTTCAGACTCACAACACGGTTTTAGAAAATCAAAATCTACGGAAACTGCCATTTTTTTTCTCAAAGATGTTGCTTCATCAATAGACCAAAATGAAGTACCCATTGGAATATTCTTAGATCTCTCGAAAGCTTTTGACGTTATTGACAATAAGATCTTGCTCTCAAAATTACCTTCGTATGGTATTCGTGGTATTGCCCTAGATTGGATAACTTACCTTAAACATCGGACTCAAAGAGTAGAAATACCATACAGGCAGGAAAGGACATTACATACTTATGTTTCCAATTCTTTGCCAATTGAGCATGGGGTCCCGCAAGGTTCGATCTTAGGTCCTATTCTCTTTCTGTTATATGTAAACGATATGCCCTCGTCTATTAAAAATGGAAGAACGGTTCTGTTTGCTGATGACACGAATGTTCTTTGCAAAAAAGAAGCAGTAAATAGTACAATTTCAGAAGTTTCAAATTGGTTTAATAATAACAAATTAATTGTTAACGAAAGAAAAACTGTTTCAATGCATTTTTGCATCTCAAATCGGAAATCGCATGTTCCATTGAAAATGAACAATATGCAATTAGCTGATGTTGAGGCAACAAAACTTTTAGGTCTTTCAATTCAATCAAACCTCAAATGGAATGTACATATAACAGAATTAAACACTAAATTAAGTTCAGTATGCTACGCATTCAGAATTCTTTCAAATTCTGTCAGCCTTCATGCAGCTCGTTGCGTTTATTTTGCAAATGTGCATTCCCGCCCGAGATATGGCATTATATTCTGGGGAAGCTCATCCTGTAGTATTCAGACCTTCAGATTGCAAAAGAAAATTATTCGAATAATGAAAAAATGCCTTCCACGTGATTCCTGCAAGCCTCTTTTCATTGAACTGGGAATCTTACCATTGCCTTGTCTATTTATTTACGAATCTGTAATATTTGTTAAAAATGACCTACTTAACGGAGGGAACATATTTTCATGCAATATTGATATTTATAATTACAACACACGCCGTAGAAATCACGTGCATCAAGGGTCAGTATCAACAGCTCAGTACAAGAAATCAACATACAATACATGTACGTTACTTTACAACGCATTGCCAGATGACATAAAACAATTAAAGTCGGTACACAAATTTAAGTTTAAAGTAAAATCTTTTCTGCTGCAAAACTGTTTCTATACAATTAGAGACTACACTGATCGTGAAAAAGAAAAATAATGTTTAATGTAACAAAACAAAGATATATAATGAATTAGTTTACGTTTGCATTGTATACGTTTTAAAAAATATTTAATACGCCTGTAAGAAGTAATGTACTTCAGCTTCCGGGTCAATGACCCCCATCTCGATCAGGTTTTTGTCCAGTTTCCCTGATCCATAGAGCAAATGCTGAGATGGTCCCTTGTTTTGCTTCTGGACGTAAATGTAGCTTCACTGTGCGCACGTTTTGTTGAGCACTCCTTTTGCTTGTAGTTCATTTACAGTTGAAATCGATTTTCTATAACTCGGGAAAAAAACATTTTTCAAATATTTTGATTTTTCTAAAATAATTATTTTCTAAATTCATTTTTTCGTTTTTTTAAATTTTAATTCTGGCCCTCAAGAAAATGTGCGCAGATAAATTTCTTCCCCCACACGTCATATACAGTTTTTACTGTTTTTTGACAAATAAATAAATAAATAAACCTCTACCATTGAGTACACAACTAATACCGCTCCTGGTCCTGATAATATTCCCAATGCCCTTATTAAAAATCTCTCTTCGAAAAGCAAATAAACCCTACTTGCAATATACAATATAATATGGAATAATAGTATCTTTCGTGAAATATGGAAAACAGCAACTGTTGTGCCAGTACTGAAACCTGACAGAGACCGATCGAAAACTGACAATTACAGACCTATATCATTAACATGTAACATGTGCAAAATTTTAGAAAAAAATGTGAACAAAAGAATTACATGGTTTATGGATAATCAGCAAATTATTCATGACAATCAATTCGGTTTTCGTCCTGGTCATTCTACACATTCCCATCTTATCAGTACCGAAACTTATATCCAAGAGGCATTTATTAATAAGCAACATGTGATTGCTGTCAACCTCGATATCGAAAAAGCCTATGACATGGTCTGGATACATCGCATCTTGTATAAACGTCAAGAAATAGGAATCTCAGGAAATATGTTTGAATTTCTCAAAAATTTTGCACTTGACCGTAGAATACAGGTGAGAGTTAATAACCACCTATCTGATATAAGGAAACCAGAAAACGGCGTTCCTCAAGGATCCGTCTTAAGTGTGACATTATTTCTTCTGGCCATTAATGATGCAGTTCAAGATATAAAAGCACCAACAATAGTTAGAAAATATGCCGATGATATAATTGTCCTCTGTAAAGGGAAAAACTTAACTACCACTGAAGAAGCTGTACAAGAAGCTTTAAATAAATTATATTCCTGGTCCCTTAAGTCTGGTTTTAAGTTTTCAGCCAAAAAAACCGAATGCATATTATTCTCCAAGCGCAACCTAAACACAACTCCCCATCTGTATTTAGGGCAACGCTACGATCTGTGCAAAACACCAAAATACTAGGATTAACTTTCGATTGTAAAATGACATGGAAGAACCACATCCTAAATCTGGTCAACGACTGCAAGAAGAGACTAAATATTCTTAAATGTATAGCTCACAACAACTGGGGAACTGACAGAAAACTCTTATTACTAACGTACAAATCAATTACTAGAAGCAAAATAGATTATGGATCACTGATATATAATTCAGCCAGACGAAATATATTAAAGACACTTGAAATCATTCATAACCAAGCCTTGAGAATCTGTACAGGTTGTTTCCACACAAGTCCTATTGGAAGCATCCTAATAGAGGCTCAAGAATCATCACTAAAATTCCGAAGGCAACTGCTGAGCATTAGGTATGCAATTAAAGCTGCCTCTTCAATTAATCCTATTATACATAATGATGTATTTCCCCCATTGCCAACTGTACATCAAGACTACCCTCACCACAAACCTTTCTACTCCAGAGTTAAAAATTTACTAAATGAATTCAATATTCAATACAACCATATTGAGAAACAAAGAATTCCTGCTCTGCCACCTTGGACTATTCCAAACGTGAAAATCGACTTGACCTTAACCAAATATCAAAAGAGAAACCTATCAACTGACAAATGGCTAAACAAGTCCTGGAATTATATTGATGCAAACTACTCCAACTATTCTGTAATCTCCATTCACGGCAGTTCCAATGAAACCGGAAAAGAAGCCATAGTATGCATGCCTGACAACACAATAAAGTTCCAGCTTAAGCAATACGCCAGCCATAAAACTACAAAGTCCTATGCCTTAATGTCAGCACTTAAATACATCCCCAAGCTTCACTCTCCTAATGTCATTCTGCTCATAAGCTCATTATCATCAGTCAACTGGAGCAAGAGTACTAAAACAGAAATAAACATCGTTATTATAGAAGAATATCTTCAGATCATTAAGGCGGGAATAAATTTGGTTCTAGTATGGATCCCTTCTCAAATTGACCCGGTCTTCATAACCAGAGGCGCCAGTATAAGTAATACATTAATTGATCTTCAAATATCAACAAATGTACATAATTTATCATGTACAGTTGAAGACATTTATAAAATTTGTTGAGGAAGAAATGAAAAATAAATGGAGCCATGTGTGATAAAATAATGAATGATTTATTTTATATAATTTAATTTACTAGCTCAGTTCTTTGGTTCTCATGCTCTCTATACAGAGGAGCCTGGAAGTCTGAAATTGTTTATATCCCGAAGGAATTACATATAACGTAGCACAACAATAATTTTGTTTATTAAAAATTGAATTTGGGATTAACAATATAAATTCTCTTGACTGATTGTATGCATTAAGTTCACGGTACCAAATTGTCTGGCGTTGTGAAACGATGGCCCCGCAGTTCGTAGCCCCTTGACTTCCGCGCCGAAAATCCCTCTTCGTGCCGGTCGTCGCCGAAGTCGTCTGCTTCTTTCTTGCTGACTCACTTCTCGCCCTATTGTTCCACAATCTATCCTCCCTATTCACGTCGATGTCCAACTTAAATAATTCAGCTTACATACGCGCCGCTACCACCAGGATGCCAGTCAACCACCAACTCTCTAGTCCAGCGCCCCCTTCTTCCCGTCAACAACCTTCGTTACCTAGTAACCGCGACCGTCCAGATTAAAGCGCGGCGTTTGTTTTGTAATCTTTTGTATATTACAGCTCCGTCCGTCCAGATTAAGGCGCGGCGTTTGTTCTGTAATATTTTGTATATTACACATGAAGGACAAATTATAAAGCCAGCTATCTTCATAAATCTGTAAACAGTTTTTATGCACTAGGCACCGACACTAAATTGCGACGCAGGGAGCAAGTAGTCCTTTCAAGAATACGAACTGGACGTTGTAAATTAAGCCATCTCTATTTGATCCAAAAATCACCTCCACCCTCATGTGATTTATGCAATTTACCTTTAAACCTTGATCACGTTTTCAAAGTATGTTCCAGGTATAACAGCCAAAGAGTATCAAATGGATTTAACCACCAATCAATACTGCATTCACGAAGTCTACAAGACTTGTAGACTTCGTGACTGCATTCTAAAGAAGACCAAGAAAAAATAATCAAATTTTGTTTAGCCATTAACATATTTATGGACATTTAAAGCCAATGGATTCAAGTAAACTGTAATTGTTGTCTCTGAATTGTTATTACTATTGTAAGATAATTGGAAATGTAATTGTTATAATTTTCTACTACTGTATTGTAACTAACTGAATTATAATTATATTGTAAATGTATTATACAGGAAGTCGCTAATAACCGCGATGTTGATGCGACTGAAAATAAAATTAATAAAAAAATTAATAATGTTTTTTGTATTTCTTTCCTTTCCATACCTCCCTATACATTTTAAACATGAAATAATATTTCGGTAGATTTTAAGAACAGGGTTCGGCTCCTATTGACGCGCACGATTCGGTTCCGAACGAGTCACTCGCGGCGCCGCCACAGTGTGCACACGGCCACGTGGCCAACGCATTTTCGTGTGGAATCGTGACGCTACGCTACCCGTGTCCAAGTTGAGGACGAGGCTCGGGCCTTCGGCACTCGCGTTAACATAAAACATCCTTGAGTCTGTCCAACGCATAATTACCAACGCATTTTATGCATTTAACATTATGCATGCAACGCATTTTATGCATTTAACCATTGTAATTCTCCATTACACATTCGCACCACACCGCACAATGCACAATGCAAGCAGTGCTCCCGGAGTGATTCGTTCTCGTGGTCCGCGCGAGTGAACCATGCGCAAGTGAACCGTGCGCCGTGAGGCCTCATTCACAATGCAAACTTAAACGTAAACGTAACGTAGCCGCAAAACCTAGAAATGTGTTATTAAGCGAGACCATTCACAATGCCTTGACGTAACCGTAGACGTAAGACCGTAAACTTAAGAGTTCGCAAGCTCCAAGCTTTTACGTTAAGTTTACGTCGGAATTCTACCGAAGACCAATCAGAGAGCAGCATGGAAGTTCAATTTCAGATTGTGTTCAGATAGTTTGTGGTTATGTCATTGTTATTGTAATGTAGAGAACTAGTTTACGAATGCTTTTGGTGCGTGTTGTGAATTCAATGTAAGAATTTGGACAATTTTATTGTGACTTTAACCTGAGATGGCGAATAAACTAATTATGTCCGACGAATTACTCATGAATTTGGTTCATGAGAATCCTTGCTTATAAGATGAAGGAAATGTGAGCACTACTATACATCTACTCGCATGTATATAAAGACAAATCGATAAGAATCTCGAAGAAAAAGCTAGAAACCATGGTGGAAAGATCTTTTCACCATGTTAGAGACGAATCGATCAAGTTTCAGTACATTGAATTCTGATTGGTTCAGGCGAAACTTACGTTCGTCATTGTGAATGCTTGTTTTTACGTGTAAATTTTGCGGCTAAGTTTACAGCATTACGTTACGTTTAAGTTTGCATTGTGAATGAGGCCTGAGCCGAACCCTGTCCTTAAAATCAGCCAATATTTCTTTTCTTTTCTCTCTCTCTTTTTTTTTCGTTTTGGGGGTTTTCACGGCGCTATCTAGGGGGATTTGCTTAATACCATCTGGCAGCACTGTGAAGCATCTGGCAACTGTTCGTGGCAGGAATTTCGTCGTGCTGGTCGCGTGGTCGCGCCGGTTTGAGAGATGGCGGGGGATCATGAGCGCAGTATGCCCCTTTCAATTGCGGTAGATTTGTACTGCAAACTGCGTTACGATGTGATATTGCTATAGGACGTTGACAACATTTCAAGGAATTCCTGCGCGAGAAAATTGAAGATGTTCCGATAGCAGAATGCTGTCGAAAATTACGTAATGATGAAAAGTGTCGTGAGTGGAGTTTAATTAGCACAAATATTGTGTTAATTGTAGCACAAATATATCTATTTACGTCGCGGGGAAATGAAGTGCTCGTCGGGAAAGAGACAAAACAAAGGTGTGTGATAAATGTTTCATTTCATATTTACTGACTTTGATGTATCAGCATCAAACTGTGCTACAAAATGTGTTTGTGTTGTGTGATTACTTTTCACATAATTTTTACCTTTAAGAAATACTAAGCGATATGTCCATTTTTTGAGCATTTGCTGTCTGAAATACAGGTATAGTGCTTTCCATTATCTTTAACTATTGAAATATATCTTACTTAACACGTGTGATGTTTGTAGGCAATACATATACTTCAAATTCACTGTGAATATAGAGACTGACTCAAACATTGTGTATTGAATAACAGTAGTAAGATATTACGTTTTAAAAAATTCAGTAATATTTAGTAGAATATAGAAATAGTTTCAGCTTCCAATAGATACTTGGGTTGCAGTCATTTTTTTCTTATAATTAAAATATAATTGATCTTGTTTAGCTGTAAATAATGTTGAGTGCTAGACTCAGTTTTGATCTTTGCAGGATGTTAAAAAGGAATATAGTAAGTGATTTTAAACAATCATAGTCAGGGATTAATGATTATTTGAGAGATAGTTTGTGCTTTTTTTAAGCAGGTTCTAGTTCATTGCATAGAAATACTCAAATGAAATTACTTTTATTTCTCAATTGTGCGGACTAGAAAGAGAAACATTGATTCAATGATGCAGCTAAGTAATAGGAATCAATCGTACTATTAGGTTACTGTATGATAGGGTTATAATGACAATTACATAATGGAAGAAAAAAATTCAGTACTGCACTTTTAATTCAGCACACTTTTCAATCTAATGATACAATTAATGTACTCTGAAACATTAATTATAATAAAGTAATTTCAACATGTTAAATTTAAAATCAGATTCCAAGCATGTCCACAACATCTGAAATCTATTACAAAGTTGTCTGTAGATTCAAGGATTAATGTAATAATGTATCATTTAGTTAAAGGTCATTATTGTCAGTGCTTGCTGAATGGTACAAATTGCAATTGAAGAATATTTCAGGATTTTATGTTGTCATTTAAAAAGTATATACAAAATTTCAAAACATTGTGTCAGCATTGGGTCAAACTTACTGAGGAAATGAGAGATAGTGGTGGGCATGTTGAATTAACATTGATTGAGACATTTAATGTACTTGTGTAATTTGACCATATACATTTATTTTATTCTATTATATGTAGTCAATTTTTTGCCCTTTCAGTCTTGTTGTTTATATTTTTAACCTGGATCATAATTTTTTTTATTTTTTTGTGCAAATTATTCTTTATACTGAATGAGTTGCAGTATTGGAGTGAAATAAATTTTTTTCACATGTCCTAATGCTATAATTCTTTTGTTTAAAGGAATAATGGAAACGCTTAAGAAAATTCTAAACAATGGCCCTACAAGACAGAACTGAAGAAATCAACTTGTCAGTCTGATTCAACTTTTATTGGATTCAAATGAGACTTGCCATGCGTGAACACTTATGGTGTTTTGCAACTCCTGTGCTGTTATTGTTTGTAAACATGAGTTTGCAATTTCACTTGCTGGAAGACATGCACCAGCTTTCTGTATTTTATTTTGGCATGGGGAACAAACAGTCATGAATTATAGTAAAAGGAAATGTGAATTTATTTGATTCTACAGACATTTCTGTTTAACATTAAATGTTTGGAATCTTTGTACGACCAAAAAATGTCAATGGTGGGCACTGGAAGAAGGAAGAATTCAAAAAGATTGAAAAATGATTCTTCGGTGCCAAGTGTAAATATAATGAAGCATTTAATTGATGTGTTTGTTCAATGTCTTTCTGGATGGATTGTTCTGCAACTGATGTAATGATGAAATTTTATAACTGGAAGGAGGCTACCTTGAAGTAATTTTATAACTGAAAGGAAGCCACCGGCTATCTTCAATTATTCCGGTCTATGAGGATCTTCAATGGAAAGTTGCCTGTTGGTAAGTTTTAATTTCATTTCCAACATTTGTAACTTGTTTTCTTACAAAAACATGAAAACATGAAATGTTTACTTCTAGGTCTTGACATGTGGGTTCTGATCAGAAGAATGATTCCTGGCTTCGATGTTTGATGATTGTTCCTGTGGTAAGCAGAGAAGACTGTTGTATTACTTATTTGTATTGAAAGGGAAATGAAACTAAGTGAAGGATTAGTTCTTCTTATACTACTATGTATAATTAAAAACGTATTGATAATTAAAAATCAATGCAAGTTAGTGTACTGTTCTGCTATTCTTGTGTATAAATCAATTAGATAGACTTCTTTTCAAGATTGCATTGGTGAATAAAAATACGTGATGTTTATACTATCATTTAAAGTGATACAGTGCAACATGTGGTATAAGCAATTCAAATTTTTATAACAATGGAGTTGAGACTGTTTAACCTCTTAGGTTCAACTTATTCTGCACTTGTAAACTGCTGTGCAGATCTCCAATTTATTAATGGTAGCTTTGCAGAATACCTGAAAAGCTGCTCCTGTCAATAATTGTTAGGATTGCACATCAATATCATGCACATGCAATAGTTGTTCAGATGTAATGATTCTGATATTTTTAAAGTTTTATATAATATTAGATTTTGACAGTAAAATTGTATTTTATGGTTTGTTGCTACTTGTTTTTTTAAACATATTTCAAGGTTTCCTGTTTTAACATAACTTGAATAGAACTTGTCCATCTACTTCATTTTTCTCCATAATTTTGATATTTAGAAAGGGATAAAATCAAAAACTTGAATGGATATTAATGTTTATACTGTGTTGCCTACAGCTTTTTGTGTGGAAGTTACATTTATTTCAGTGATTTTACATTAGGATCTTTTTTTCTCTACGAAAGGGATATGAAGTGCAAATTTAACATGTTCTAGGTATGTGTGTTTTTAAGTTCTATGCATATACAAGATGTCTTTTCTTTAGTAAGGATCAATGATGTCTTAAAGTTGTTTTAGGTTACCTTATACTTCAATTTTAGCTTTTGTAACTGACTTTTAATTGACGGTTGTGTTTTGTGCCATATCATTGTTTTCAATAGTGCATTTGTATGAGCTTGTGAGAATTTTTTTGCACAGCTTCTTACTAGGGAAAAAAGGGGAAAGTATTGCAGGGTATTTTGTGGAGGAGGAGCAACTTTTCTAACCCTAAGCAGGATAATCCTGCAGCACTTAAGTGCAAAGGGTAAATTAATTAATTAAAAAGATTTAATTATGAATGTACAAATTTTCAGAGAATTAATAATTAACTGTCAAAAAACTGATTGGGTAAGCTTATGCTTCTAAACAGTAGTAAAGTTTAACATGTCTGGAAGTTTATAAAAAACCCAATGAAATTACTAATACCAAGGTACCTTACTATAAACTAAAATTTAAGAAGTACCTACCACAATTTAATAAGCAAATTATTGACCAAATTATTCACATGAAATAATTCTTTTTTGTAATTCACTCCAAACTGTAGCTTCTACTGCAACTGATTTTGTAAACACCATTAACGATTAAGTTTAGAATGTCCATATTCCTATTTCTGGGGTAAACCTTCCTGGATTTTAAGAAGAAGAAGAAAACACGCACACACACAACACCACCACCTCTCTCCACATCAACTTGTTCCATGTAGGTACACCAGACATGAATTGCACCTGCTCATCAGAATCCAAGAACATATTGGCCTTTACAAAATATCTGCAAAGTTCTTTGTCCTGCATCTCCCGAGCGATCGGAGAACTTGAGCATGCACCACTAGTGATGCTTTGAGCCTTTTGCTCTCTCAAGACAAGTTATTTAGATTAAAATAGCCCAATTAGCAAATAAATCAATGTCTGATATTTTAATTAACTCTTTATTATACTTGTTTAAATATTTTGTGTTTAATTAATTTAATAATTAAATGTTTTATTTTCAAAATATATTTATTAGTATCTGAGAAAAAAAATACTTTTGGTATTGCCTATCACTCTAAAATAAATTAAAAATAACCAAATATTTTTTAATTCTAAAAGTAATGGCTTTAGACAGAAATGCTACCATAATTATATTTATCTACAATCTCTTAACAGGTTCCTAAATTATTACTTTAATTGATTGATAATTGTGAAAGTTGGAGCGTTTTAAATATGGGAGAATGTTAGGAAAATGAATTGCCGGGAAAGTGAAAATGAATATTTAAGATTATGCAGACACAGTTTATTAATAAAATTTTTCTTTAAAATTGTCCAGAAGCATACATTGCACCTTCAACATCACCATCCAACAGTATTGTTGTATATCTAAAATTATGAGACAGGACCCTCTTCCTCAATATCTCATTTGCAGCTACCTCCATTGCATTTGAAGATCCATTAAAATTATTATGACACTCACCACTTAATTCATGAATTTCTTTCTATTTTTATATTTACAACTTTTTTCTCCTAATTTGCTCTTGTTCTTTTCACAAGTGCTACAGTATTTTGACAAAACATGAAAATCAGTAACAAGACCAGTCAAGGTATCGATAACAATTCCCATTCTATAATGAGATGTATTGCCTCGTATATGCCAAGTTCCATCGTACAATACTGATAAATTTATAACTTCTTCATTAATTGAATCTAGTACATCTGTGTAAGCTCCATGTATGGCTGCATATGAAAGCCTCAAAACTTCCTCTTTCATTTTTGCATTATTTTTAATAACAGTAAGAACACGAGAATTGTAAGTTGAAACATTCATTGATGGTAAACCAATTACCATTGAAACTGCTCTATTGCTAAATGGCCCCTACCTATTTGCAAAGAAGCATCCACAATTTTCCTATTCACTTCATATGGTGGCCTCGTACAAGATGATGTTACAGGAACACGAGGGCTAGTTGAAACTTTATTGAACAGTTGTTCACAATTAATACACTTGCTCACTAACTGATGAGCAAATGACATCGATTGTTTTACTTCAATTCATAGGAGATTTGAGGATCCAAAGACAGCACTCACACACATCCGTTTAGTAAATGTTTCCAAACACACTTGTGAAGTAACATTAAGTGCAATTTTCTTCTTCTGATATTTCACTGTTCAGCAGGAAAAACATCAGTGAACTTGGAAAAAATGTTTACACTGGCTGATGGTGTGACCGGTGTGATTTTGTCAGATAATGAACAATGCTTGACATCTGATTCTAAAAAAATTTCTTCTTCCTCAGCACTCACACTTGTGACTGCAATCTTCTGCTGTTTCTTCTTTACAAAAGCTGTATTTTTATTACCAGTGCACTCCTTTGCACCAAAATAAATATAACCTAAACTAACCGACGGAAAGTAAATTGAGAATACTAAATATGTATTACACAACACCTACCAATTAACCCTTAACTAACACGGTCAGCTTATGTAACGTAACTAACAGGGCGTAGTCTCACAGACCGCTGTCGTATGTTTCTTTTTTATTGAACTGAGATTGGTATAGAGGTATTGTTATTAATTTATAATCATAGCAAGAAACATAATTTTTTCAATATACCTTTTTATTTAATTATTTTTGATTTTACATATGCAAAAAAACCAATTTAATATTTGCTTTAGTTTCTGAATAAATTATCTTTGTAAAATATTACTATATGCATTACTTGTGTGCACATTCTTTACAAACTTTCTTAGCACATTGCAAAATATGGGACGAGCACATTTGAAGCAGGGATACCTTGTTTTTCTTTTGAATTTACGTGAGCAAAGGAAGCAAGTTCTTCGAGTTTCAAATGTCTTGTGCTCCTCCTGTTCTGCAATTTCTTCACCGATACCCAGAATTCTCTTGATACTGCTGGATAATTGTTGAGGTATTGTTCTGTTTTGCAGCCTGTACTTCATCGCGGGATATGTCATTGCTTTAGCAAGCGTCTTGATAAAATCCAAATGAGTCGTTTTTGGAGTGTCTCTGAATGATTGGAAAATGACATATGGATTAACTGTGTTTATGTCAACCAAAGAAAAAAATATTGCCATTGGCCATCTTCTGGTTCGTCTGCTTGCCGAGTAATTTGCTCATTTTTGATCCAGACTGTCTACTCCTTTTGTCAGATTATAGTAACAAATAATTTCAGGTTTCTCTGTCTCTGGATCAACTGATCGAGAGTGGTGCATTGACGATATCAGGAGCACTGCTTTGGATTTCTTAGGAACGTATGATAAAATTGTAATATCTTCACCAAAACCATATAAAGATGAATTAACAATTCTAGATATATGAGGAAGAAATTCTACTGGTATTTCTGATATGTTTTTCTTGAGGGTTCCCACATATGTTATCTCTCTTTTCTGCAATTCTTTCACAAGTTGTAGGGAGCTGAACCAATTATCTGCTGTAACATTTCTTCTAGATTTTTCTATTGGTTTTACCAGTCTGATCACTGCTTGCGAAGGAATACTTATACTGCAATTTTTGTAGGAAGAGCTCTCAAGATAACTCAAATCCCATCTTCGCGATGGAATATGTTACGGCATTTCGTATCGTTCACAGTCGTTGCACAGTCGTCTGCTAGATTTCGCACAATCGCGACCGTATGAAGCAGTGCTTGCGATCATGCGACTTCTACCGGCAAGACCGAGAAAAGACGCGAAATGCCGTGACATATTCCATCGCGAAGATGGGATTTGAGTTATCTTGAGAGCTCTTCCTAGAAAAATCGCAGTATAGTTGTTTCTCTTCATCAGAAAGTGTAATTCAGAGTGGCCAGCAATCTGGCTTTGGCTGATTTTAAGGACAGGGTTCGGCTCACGGCGCACGGTTCACTTGCGCATGGTTCACTCGCGCGGACCACGAGAACGAATCACTCAGGGAGCACTGCTTGCATTGTGCATTGTGCGGTGTGGTGCGAATGTGTAATGGAGAATTACAATGGTTAAATGCATAAAATGCGTTGCATGCATAATGTTAAATGCATAAAATGCGTTGGTAATTATGCGTTGGACAGACTCAAGGATGTTTTATGTTAACGCGAGGGCCGAAGGCCCGAGCCTCGTCCTCAACTTGGACACGGGTAGCGAAGCGTCACGATTCTACACGAAAATGCGTTGGCCACGTGACCGTGTGCACACTGTGGCGGCGCCGCGAGTGACTCGTTCGGAACCGAATCGTGCGCGTCAATAGGAGCCGAACCCTGTTCTTAAAATCTACCCTGGCTTTTTTAAATTCAAGGTTTTTTCCCGGTTTTCCAGGTTCTGTTTTGCACATTACAACACAGTTTTACTTTCTCGCTACCGGTTACAAAGTAGAGAGAAAGGAATGCTGCGCGGAAAAACGGCCAATTTCCGAAAAGAAACTCTTATCCCAGGACTAGTAACGAAAAAATGGAGTTGTTAAATTTAGAAACAAATTCTATAAGACGCGGTGTAAAGTCTATGTTTGCATTATGTTTTGTGAGTCCATACCGAAAAATCGAATGACGGTAAAACGTCTTGTCTGTCTGTCCATCCGTCTGTGAACAACGCTTGCGGTTGAAACCGTTCAGCCAATTTGCTCCAAAATTGATATTTCTCGATCGTTGTGGGTGATATAGCTGCCCCTTGAACATCAATCCGATATTTTGATTGGGGGGGGGGTACTTTACATGAAGTCCCTGGGACATTTTCAAAAAAATGGATTAATTTTTGTTGTTGGATAGTGTGAAGAATGTTTAAGAGAATGGTGCAGATCTCATGTTCGTTGAAAACCCCGAGTTCTCGAAAATTGCAAAAATGCAAATCTTTTTCGGAGTCTGACAAATAAGAGTGTAGTGAAGCTTTTGAGTACCTATTTTATTAATAAAATAGGTACTCAAAAGCTTCACTACACATTCTTATTTGTCAGCAAATTCTCAATGGTATACGGCTTAAAAGACCTACCTACTTGAAAAATGATAGACCACACGTCATGAGTAGAGCCCAGAAATTAAGCAAAATTTATTTTTAATTTCTCGAATACGTACGTATATACTGAGTAATGTACGTATTATATAGAAAGTAAAGTAATGCTGGGAGAGAGGAAAAAAAACTGCGATTTTTTTACAGAAAAAATCCGTATTGTAAAGCCTTGATTAAAGAAGGGGATAAATCCTAAAATATGTAGTAAATAAGTCATAACACATTATATAGTCAAAATTCACGACCAGTAAGTGGGCGATCGCCAGCCCTGCTCTATACAGTCCCGATCATGCGACTCCTAGCGGCACAACCGGGAACGACGCGAAATACCGTGAGAGATTCCATTTTGTTCCCCCCCACGCGCCAAGAAAGAAAAACCTATGTATACACACGCGGCAATATTTGACATCGTGTGACCCGGGAGTCAAGGACTTCGCAATCCTAAAGCATATATTTATGGATTTTTTCGTACATATTTCGATTTTAACTCCCGCCATTATCGTCTATAGAGTTGAATCATGCACGTTAATGAATGCGATGACGTATGTGAATTTCTGTTAAAAGTTGGAAAATCAGTAACTCAGAAAAAACGAAAAATCACGGTTTTCAAATCCCGGTCAAATCCCAATCAAATTCCCAATCCCAATCAAATCCCAATCAAATTCCCAATCCCATTTCAAATCCCAATCAAATTCCCGGTTTCTCAAGGATTTTTCAAATTCCAGGTTTTTTTCCTGGTTTTCAAGGATTCCAGGTTCGCTGGCCACCCTGTAATTCCATCAGCCCCCTTTCCTGTGTAAATATATGCATTGAAGAGGTAACTGTTTCTAGCGTCAGTCAAACACATTATTTTTAGTCCGTATTTTGCAGGCTTCTTCGGCATGTAAACACGGAATTTGCAGCGTCCACGAAATGGTACTATCATCTCATCAACTCAAACAAGGACCGAGTGATAGGCAGGCTTGTGAATTTTCTAAGAACTTAGTGAAAATGGCTGTAATGGCAGCAGCACCTGTTTTTTCTTTCGTGCCGATCATTAACATTATCAAATCGAAGAGCAGACAGAAGAAACAGAAATCTATTTCTGAACATAGTACAACGAAATATATCTCTACCCGTGCCGTTAGTTGCGAATAGGCTGTCAATATTTTCATTTCCGGATTTGAAAATTGCCGTAAATACCAAAAGTCATGTGAAACCTTTGAACTCAATCAAATCAACATCATGAAAATAAGATAAATCTTTTGAAGTAAATTTCTGTCTCATTTGATCAATTTTTACATTAGTTCTAGTAATTATTTCTTTCATCATATCTTCACTGAAAAGCAGTTTCCAAATACATTCAATATTAGGATTATTACCTAATTGTTTGGCCTTTTGACGCAGTCCAGGAAGTTGCAGGATGATGTTATGCCGACGAGTGCGTGTGTTTTGAGGTCGTTCCATTTTAGACCACTCCAAAGTTTTATTTTTGCCATAAAAACTCACTTGAAGAAATCTCTTCTCTTCTGTCGTATAAATCACTATCAGATTCACTCTCCTCTGACTCAGATTGATGGTCACTATGCAAATCACTCCCTACTTCATCACTATCCGTAAAGTCAGCTTCCTGAAGAAGATGAACAATTCTTTCATCATTTAGACTAGCCATCTAAAACACTTTACACCAACGTTTTTTAGACTTAAAATTAATCCGAAAAGAATTTACTATGCCAAATTCTCACACACTGTTAAGTTTGCGTGCACTATCTGCAAGACTGGCCCTCGTAACGCAACTAACACGCGCGGTCTCACATAGCGCTGACGCGTCGTTCGTGGAAAAGTGGGCGATAAACAAAACTGAAAGGTGGATCAAGTTACAATAGGGGCGTCATTCAGTAAGCGATGAGTTCCTGGAAAGGTAGGAGGAGAGATGGCGCGAATATTTCACAACAAAGGGAACCAAAATCGATGCAATGTTGCCAGCGGTCTCTCAGACCGCACCATGTGAGTTAAGGGTTAACTAAGTTTTAGAAAAGTTAAAATAAAGAAACTAATGAAACTAATAGTTTCGAATTGTTCTTGTAAAACGAAAGGTAACAACAAATCTTGTTAATTGCATTAACGTCCACTTTCAATTCGAAAAATTAAATTTCTGACAGATTTCGAATGTAAGTTTTGCACCATGGAAGTCCGATCGGCTCTGCTCCAATAGATCAGCTGTAAACCACTGCTGTCCACTGCCGCCATTTGCTAACTTCGACCCGGGATAAGGGCCTAACCCAAGGCCGAGTGGCGGGTTACGAAATTCCCGTAGTTATACCACTAGGAGGGGATAACCCGTGATTGTAGAAAGCACGAAGGAGCACTGTACCCAGAACAATGTTTTCTGTGGTATATACCACAATTGTAAAAACGGCCCTTAGTGTAAACTTTTGTCCCTCTCTAAGTGCTTTTTGCACTTGTCAGAGAAGACTGAGTTAACTATCACTTTTGTAGTGGTCCCAGAGTTGATCATGGCTCATTCAATCATCAATGTCTGTTGACCAAATATTATCTATTGAATGAACCGTTACAATTGAAATAAATTTTGAAATTTAATTTAGGTTAAATTAGAAATAAATACTCATTAGCCAATTGGCAACTATCACTAACAAAATAAATATTAAATATCCTGCATCCTCGTGAGTAGTAACTGCTCTTTTCCCCATGTTACTTAAGCTCATTTGTTTTTTACACAATTTGCACTTAAAACTATGTATATCTTTAGGTGCTTCTTCTATCCAAGAAAAGGTTTCCTCCCATAATTTATTATAAACACACTTCCTTACTGCCATGATCTCTTTTGATGACGTTTAGGCCTACCTGAAAATAATGCAAATTTAATTAAATAACGACATACATACATACATACATATTTAGGAAAAGTAAAAAATTAAATATATACTTTATTTTAAAAATAAGAAATCTATTTTTGCTAGCCCCCCTAGTTTATTATAAATATCAATATAAATTAATTATATACATAAATATGTACTATACATGTATAATAAAATCTATATATTTAAGTTTTTTTACAAACAAATCTTTAAAAAATAAAGCTTAACTAAATAAATGATATATTTATAAAATTATATTTTTAATTATATTTAAATTATAGTTAAAAATTGAATAAATATATTTCCATTGGATAATTGTTTTTAATATAAAATATGGAATAATATTTCTAATTAAAATTATATCTTACTATTATTTGACTTCATTTCATCTAATCCAAGAAAAACAAGAACTCATATTCATTTGTTTCTCTCATACCTGAAAAGATATAAAAATATTTTGTAAGGTGAACAATTTTGTAACTACGTGGAAAAATCGGATAACATTAATATTAGTACATTTGAAAAACATTCATTTTAAGATTTTAAATTTCTAAAATTACATGATAAACTAATTGTTTTATATCTATATCTTAGAATATGTTATTAACATCACCATTTACTTAATCATTTCTTTATTTATGTATTAATAATTTATTATATATAAAATTGTACATTTCATTTCAAACAAATTGTAAAAACTGAAGAAAACAGGCGTAAATATGTTAACGGATTTTTAATCGATATATTTTTATTGGATCATTATTTTAATTAAATCATTGTTATTTTATAATTAAGTCATTACTTACGTGTAAAAACTATATTTACAATAATTTTTCTGAAAAATAATGCACTTCAGATTAAATCTTAGGTTCTTTTTTTCCGGGAAGTACTTGCGGAATGAAGTTAGGTTAAGTTTAAATGCCAATTACAAAAATGTAGATAATGCCGAACTTTTGATGTTTACAGCGCCACACAAAAAAACCGCGTATAGCTGAAATTGGTAATTCTTAGATAAAACCAAACTATGTGATAAAACAGAACTCCGCCAAATAAATTTAGCTAAAAAAACATAATGTCATCATAATGTATATTATATATAACATAAAATAATAAGAAAGGATGTATTTTATATAACAATATTATAATTTTTTGATCACGACTGAAAACATTTTCCCTGACAATTGATGAAATTTCCTGACAATTCCATGACTTTTCCAGGCACAAGTAAATTCCCTGATTTCCTGACTTTTACTGAGTGGTGGCCACCCTGTATTTCAATTATCTTCAAAAGTATGTTTTTGCGTCATTAACACAAGACAGTTAAAATGATATCTAAATACATAATGTTACAAAGAATTTCTCTTCGCCGTTCCTCAATAACAAATTGTAATTGTAATTGTGATTGGGTATTTATAATAGATAATACAAAATGGCAGTATGCAACTGGCAACAAAGAAATTAAGTTATGCATTATTAACCAATCAACCAATCAGAATCTTGTAATAACTGTAGTAATGAGCAGAAAAGAATATCACATTATATTGTGATGAACCGCCACTCAAACACAAAAAGTGTGTGTGTGTGTGTGTGGGGGGGGAAGCTCCGTCACACCGAAGTGTGTCGGTATTCTGATGACAGGTGTGCTCGTTAAATTTGTAAGTGAATGGGCGCCAAACGAACACTTACCTGACATCCGGCACCAGCTTATGAGCACCTCAGGGGTGAGCACTCTGTTTCAATGAGGGCATGCACAGGGTTTGGCAGAAACAAGCTTTTTCGAATTTCCTTTAATGTGTTGTTCGCTTGAAGGACGAAAACACGTTTATTGTTGCTTTTAAATTACAATGTGCTTTCTTCTTGTCACTTAAACCACCTATTATTTAAATATTAATCCAATTTGACACTTGCTCAAATTACTGTTTGTTTCTTAAAATTGTCTTTAACATGGATATTACTGATGACACATGCAAGTGGTAGATTCGTACTTCAGATCAACGAATTGCGCACCTGTTGTCGTTCCGATGGGCGCAGTCACAGGCAGACTGACGAACAGGTGCCGCCGTCCCAGAACAGTAGCAGGCAGAATGGGCGTGGCAGGTTTTTTTTTAAATATATTTATTTATACTTCTTCGACAAAAATTTGTCTTTCAAGTGTGTGAATTTTTACATTAACATAGTACAATTTGAGGAGAAACTTCAAAAGTACCCTTTAACATGTTACTGATATGTATAGGTATTATTGATTTTGAACACACAATGATCTTAGAAATAAACTGTGGTTATAAATAGTACAAAATACATGTAATTTTTTTACAATAAATAATAGTTACATGAAATAAGTTAACTATGGATGTAAACGGTCTTTTGAATAGCGTGATTTGATTCGCGGGAAAGGATTAGCTGTTTTTCCAAGTTGAAAAGATGTATAAGCAGGAGAAGAAATAAGGGAAGTATAAAATTTATCTGAGAGATGAAGGATCCAGGATTTTAGAGACAGAATACCGAGTTCGTGTAATATTTGATTGTTTCTTATAAACCAAGGTGCTTTCAATGCTTTTCTAAGATATTTATTTTGTATAGCCTCTAGTTTTTGAATATGCGATTTCGCTGCACCACCCCAAATGGGACCCGCATATGTCAATGATGGGCGAATTATATATTTAAATATACATAAAGCTGAATCTAAAGAAAGATGAGAATTTTTCTTCAAAAATGGGTATAATTTTAGAAGCTTGACATTCGTTTTATTTATTATTGATGTAATGTGTGGTTCCCACGTTAGTTTAGTATCGAGTTTTAATCCAAGATACGTAATTGGGGTCTGGTTAGAAAATCAAGAAATTGCTTTATAGTTAATAATAAGTGGATAAGTTGGAGAGATTCGTTTTAAAGAAAATATTTTTGCTTGAGATTTTTGACTATTAATCTTGATTTGCCAATTATTGTACCAAGTAACAAGAGTATTTAAATCATCTTGTAAATTATCACGACCAGTTATAATGTCTGCATGAGAAGTGAATGGGGATGTGTCATCGGCAAAAAAGGCTACTTGTGAATTAATTAAATGTGGAATATCTGAAACGTAAATATTAAAAAGTATTGGTGAGAGTGGAGAACCCTGAGGTACTCCAGCGTGGATATTGTATTCAGAAGAAAAAAACATTGTTGACCTGAACTTGGAATTTACGCTGTGATAGAAAACTTGATAATATTTTTTGTAGATATATAGGGAAACCGAATATTCTAAGCTTCTAACGTAAACCATCATGCCATACTTTGTCAAAAGCTTTTTCAACATCTAGAAATAGTGCAAATGTAAATTGTTTCTTTTGAAAACTTGATGCTATAAAATCTGTGATTCTTAATAATTGGTGTGTTGTAGAATGATTCGATCTAAATCCAAACTGAGATTTTGGGAGTAAATTAGTTTGATTAATAAATTTAATTACTCTCGTTAGAATTATTTTATCAAAGACTTTTGCAAATGTTGATAGTAAGCTAATTGGACGAAAATTTTTTGATCTTGAATGATCTTTTTGCGGTTTAGGGATGGGTATTATGATTGCTCTTTTCCAAATTGAGGGATAGTAGTTTAGTCTAAAACAAGCGTTATATATTACTGCCAGTGAACTTATGGTGGAATTTGGGAAATGTTTGAATACTATATTAGGAAGTTTATCAAACCCTGGATATTAGTTATTCTTTAGTTTTGTTATAATAAATTTAATTTCTGACGGAGACGCAAATTTGATCCTCTCAGGAACCGTGTAGTATGGATTTTGAAGATATTTTAATACATTTAGATGAAATGAATAATTGTTAATCGGATTATTAGTAAATGTTCTAAAAAATTGGTGTGCTTAAAGTTCCGCTTTTTCAGAATCTGAAACGGCAGTTTTATTTGTGTCTCTTAAAATGGGTATTTGGTGTTTTTCTTTTGTTATAGTTCGGATAGCAGACCAGAGTGATGACGAATTTGGTTGGATTTGAGATAAATAGTTATTAAAGTTAATATATCGATGCTCTTGTAGCTTTTTCTGAACGGTGTGGGTTAATTTATTTAGTGTTTTCTTTATTGAGGGATCACGTGTTATCTGCCATTTGCGACGTGTAACGTGTTTAAGAGTTATTAAATTAAGTATTTCTTTAGGTAAATTATTAAATGACTATTTTGGAAGGGCAGGAGTGAATCGTTGATAATTCTAGTGATTTTGTGACATTATTTACAATAATTGAAATTTCGTCGTCTATGTCAGAAGACGTAAGTAAAGAGGAAGGATATGTTGTGAAGTATTGCATATAAGAATTAAATATAGTCCAATTAATCCTTCCTTTTATGAGAGAATTATTAACTTGATGTATATTTAAGATTTCATGGAAAGTTATTAAAACTGGATTGTGGTCTGAGTTTAAAGCTGGAATACAATATTGCTTAATTGGAAAATTTATACTTTGGGAAAGTACAATATGAAGAATATCTGGAAGAATTTGAGTATTATATGAATAATAAGTTGGCTGAGAAGGAGCATGAATTGACCAATTGTTTAAAGTAGTTAGATTATATAAGAATTGGCCTTGTGGAGAAGTAGTATTGCATCCCCAAGCTTGATGTTTAGCATTTAAATCTCAGAGTAGAAGTGTTCTTTTATTGTTGTTTAGTAGTAATTCGAGAGTAAATTTTGATAATTTTTTGTTAAGGTGGTTTGTATGCTGCTATTATATTTATAGGGCCTACAGAAAAGAAAACAGTGAGAGCTACTAGTTCTAGATCAGTAGAGTTGTGAACATATATTTGTACATGTTTGATTTTTCGTCGTATAAAAATTGCTACACCTCCTCCAGCAGTGGTCGTCGTTCTATCTTCTCTGTATGTTTTATAATTTGGGATATTACATTTTTTGGAATGGGTTAAATGTGTTTCTCTAACAGAAGCAATATCAATGTTATGACTATTTAAGAAATGTTTAAATTCAGCTAGTTGGCGTAGGACACCATTAGCATTCCAATTTAAAAATTTTACTTTAAGTGTGGTCCATTATTAAGAATTCGTGGAATAATTTCTTGAATTAATCGATGTATTTGCGGAAGTAAAGAGTTTAGTATTTGATTTGTTATAATGGGAATGTATGTATTCAAGTCAGAACTATTAATGGGAGAGGAATTAAGTGTTGTTCAAATGGTGTTGAGAGTTTGTAGATATTGAAGGTAGATACGGGAAATTTTTCCTATTCATAGTAGGGGGGGTTATTGGAGAAGTCAGAGAAGACTTAATGGTGGGATGAGGTTTACTTTTTGAATAACTTTGGTTTTGCAAAGGTGTAGATGAAGGTAATTTTTGATTAGAATTTGGAGCTGTATTTGTATTTGAGGTTAAGGATTGTTTCTTAAAGAAAATACATCCTCTATAGTTAGCAGTGTGATTCTCATGACAATTACAACTTTGCGGAGTAGAATTTCGTGGTTTTTTGCACTTTGAATAATGATGTTTCTCAGTACATCTCACACATCGAGGTTCTAATGTGCAGTTGGCTTGTGTATGATTGAAGTTTTGGCAATTTTTACACTGTATTGGAGAATTTTATTTGGAGCGAAATTTAATTTTCACAATACTGTTAAATAGTTTATCCAGTTTTATGATATCCCTATTTAGGTCATTGTCTGCGAGTTCAAGGTGCACAGATTTCTAATGGTTGTCGATTTTTATTAAATAATCTATATACAGATGTAATAGTATATGTTTTAGATAATTCAGTTTTAATTTCTTCGTTAGTGTAGGAAATAGGAATATCATACAACATTGCTGATAAAGTTCGCTGCATTGGATCACGATAAGAAAAATATCGAACCTGATTTGCATTACAAAAGGTTCTATACTTTCGATAATCATCTATTGAACTAAAGAATATGGAAATATAATCACTTTTAACCTTGGTTGTAAAGTCTGATTGTGCTATTTGTTTTATTTCTGAAATAAATGCACCAAAATTACTTAAGATCTTTGCAGTTTTTGCTATATTAATTGGAGGAATTGAAGTTTTATATTGATTGGATTGATTCACATATTGAGGTGAAGGAGTAGACTCATCTGATTCTTCTGAAAGTACGTCGAATTGATTACCAGTAGGGACAGAATATGTTAATGCTGGATCTACATCTGAGTCGGTAACTCGTTTGCGTTTAGAACTATTATGATCACTAGATGTTGCATTTTCTGCTGGCAGTGAAGCACTATTAGAAGAAGAATTAACAGATTCACTTGAATTCACTATAAGTGGTTGATTTTGATTAAAAAATTCCCTTTGGGAATGAAGTTTTTGCTGTAAATCAAGAGTGTGTTGTTTCAAATACATAATTTCTTGTTCTAAAGCATAAATCCTTGCTTGAGATGCCATAATCATATCATTATTAGGAATTTCAGGAACTTTGTATACGTTTGAAGATTCGGTATAATTTGGGTTGTTTACCATATTGAGTGCATCTGATATAATCTGCCCCGTAGAGCCATTTGAATTGTCCATTTTTTTCTTTTTTACTGCTGTAGCCACTACAATTTCTCTTACTTAGAGAATAAGCTAGTAGTTCAGTTACAATGGGAGAGTTTAATGTCAGTGTTATCACAGTACTCACACGTAAAGAAGAATACACTTCCGCCGCGTGGGGCGGCAGCCCCGTGGAACACGTCCGTGTTCCTGCTGCAGTAGAAAGGTCACTTAGATGTACAATAAGCACTGGTTTTGTTGACACTGAACTAAATTCCAGCGCGGCGGCCCTCGCAGGTCGAGAGCGCAGCGCACACTGGCGTGGCAGGGTTACAGCTCGCGTACCTGGGAATTCGCCTGTCGCCGACTAGAAGTTGTAGAGATGAACCACGTGCGTTGAATAGCGGGTGAAAGCCGTCAAACGCCACTTTCCCCGTATTAATCCAGCCAAGATTTAAATTCCATAGAATTGGGTTCCGGCGGCCAGTGTTGAGTCGGTCGATCAACTTTGTCGTCGTCGACCACTCGACGTGAATTTATTTATAGGTTAAAATTTTAAAGATGCTTTCTCTCTTTTTGCTCTGTCAAGTTTTGGTTCTATCTGAAGTTTCTGTTCTCTCGCAAGCCTCTACCACATATCCCCCACTCCTTTTCCTGCAAGATTGCACTGCCCTTTCACGTGATTCCAATTTCTAATGTGATTGGCCTAAATTTTTTTTGTGTGTTCTGGAAGATTCTACTCAAGTCGGAAGCTTATAGGGCACTTAAGGTGATGTCATTTTCTGGGCATCCCATTGGCTCTCCTTGTTATTTGAGATTTCGCCAGTGCCGCAGAGACGGACAATGGAGACCACCCGGACGCCTTTGTGACGCCTTATGTTTTGGGGATTTTCCTACGCAAATGCAGGGAGGGCCTCTTATCCCTTACAGACCTAAATGAAAACCAAATAAACCTTTTTTATTTATTTTTTCTGCGCTTTAAAAGGCTATATTTGACATTAATGTATACTTTTTTCAAAACAATTTTCAAAATTTCGGAAAGAAGATACCCTCACAATTGTGAGCATTAGGGCCGAATTGTTGGAAAAAATAACTGTTCTTATCTGAAATGCATTCGAGACCCGGAAGAACAATGTTCTTATTTGAATCGGGAGGATTAATGATGTTTGTTTTAACATTAGGCCATGAGGACCGATGTTTTTGTCTAAATTGCAGTTGTGGCCATGTGGCCAATGATAAAAATTGACTTAAGGTTGCTGTTTTGCATCTCTGGTAGTTCTGACGAAATGAGGTTTCGGATAAAAACAAAATGATTAGTGAAGAAATAAGGAAGTGAATGGCGGTAACTGAAATAAGTGATATTTTGCAGTTTTTAAATTGAATTTACTACATAGAAATTTGAGTGACAAATGAATACATAAATACAAAAAAAACACTGACCTTCCTTTGATGTATAACATGGTACAATACTTAAAGCTAAAATACAACCGTGCTTCCTGAGTTTAAGGTGAGAAGTTTGCAGTTGTAGTTCCTTCCGTTCTGCGGCGTAATGAAGTTGATGCACAAGAAATTACTTAACGTGTGGTCACAACACAATTCAGGTATAACTTGAACATTTACTGTAGTTGAAGTAGTTCAATATAACACGTTTTGTATAGACAATGATAAAGAACAATGTTTTGAGTGAATTTGTGAGCGCCAGGGCTCGCGTGCGTGTGCCCACAGAGGCGGTTGCCAGTCAGACTATGGCTGCGAACAAGAGTAACGTATTTTCCGCCGCCCCCGGCCTGCGCTGTTGCCGGAGCGGTGTCGGCTGGGCGAGCGCTGGTTCGGCGTTGCCGCTTTGTCCGCACAGATTCTCGACGCGATTTGTAACAATAACCACTCACGTTTGTGAAGTTTTACAATTCAATTTATTTTTAAGCACATGGCTATCAAATTACTGTAAAAATCATGTGATATTTTTTTACTTCTTCTGAGTGTGGAAATTGTGGAAACAGTCCTTGTCCTTTGTGAGGCACAAATATACGTCACACTTTCTACATCTTACTCGTGACCTACTACAGCATCCTTTGTAATGGCAACATATAGGTGGTTTTAATTGGTCTACTATTGGCCAATGGTTGTAACCATCAAACCTTTTATCCAGCGTGAGTAATGCAGGTCTCTTTTTTTTCCTTTTGCGAATTTTCGGAATCCTGTTCTTCCTCATTCAATTCACGGCCTCCTCCTCTTGGGTCCTCCAAAGAGGTAGTCTGCAATTGCGAGACGGAAGTTCCGGAGACCCATTACGTCTTTGCTCTTCATATTTAGTTTTTGGCAATCACACCGGTATTCCTGCCAGGCGTTGACAATTGCACAGTCCAGAAAATGAATAACTTTTAGTGGCCATTTTCTTGTTTTGTACCAAGCTCCTCACCGATCTGGTTCCCCGAGGGCGGCCGTCAGGGCTTCTCTAAAATTCTTTCCGTTTTGGGCGTTTTTGCCCAATTGGATGACCATGTCACCGGATCGGGCCTGCCGTATTGCTCGCTTCTCGGTCTAGGTGTCCTCCGAGTTTACTTCCTCCTTCAGCTGGGATACAACTTCGGCGTATTGCACTCCGTCTACCGGTTTGACAGTTACCACTTCAGGGTGGCTCTTGCTTCCCTTTCTCCTGGTTTGATCGCGGTTCTTTGTTTTAATTTTTTCGCGCCACCTTTCCATCATTACTCTGAGGGAGCCCCTTCGTCTTTTTCTTCTGAATCAGAATAGTCTCCCTTCCCTTGTCCCACGGTTTCCTGGAGAGCATCGTCTGCGACTTCTTTAGCGGTCACCAGGGAATCAACGGCGGCTTCAGCGCTCCGGGGAGTCTTCTGTGTCGGTGTGGTCACCATAGTCTGATTCCACTGGCTTCTCTGCGCCAGTGTGCTTTCCAGCATTTCTTCCAATTGTAGGAGGCCGTGTTTAATTGGCATCACGGTGTTTTTGGCTATAGCGCTCTGCATTATTTTTACCAGCTTCTGCATAGTTAACATAACCTCCTGTTTCGCTGTTCTGGTGTGTGCTGAGACAGCACTGGGAGAAGATGGTCACTTTCCTTTTTTTATTGGCACTCTGCTTTTGCACAAAGTTGTTTTGGGATTTAATTGTAAATAATAATATATTGTTGTTTTATTGTGTATAATTGTTTTTAAAATTGTTTACAAATGATGGCAATTATAATTCAGTAATTATAATGGACAGTTTACCACAGTTGCAGGCAGTATCAATCACATCCATGAAAGACACATGATTTCTGACAATTTCTTTAGTGATTTTTATCAATATTTCCTTCTGACAAGAGGAATTTATAAACAGATTTTCAAATCTGGTAGATACTAAGTGCTGCATCACCTGGTACACAATACCACAGACATTGATGTCCAAGCTCGAGGGTAGAGTCAAACCACCTCTATTTCGTTGAATGTTTGATCATTTGTACTCTCACTTTGCAATAGGTTAACACAAAAGTTGCATTTGATCTTCATCAACTTGTAGACGACATACCCATACACATAACAGAATATATATTACAATAATCTTAAATCAAAATCTCCTTCAATAATTGTTTGAAATTCTTGATTGGTTGTACCACCAACACTAAAAGGTGTACACACATCTAACACTTTCAAAGAGTTAACATTTCTAAAAATAATTTAACATATTTCCATATTTTGCGGATTTCAGTTCCAGGACATTTTGACCCATCGACTTTTGTGCCTCACGTACTTGAAGCACGGAAATATTGTAATTGGATCCTGCAGCTTGCCTGTACTTCCCAAATACATGTTCCAAAGTGTCTGGAAGTACATATTCAACACTTGATAAATTCATACCAAATTGAATGATTTCTGTTAATGGCAATGTGCTGCGTTTTAGCGAACCAAACGTGTCTGTCATCAGCTTGTTTCTGGAGTTAAAATTTTCTCACTCTTCCAACCACACAACACAATTTTTTAAGAAATTAATTCTCATATCATCTATACATGTAATGATTGACTATTTTCATCTCTTGAATTATTTCCTTTGACTATAGATTTAACATTTACAATGGACCACCACTTGGAAATAATTTTTAGGAATTTGGGTGTATCATAATGTTCGGTCTGATTGGTTGTTAGAGCTGCAATTGTAGAACAATCAAATATATTTTGTACGTAGCTAACTTTCTGGCGCTCAAAACTTGTTGGGTACAATGAGCTGATTTCAGAATAATATTTTCCTCTTTATACAATTCTCTCAAAGATTTAAAAGAAGCCTTTAGACGTTTGCTTTCATTAGAATCTGGAAATGATGGAAAGCATAAGGATTTCTCACTATCTTTTTGATTTAACCAATTGTTACGGATACATTTAAACAAATGCACAGTATCAATTGGAAGATAAATATCCATGTCTGATATCTTAGGATTTTCTATTTTGATGTTCAGAGGCCTCCTCCTGATATAATATTGAACATGTTTCTATTGGTTCTATTATTATTGCTAATTGCAGCAATGACAATGAAATTGCATTCTGAACCACATCAATGGCTTTTCTTGTGTTATCAGCCAGTTCTGCATTTGTTAGATTGAGCACGGAGTTGATGATAATAATACCTCTTTAAAATTACCAAATGCAGAGCTTATTAAAAATGCTTGAACTGTTCGAGCTGCTGAAGCATTACTATTGGAGTTTGCAACAGTACCATACAAGATACCACCAGAATATCTAAACATTGGTTTGACATATGTCTCGTCAAGTTGTAGAACAACCCATCTCTCGTGTTCAGATAAATTTTGTGATAAAACACGAAGATAATTCTTTATTTTTTTCATTTATTTTTTTCCCGTTCCACTTTCGTCTTTCGGGGATTTTAACGGGTACTGTGAGATGTTGCTACCACAGCAGTGGACTGTAGTAAGGAGCATGGGATGAGGTAGCTAACTTCACATCCTCGGTGACTCAGTGTGGGTGACAAATAATCCACATATTATGATTTAATTTTAATTATATAAGAAATAATGTTACAGATACAATATGATGTACAAATGGCATTTAAACCATATGCAATTTGAATAGAGTGATCAGCACACAATACCTTAAACTGAAAATGGGAGCAGGGAAATCACTCTGACAAATGTATGCATAATGCATGACAAAACACATGGATATACAAATAGAATATGTGAATGTACAAACCAATGAGTAATTAATATATAATGCTGGAAATATCCAATGTAAAGGTTGCTGCAAGCTTAGCTTGAAAAATACAGATTCATAGTTTGACATGCAAATAACAAGTGTTGTTGCAAAGTATTTAATGCAGTTGATTTACTGCAAGTAATGTTTAGTAAGATACATATAGATTGCACATACAATTAAACAAGTTAAAAACATTACAGATTCGTTGAAGATACCAAAGTTCCTGGAGTTTGCCAGTATGGGTCGTACGCGAACACGTAATTTGGCGGACGTAATCCATCCTGTGGCTGACCCAGGACGAAGAAATGCCACACAGAGCGGTGGTGACGTTGAATGTAGTTTTACTCACGTGCAAGCCTTGGACAATGGCTTAAACACCAAAGTAACAAAAGGGAAGCATGCCTGCTGCCCATGCGATTTACCACGTGCCAAACCTTTTCACTTGGTATGCAAATAGAAGGTGAAAAACGAACGATTGTGTCCGTTTGCAATGTTTGCGACTCTCTAATAAACATGTAATCAATGTCGCACTTAGTAAAACAAACTGGATGTTTGTGGATGAGAGGCGGTGTGTAGTTGCACCCGAAACCTCGCCATTTTGCCTCACACAACACACGTCCGCGCGTCACGACCACCAGTGTCGAAGTGTCCAGAACTTCCGGCCTGGCGATTGTTGGGCCTCTTAGGCCGTCCGGGGAAAGATGTGCCACTCGGCGCAGGTCAAAGAAGTTAAGGAGGCAGAGAGGCATCTTCGCTATATCCAACAGGTACAATGTTACATACAATGAATTTACGGGTCCATCCTAAGGCAAATGCGGGTCTCGGTGCAACCCTTCACTATTTTTAAAATTTCATATTTGAAATACCTGAACGTCCTCATAATTTTGAAGCAATTCCTGTAAACGGTAGAGCTCTTCCGGTTTGAGATCGCTATTTTCCAGCATTTTCTCATTAATTAGCCCGTGAGCTTCTTCCCGCGTAATCGAAAACATGGTGGCCTCTTTCGGCTCGTGAACGCCGGCTTCATTTTCCTCAAACATCATTATTTTCCTTGGATTCACTATCACTGTTCCCGTTTCAAAATCTATTTTACCGCTATACTCCTTTAAAAAATCGACACCCATGACGACGTCATATCCTAAATTCTTCACTATGAGACATGTTGCATTAAATTGATCTAAATTGAATGATAGCGTTAATAGGACCTGCCTAGTAATTGGATTACTTCTTTTCTTGCCCACTCCGACTACAAAACATTTACCGATTGGAAGTTCAGGTAACTTAAGGTTATTCTTCAATTTCAAATAGAACTTCTAATATGGCCGAAACTTCGCTCCCCGTGTCGATGAGTGTTCTCTCCTCGATTTCCTCACACAGTGAAACTGATGGGGCATCTACGTGCCTGGAGAAAATTACGCTCGTCCTCTGCTTCATTTATGGCAAAGTTGACGCTCGCTGTTTCCCTTATGGGTACCTGCAATGCCTGCACCTGCACTCGTTCGGAGTTCTGACACCCCGTGAAACCGAACGGTTCTAGTTTGTCGGACCAGAATTTCCCCGGTTATCCGACCATCCTTCCTGTGCTCTATCACGCGGCACGGCCGCTGGTGGACCCCGATTCGTCGCCAGATGCGCCGGCGGACCTCCGCGTCCCTGGTTCTCGTGCGGGTGTTGCGTGTTCGACCGTTCTCCTCCTGACCCTTCACACATGCGCGTCCTGTCATACTTCGCGAGCAGGACCTGCATCTTTTCCAGATCTAGCGAATCGACACTATTCAACAGATTTTGAATCTGATATGGGAAGTGCGAGGTGATCATCCAAATTAACTTTGCATCTGAAATCTGCGGATCGCATAATTTCAGTGCTGCGATTTTGTCTACCGCGTAATTTAATAGTGATATGCCCACTCGCTCCTCCCACCTGCCTTCCATAACACGTCTCTCGAAATCATACCGGACTTGCTCTCCCCACTATCGTTCTAAGAAGCGAATTTTGAAATCCGCGAAATTACGGGGAAACGGATTAATGACAAGGAGCCAGCTCGAGGCGCTCCCTCGTAATAACTTCTGCACGAAATTTGTTTTGAGGTGGTTCGGAATCGCTTTCGTGAGTTCCATGTAGTCCTGGACTCGTCGAATGAACTCGCACAGATTCTCATTAAGATTCCCTGAAAAGTTTAGGTTGGACGGCGGCGTCCACGGAAGTGACGCTGTCTCCCGTCCCCCGTTACTCTGCTGCGGTACCTGCCCACAGATATCAACCATTTCCTGCCTCATCTCATCCCGCGAGACATTCATCGATTCTGCCAGTGCCCTTTTTATTTGTTGTTCACGGCCATTCTGATTATTGGCCGCGCCCGTCTTAATTTCTTGGATTTCGCTGGTGACTGTTTGAATGTCCAAAACCACCTTTGTCTCTAATTTTGATAGACGCCGGCAAACTGCCTCCCCTTTACTTCCGATTTCCGTGATTGACACGTTCATGGACTCGTGGATGCTCTCCATCTTTCCTTCCTGTCCGCTCATCTTCGCGTTAACCTCGCACACGAACTCTACAAGACGAACTGCCTGCCCCGCGATCTGACCTTCGAGATCTGTTTTCATCTGGGTTAACTTCGCGTTTGTTACATCGCTGTTCGAATCGAATTTGACAGTGATGACTTCAATCTGTTGTGCAATTATCGCTGTCGACTCGTTACATGCTGCAACGTGCTTGTCGAATCGCGATTTTAACCTCCGTAATTCGGCCGCGGATTTTTCCCCCTGATTCTCAATCCAGTTTGCTAATTCGGAGCATTTCTCAGCCACCTGTTCCATGCTCTCGTTTAGCTTCGCGTGGATGTTCGCGTCACTTTCGCTTAACGTTTCCTCTAGTGCCCCGAACTTGTCAAATTTAGCATTTTGCTCATCTAATTTAGCGCTTTGCTCATTAAATTTATCATTTTTTAAATTATTTATTTAAATTCGCCTTAGAAACAACTAGGTCATTTACAAAATAGTTACAAAAACACAGTTACAAAAATACAGTACTTACAAATTTACATGATTGTATGCTAACAAATTTACATGATTATCAAATTCCATGAGGTATACATACATTTGAGATAGAGGGTTAATACAGTATTTGTAGATAAGATTGACAAACTAGTATAATCAATTGCTAAATACAATATAAACAGATTAAATTTGTTAAGGAGTTGAACGATTTTCATGCATCCAGAATTAGAATTGAGAATACAGTGGAGATCATTATTAATATTAAGGTTTGTTCTGTCCGTCTTCACAAGGCAATCAACAATAAGATGCTTTGTAGACACAGGCAGTCCGCAGTTTCGGCACGGAGCAGGAATAGTCTTTCATAAGGTGGTTATGGCTAAGGTAAAAATGACCTATTCAGTCTGGTTTTAATCACTTGCTGTCTTCTGCTAAGGCTAAAGGATATGATGGGAGATTACTCGATGTTCTTCCTAACTGCATGTAATTTAGAGGGTGACATTTTCCAGTTTCGGTCCCAAAGCTTCTTAACGGCGAGTAAGAGGTACTTATTAAGATCAGGAAGTGACCCACCTGCTTTGGTTTCAATTACTGGAAGAGAGATTGCTGCTTTCGCTGCTGCGTCTGCTTCATCATTGCCCTGGAGTCAGGTTTCATCATTTGAGATGAAAATATTCTGTTGGGGAGAACGATGGGAGGAACCAGGGAATTGCAGACAAGAGCGGGAAGCCCACGTAGTCAGAGGGACCCGGATGTGGTTGTGCATGCATCGGAGACGTCTGCAATTTAAAAGAAAGACCTTTTCATTTTTCTTTTTAGCCAATTTCCACGTGCCATTTGCTATGAATTTAAACAGGGCGTTAGTCTACTCACCATAGAGGTACCTTATTTTTTGATAGAAACAGCTGTTTTTGTCTTCATTGCTGTTTGCGTTGCCATTGGTGTAGTCTTCCATCTTGTGCTCCCGGTAGGAATTCAACATTATAGAAATGACCACTGATGAAATAAGTGATGTTGTTCACGGAATTAAGGAGGAGGACAATGAAGTTATTTTGGATATGGTATTTCTTGTATTGGTGAAATGCGTGGCAACAAAGTTAGTCTAGCAAAAAAATTGTGAAGTTCGTACGTTTAAATGTCATTTCAGTCATCTATTGAGCAATCTTCTTCTGTAAATTCAAGACAATCATTTTCAACTTCATCGCTCATGTTGTCTCCATCATTCCATATCTCGTTCGTTCCATCCGATGCGTTCGATATTCCCGTTTTCTTGAAACTTAATTTTATTAACACTGTCCGCAATGAGAGACCACACCTTAACCCTTTACTGTGGTGCAATATAGAAACGTCGCTGTTGTGGTGGTGTCTGAACCGAAATACATAATCGGTTTAAAACTCCCTATTTATTTCAGAACATAATTTTTACATTTATTAAGATAAGATATGTCACATTCTTATTGTTGAGCAATACAATTTAAATTTATTCGTATTTCCTTTCGTAATAAACATTTTGAACAATGTGTAGAATTGTGACACTTTGATAATCCTGGTACTGTCAGGAAGAAGAAAATTTATATTACGGATCATGCCGAACTTGGCATCATAATTGGATTAAGGTAACGGCACCAAAAGCTTGACAGGTTTAGGGAAAAATTGCTTTCGACTGGCTGATTTAATCTCAATATATACTGTCAGCGCACGGCGTTTCTCGTCGGAACGACACAGTGTGAATTGCGCCGGCCCAGCGGTAGCTCAGTCAGGTCCCAGTTCCTTTTGAATTGGATGGTGGATGGTGGAAGGGGGTTGGCGGTCACTACTTCATAAGATAAAAAAAACAAACTGATAAGCACTGATTTTATTTCTGACGACCGTCATTACACTGAAAGAAATTTAAAGAAAAGGACCCTACCTACGGAGCTCATTTAAAAGAAAGTTTAAAATTAAAAGAAATCGAAAAAATAAATTCTAAAATTACAAACAAGTTTGGTTCCTAATTCTGATTACAATTTGTGCCAGAGCGCGGCAACGCTTGTACGATAATATGACCAACAATGTCCTCGTTGCGCTTGAAAAGCGTAAGAAAGAACCCATTAGCGTGGGTTTTGCCTGTTCGACGACTTACGTTATAAGGGGTAGCAGTGGAGCTTTGCCAGCAGGGAAGCGTCCCAGGTCGTTGACCTCATCAGCTGGCGCGGCGACACAGGCTGGGCCGCGGCGGCGAGGACGGCGGCTGGCTGAGGGACGGCCTTGTAGTCTCCGACGTTCCCTGACGTCTTCGCCCCGTCCAGGCGGTGGCGTCAGATCACGGTGTGGCTCATAATTCTGGGTATTGGTTACAAGGCGAACATTCGCCTGTCGCTAATTTCGCGGGTCTTTAACTGGCTGTCAGGTCTTTGTGTCCGAAAGCGGCTGGCTTTGGCACCGTTCCGCGAAAAAAAAGCTCGGCCCGATCCCGTGAGAATTCGGAATTAAGAAAAAGAGACTTTTCCTGTGGAACTATGTGGAGTCTAATAACGGTCTCCCTGCGAGCGTTCCTTGCATGAACCTCTCCCTTCGAAGTCCCACTTTTTCTCTCCCATCTCCCGACGTACGCTCCTCGCATGAACCTCCCCCCCCCAAATCGTTCCCTCGTTTCCAAACTCACCCCTTTCTCTGGTACATGATGCCTGATTGGTCTAAATCTGTGGCGTCGTATTTAATTTTCCACCAATCAGCTATAGGAATTCTCTAAAATTTTCCATACACCGGTCATTCTCTTTCTCTTGCTTTTAGCACTTGAACGTGCGCAATGGCACCCGGGCTGCCTCCGTAAACACTCGATTTGATAACGAAAGCTTGTTAATGTTCCTGGGCTTCCCCTATTGAGTTGGACATGAACTGCTGGTCGTGAGGAACAAATCACCTAGTTTATTTTTATGGGGGGGGGCGCCCAAAGGAGAGTGGATCCTTACTTCCGGGTGGGCGCGAACCGTGCACAGCTGCAGTTCATAAATTCCTTTTGAATTTGGGTCACTGTTATGTGTTGGCGGGCCGGGGGTGCCGGCCAGGGGACGGGGAACACTACCCTTGTGTCTAAAATTATATTTATTATAAACTCACCCCTAATGTGCCGCCACAATACAAAAGGTTTCTCTCGAAGCTTGGATTCTCGGTGGATTTATATACCTTCCTTGATAATAAGTAATTTAATTTTTCAATATTTGTGTTAAAATAGAGGAACTACCCTCGTACTAAGTCACCTAAACCTGATAGGTCGATTACTATTGATTCCTAAAGCTGACATGTGTCGAACCTAAAGATGTCATGAAAAGATAAACAAATTTGATTTAGTAAATTATTGTTACTGAAATAGTTATTTTTGTAAATAAATGATAGAAGTTTTATACAAATATTAAAATAGTAGTTTGTAAAGCAATATTATTTTGCTTGTTAACTATTACTGTAGAACAGAACACGTACAGAACATGAAATCAGTTCAGATACACAGTTGTTTATACCTCAGTTATTTTTCTTTTACATTGAATGCTAAAACTGAGTACATATATGATTCTCTCACCCCTAATGGATATATCTGGAGGCTGCACAAGCCTTACAACTTAACTGAATGTTATTTCACATACATCTTTATCATCAGCTACGAGTATCTTTCTACTTGCATCAACGCTCTTCAATCCCGTGACTAATTGCATTCCTTCTAATTTTTCCTGCACAACACAAAGTTAAGTAAATTTTGTTGTATTATTTTCCCTCCTCTAAATTCTGTCAATATGATTCCTCCTTTGAGATCTTTTTCACACACAATTTCTACATTTCCGTCAGAATCTTCACCCAAATATATATAATCTGAATCCATTAAGGTAATTTCACTTTCATTTGAACTCTCAGATTCTTCCTGTATTGGCTATTTTGTTTTATCTTGCTTCCTTTCTTAAACCTTCTTTTCTTATCTTGCAGCTTTCCTTTCTTTTTTGGCTTTCTTCTTATTAGCTTTTATTTCTTCCTTTTTCATCAGATTTTCTCATTTGGGGTGAAGTAATTACTGAAGGTATTTTTTCCCTTTTTCTCTGAAGCAAGTTAATTTTCTTTTCTTTGGGCCAAAATAGTACTCGTTTGAAAGGTGAAGGAATTCAATCTGTACTGTTTAACGAAGTATCTGACTCCTTGAGGGCAGATGGTACGTTTTAGCTTGATTTTAGCTTCAAATTTTCCCATAATATAAAGCGTTATATCTCAGAATTGAACAAATTATTACAAATGGGCTTTTCCCCCCAGCAATTATACACATTTTCTTGACAAATATTTAATAACAAAAGTTGCATGCATGATCGTTTTTTATAAATAATTATTTTATTTATACGTGCGGAGAGAGTACTGAAAGTGTTGTACTTAACTCTGGTGCATTTTCTCGAAGACTATTGAAGTTACAAATTTCAAGTTTTGTAATGTAAAAGAATATAAAATGTGTGACAATCTAAACTATTTTTCAACAATTTGTAAAGCACAGTTAATGAAAAAAATTGTGAATAGAATGAAAAAAAAAATTCAAAGTTTGTTATATATAAAATAGCTACTTTTTGAAAATTTTTGAAAATATTACTTTAATTAATAGTTCACAAGGAAGAAACAGTGACATTTAATTAGTCTACAAAGTTTCATGTATGTAGGATACATACTTTCTGAGAAAACTGCACTTGAATGAGAAAAAAATAGTTTTGAGAAAAACTGTGTCAAAGTTTTTGCTCTGCACATCACTCACCACAAAAGATGTTAGCTCAATCCTGGCTCATAATCATCTTGCTTGGATCTTTCTTCATCTAATAACTTTCTTCTGACTGCTTTTTTTTTCAACCTAGCCTCTCTAGTCATTTCCTGAACATTCCTTTCAGCTTTTTTAAATCGCAGCAAAGCAATTGAATGGAGAGCATCTATCATGTTGGAGCCAGGCTCAATGCCCAATTCTTTCAGAACTTTGATTCTGCTTGTGCACCCATCATTAAAGCATATTATTGCATCATGAACACCAATATTTTTAATACTTTATGGTGACAAAAGTGGTTTTAGGCACTCTCTCCCAATGCAATGATGGAAACTTTCATTGGATTCTGTGTCTTTCCATGAGAGACATTTTTTTAAAAAGTTCCTCATTGCTAAGATCTCTGTAAATGGGCTGAATGGCATCATTACTGCTTGTGGAAGGGTATTTTTATGTTCATAATGCCTCCCGTGGCAACGGAATTTCTGAAACGACACCAAGCAATTTTCTCCCTTGGGACACAGGCCATGAACACGGATTTATCATCATTTGACAATCTTTGTGAAAGAACGTTGCCCTATACGTACTTTTCATAACCTTTCACATCTCCTTTAATGTTTATTATGTTTGCCATCTTATAATAGTAATGTAACAAGCCTATTTGAGGTTTCTGGGTAATCTACCCCTTCCTCCAAGTGCTTTGCCATCTAATTTCTTGCCTTTCATGTCATTTACTAATCTTCTTGAGTCTCGCTCCCATTCTCTTCTGTACATGACCATAACATTCAATTTTTCAACTTCTAAATGACCATAAATTTTTGCTTCTTTAACTTTTTGAAATCCCTTTGAATCTCCATCACCTAAATATTGGGCATAACGAACTCCTCTGATTTCTTCAGATCT